>ML675706.1:417434-437359 GCA_007922155.1 Mesoclemmys tuberculata
CTATGAGTCTATAAGTACTCAAAGGTGCTTAGGCCAGTCCATTGTTCCTATGTGCATGCCTCTGCAGGGTGTAAAACCTCAGCTTTGTGTTTGTCTGCATCTTTTCAAGCCATGTGAGAGAGACCTTTGGGGATATGACACAGCAGCGTTTCATATCTGTACATATGCATGAAATTGCAGGAAACATGCCACCATAACAATAATGTTCAGTATGTCATGAGCATTCAAAAACATCTTACATGACCCACTTTGCATTAGACAGTACACAGTTACACTACAAGGATGAACATGAATGATTCACAAATCACACTATAAGGGTGTACATGGGGTACAGCGTGTTACACTGTATTCTGGCTCTTTTAGGATGCCTATTTGGACTGAACTGTCTGTGGAAGGACACTTCTCTGCAAAGTGCTTAACATACTTCTGATGCTGTAGAGGGTAAGGAAGGGGCAAAGGGCCAGTGCACTTCTTCCTATGTGGGAAGAACATTGTTCCGTTTCAGAGAAATTTGGAAATAGAAATGGAGATGTTTTGAAGCAGTGCTTCAGTTTTCAGTTTCTTTTGGGTGTTTCAGCTACTCCCAGTAGTGCAGAACTTCAGAGCTAATTTCCTATTTCAGCTTAGCAACAAGTACCTGTTTCTTTATACCTAACACTGTGTTCTGCAGCAATTTTTAGTGGGTGGTGGCTCTTAATATAAAAAAGAAAATGTGGGCCTTGGTGGAAGTGCTGTTTAAACATGGCTTGCCGCCTTTCTGGAAGCCCTCAATTTTTGACCTGAGAAAAGCTGCTGCATCATCATTGATCAGCTAAATTTTTGAGCTAAAATAGGGGCATGATCCTCCAGAATTGCTTTTATCTCCCCATCAGCCCCCCTTCCCTCCACTGGAACAACCAGTCAGAAGAAGCGTGCTTTGTGACAGTGTGAATTTTGTAAGCTAAAACACTGGGTAAACACTAGCATATGTAGATGTAATTTTATGGCTCTTAGTTTCTGATTACATCAGTGCTGCACCTTCCTTCTTGACCTCATTTCCACTTAAAACCTTGAATAGCACTTGGCTAATTGGATGAGTAGAAAAGATACTTGAAATTGGGTCAAGTCCTCTCAGCGCTCCTCTTTTCCCCTCCCCCGCCCCCCCAAACTATTGCTGGGATGGAACTACTGCATTTAATATGCTGACTCTGTCCACAGACTGTCTTGTTTAAGAATTAGCGAGGAGGAATTTCACAGGAGACACATGGTGTTGTTCTTTAAATGTTTGTGGTGCAGAGAGAGATTACTGTCCCCTCGATTTTCAGAGGGACATAATGAGCACCTACAAATGACAGCCAGCACTGTTACCTAATCTTTTAATTGTTGAAGATGGAATTTTGGTTGCAGAGAGGAAGTATTAGGATTTAATGGCTTGTCTTAGTGGAAGACTAAATGCTCTGTTTGATTTCTAGAACAAACCTTACTGAGACAAAAATGTTAGAATATGGGGCTACTAATGCACAAAGTGGTGAAACAAACATGGAAGTACACGACAGATGTTTTCTTCAGTGCTCTGTGAGGCTCAACATTTGTCAGAGCTGTCCTGTGTTAGATTATAGATATTTAGGCCTGCCTGTAAAGGCCTATGATTTTTTTTAAAGTATATTCTTATTGCTTAGCTAGTTACAGGGGTATAAAAACAAAGAATGAAAATCACAGGCTGCCTGTCCATGGGCCTTCTCTCACTGTGACGATCTGAGGCCTTGTACCTTGGCTAAGCAAAAATAAAAGCAGCAGAGGCAGCCATAAACTGGGAAGCATGCAGTCACATCCACACATTCCAAACAAATTATGTTAAAACAAGGTGTTTAGAAGGCAATATAGTCTAACTCCTCTGGATAAAAAAAAGATTCTAGAATACTTAAAGAAAACTTTGTTTGATAGCATGCTGTCTGGTTTTTAAATGTATGTCAACAGTTATAAAATCTATACTTCATATTGTTTAGTCATTATGGTATTATGGTATTCACTGTTCTGATAATTTGTCTGATTCTTTGATTATTTCTGTCTGTCCATAACTGTAATCAGTTAAGGGATTGGGTGTAATTGGTTAGAGAATTATGTTGTAGTATGTTTGGATTGGTCAAAGAATTATCCTGTAATATTTTAAAGAAAATTGATTGGTTAAGATACACTATAAAAACTGAGGTCAAACAGGAAGTAGAGGGGAAAAATTATTGGTGTGAAGAATTGGAATTGTTGCTTGTGTGATTATCCTAATAAACTCATTGTATTGCTTGCTGCTGGACTCTTGTTTCTGTCAGCAAATCAAGAACAGAGGGAGGGGACCTTAACATCATGGACTCCATAACTTTCCTGTTGCATTTAAAAATAAAGCCAATTTCATGTGTTCTGGGGCTTCCTGCAAGTGGCAAAATATGACAAACAGCTAAAGAAACTTCAGTGAGAACTGGTAAATTTAACCCCTCATTTACATGGGAGGCTAATAAATAGCAAGAGTTCAACAATGTGGTGACAACACCAGACTCAGAATTTGACCTGTTAGTGAATTTTCAGTGAACATTCTTTCTCCTTCCTGATGTTGGTCAAGATAACAAGTCTTAAGTAAATATGTAGAGAGCAGATAACTTGGATTACTGTAAACAAAACCTTTATTCTGACTCTTGCTAGGAGACGCCTCAATATTTATTCTAACAAACCTCCAGGCTTGAACACTGCATAGTTGGTATGATGCACTTTAGAGGGTTTCACTCTTCAGCTCAGACTAACTAAACCAGTGGTTTTCAATCTTTTTTTCGTTTGCGAACCCCTACAAAACTTGGAATGGAGGTGCAGATTCCTTTGAAAATCTTAGACATAGCCTGCGGAGCCCCAGGAGTCTTCAGACCTCGAGTTGAAAACCACTGATCTGTGGTAACCACAGCCTTTCGTGGACCCCTTAGACATAGACTGCGGACCCCCGAGGGTCTGCAGACCACAGGTTGAAAACCACTGAACTAGACCAATCATCTGTTCCAAAATGGCAACTACGATATATACAACTTGTTTAACTAGATTACAGTTGGGAAAAATCTTGTGTTGTAGAAATGTAGGGCTGGAAGGGAATTTGAGAGGTCATCTAGTCCCGCCTGCAGTGCTGAGCCAGGACCATACCCGATCACTTAAAGGCTTCAGGGATTCGTTGAGCAGGACCCATGGAAAGGGCTACAGTGACATACAAAGTAGATTTACAGCATATAAGGGATTGTCAAATATTTCCACATTTTTTTCCTAAGGAATGGAAACATTTTCAGGTTTCCCCTGAGGAAGATATATTTAATTAAGTTGTAGGAGAAACCTTCCCCAGAAAATAAAAGGGTGCATTTAAAACATAGACAGGACCAGCCTAATCATTTCTTTTTGGGAAGTCCATTTTCATTTGGGATATGACAAACCCATCCCCATAGAAAGTCTGTAATATTCATTGAACAGATAGGAGACACAGACAAAATTGTAGACAACAACAGGCCATCACAAAAAGCAATCCCTTTTTCCCACACCTGTTTTTACCTGAGCTTGTTTGCAGCTCTTCTAGAAAGGTCTGAATAGTCCTCCAAGATGCCAAGCTTTTGTGGTAAATTAACAGACTTTTTTAAAAAAGAAAAGATAGGACTAAGTTCTGCTTACCATTACACCTGGGTGATCCCCAGTGATACAAGAGGAGTTTCTCTGATGTAAAGAACAGAATGTGGCCAAAAAAATACTCTGATTATATATTCAATAGTTTATTACTCTTATGATATATTTATGATTTCAGTGGGAGTTTTGTCTGGCTAATGACTGGATTGGGTCCCAATAACCATCCCTCAGTTACCCAAGAAGAGTAAATGTAATATACCTCCTGGGATCAACAATTATTTACCAGAGCATTCAAATTCACTGCCTCGATAGCCTTGTTTACATTTGCACTTGAGTATGGAGGCACTCTGCATGGATATTTAAGCACATTCATTTATAAGCACATTATAACAGCCATAACTGTTGTCTCTCTTTTCCTCCCTCCTTCCAGGAAATAAATTTACCAGAGGAAATCCTTTAGCATAGTGGTATATGTCACCTAGCTGTAGACAAGACTGTCATTCATCCTGAATCTGCTCCTTCCCACAGTGCACAAAATATGCAAGGAGCTTCTTCATGCCTTCTCCACCTTTTTCCCCTTGTAATGGGGCACGTATTGGATGGTAGTATTCAGATATCAGGCATTCAGATCCTACTTTAACTTCCTCATACGGCGACTGCTGTGTTATACTCACTCTCCAGACAGAAGTGAGTAGGTTAAAGCGGAGAGGGCTCTCCAGTGAGTTTAAATGCGTTAGTTCATCATTCTTTGTCTAATGCCAGAATCTAGTGTCTGGAAATGGTGCATGCCAAATGATCTCTACTTCAGTTTGGAGAGCAGTTTTACTCTGCAGATTTTGCATTCCATCAGGAGGGTTATAGAGGAATCTGATACTTACTATCTAAGAAGCCCACTGTCTAAATAAACTTGAATAGACTGCTGGAGAAACCAAGCACTAGCATCTGTCTATATGTTTGCGCTATTCTAATAAATTAGTTGCCAGTCTAATAGACTGGACCGCAGTTTACCTTGAGTTTTGCTTTTAGTCCCTTTAATTTCTGACTGAAACTTTTTTAGAAAGGCTGCAATAATGCAGTAAACTGGATTGACTAGTTAGGAATGGGTTGGGGAAGTATGAGAGTAAAATGTAGTCTATGGAAAATGGATGCACGCTATCTAAGAAATTAATATCGGCAATATAACTTTTTAAAATTTGCATCAATATGTCCCAGGAAATAGAAACGTGAGAGAGGGTCGCAAGCACTCTAGAGGAATTATAGCCATGCAAAAGAATGATGAAAACTAATGTGATAAGTGAAGCCTTGTAAAAATTATTCTTCAAATGTCCAAGTAGTGTGAGCAGCCAGCCAAGGCTATAAGGTTATTAAGGACAGCAATGAAAACTTACTGACAGATGAGATTGTGATGGCTCAGTGCTGGAATTGCTTTTTCTTTCTTGGTATTCATGCAGGTAGCTGAAGGTCAGATCCCTAGGATACATTGTCCTACTGATGATAACTTCAAGGTTTCATGATTTTAAAAAAGGGCAGATTGTTGGAAAATGAAGGTGGTTGATGTATTAGGCCTAGTTGAATGACATTCCAGGCTTTTTGAAAGGGAGCATGTAGGGAGTAATGAAGCAAAATAACACTACCTATGCCAGACTTTTTTTTTCATGTCTTGAGAATTTAAGTATTGGTACCGAAGCACTGGACTTGTGGAGTAGCAAAATTTACATAGAATTGTCATTTCTAACTTTCTGTGAGAGATGGTGGAAATGCTGATAATTTGGGAATATTGATATGCATCCCTTGGTAAATAAGGCTGTTTTGCTAGAGCTGGGAATGGCTGACGGGATGAATCACTTGCTGATTACCTGCTCTGTTCATTCCCTCTAAAGCACCTGGCATTGGCCACTGCTGGAATATAGGATACTGGGTTAGATGGACTATTGGTCTAACGCAGTCTGGCCTTTATGTTCGTAAGGCTTCTTGAGAGAACATTCTGGTAGATGGTTTTTGGGTTATTTTTGTTCACTGTTAAGTTATTGTAAGCGGAACAGTGGGCATAAGGTCTTAGAAAGCCATCCACTAACTTAATACACAAAAGTGGCATCTACAGAATGAGGAAGAATAGCAGTGGGGAAATGCAACTACTGTCTTGGAGATAGTCAGTGGGTGGCAGAAAAAAGTATTTGCTATAGTACTCCAAGTGTGCTCTAGTGTTAGCCATACTTCTGGTTACGTATGCATTTAGATTAAAATATTTGGACTGAAATGTTTTTGTTTAACTAGAGTTACGGGGCTTACTATAAAGTACCTGGGTGAAATTAATGGTCTGTGATAAACAGGAGATGTGATGGTCCGTTCTGGCCTTAAATTCTGAGTTGTAGCAGAATGCAGAGCTTTAAAAAAAAGTGGAGTTATGCTGGTTAACCAAAATGTCCTGGTGGCCCGGAGTATAGAAGTCTCCAGTTCTCACGACCCAATAAATTATAAGAATACTTGTTGTTTTGGGGATGGTACAGAACTCCTGCTTGTTAGAATGACGTTAGCAAGGAGTAATTAGGGTTGGTAAGTTAGTGTAACTTGACTGCCTGTTTCAGCTCCACAGAGTAGATTTAGCATTCTAGCGGTACCCATTACTGATTTTGCTGTGTGGCATTATGGCACAAGAAACAATTTAACTGCCATTTTTATAAACTGGATTCAGCAGGTGCTTGCTGACCCACACAAGGCTAAACTGTTGTGTGTCACCTATTCCAGCTGGGCACCCCTCCTAGCCACTCACCATACTGCTGTGAGGGAATCCAGCTGCTGAATTTCTAGGTGTTTTTTAAGCCCTTGGGATCTGAATGGAGTCTCGGCACTGTCATTGTCTTAGGGCTGCTGCGGACATGCTCTTGGAGTGCAGATCTTCTGTCTGGCCTCTGTCCTGAGGTCTGCAACCCCACGGTCCCCTACCCAGCCCCTATAACCAGAGTTGACCCCCTCAGATTCTCTGCATAGCTTAAACACATCTTCCCCCAGAACTCCACCTGAAAGTATGAGCCTTCAGGGTTACCTTTTCAAGGGCTAAGTTTCTTGTGCAGCTTACCTATATTCTATGTATTATCAACTTTCTTCTTTTTTTGAGAGCTCCTATAAAATCATTACATAATTTCTTTTCTCCCGATTGTATGTAATTCTAGAAAGTAACTTGTACTTCAAAATATGTGAATGCTACTGAGCAATATTAAGTTGTAACATGTTGATGCCAAATTGAGGAATGTGATTAAATGCGAAGAATTATTTTCTAGTTGGAATCCTTTTTTTCTGTTTCCCCCATTATTCAAACGGTGCTTTCCCACCACCCGCAAAAGAAACAACCAACCTACCAGCACTACTGCAGGAAGGAAGGCCAGACTGTCTTAGTTTGTAGTGAGTGAGTTTAGTTTGTATGGAATGTCTAAACTACAGGCTTACTCCGTGTTCTTAGGAGTTTGAGCCCAAATCTCCTACCATACATATGCAAACAACACTTCAGACCGTGCTTACATATACTATGAATTTGACTTTGCATGTGTGGCTGGGAGTTGTGGGTTAAAGCACTTGTCTTGCTTTAAGGCATGCTCCTACTTGAGGATAGAACGAAAGCATATGTAGCTGAGCTTGGTTAGGTAGCCTTCCAGTACCATCCCAGAAATCCTGGTTCCTGTATCTTCTGGCCTTTTTACTTCCCACTTGCCTCCTATGCACTGGAAACTACCTGCTGGTTTATGTTAACCTGTCTAGCATTTAATCCTTCATTCCATGCAGCCTGCTCTATTTTTTAAACAGTTCAGCCCCGCTCTACCAAACAGCTTACAAAATGCTTATCCAGGATGCTGCTACATGGCCAGAGGAGCACATCAGGTTTTGATTAACCTCTGGAATGAGTCCTGCAGGAAGCATGATTTTGCGGGAAGCATCTGAAACCTGCACTTGTATAAGACCACTGAAAAGGCTTGTAGAAGTGGGGATCAGGCGAACTGGTGTCCAGTGCAGGTAGTGCATCAAACGTATAAAAACTGTCTGCACCAAAGCTAAGGATGGCAACAGTAAGTCTGGCAACACTCCATCTTCCTGTCATACTACAAGAATTGGATCAGGTGCTTGCCATTACCGCAAGTGCAGAGCCTGCAGTGCTGCATGACAGGCTTCTGAGCAGACACAGTATGATTTCTAGATAAGAGGAAATGGGAATGGGACTGAATCAGATAGAAGAGAGTCGCAAGAACAGACTGCTGCGTGAACCAATGCAGGATCAGGCCATGTGTCTTGATGGGCTAATGATGACATCCTGGGTGTATTTTCCGAGGATCTATTCAGGGATGAGCCTGAGAACTGGCTGTAGAGGAAGTGCTACCGGAGCAGGAGGTAAAGCTGCAGCTCTTGATCAAAATTGGGCTCCTGCTGATGGCATGGCAGCTGAGGTGGCTATGGGGGTGGGTATGCTGGTGGGTTGGCTCCTGATACGTAGTATAGATAGGTTGGTACGGTGAGTATGGATGCTGCTGGAACGGCATCTTAGATTGTCAGCGGCAGAGGTATAGATCCCAAAGGGTCTCCTGCGAATCCTTCAATGAATGCAAGGCCTCATCTGTTTTTGTGGAGAACAGCTTGTCCTCATTGAAAAGGAGGTCCTTGGACAGTGGATTGGACCTCCCTGGGACCAGCGACTGGAGCCACATCACATCTTATCGCCACCCCCTTGGCCAGGGAGCGAGAGGACGTGTCCCCCACATCCACCATGGCCTGCAGGCTGACTTTGCCCATCAGGTGGCTCTCATCCAGCAGGGCTTAGAACCACTGGTGTTTGTTGTGCAGGATATCCTCCAAGAACTCTGTCAGTTTGGTATAATTGTTGAAAGCATAGTTCAGTAGCATAGCTTGATAGTTAGAAATGCAGAATTGAAGGGCCGTGGAGGAGTAGAATTTGCAGCCCATGAGACCCAGGTGTTTTGTGACCTTATCTGGGGGAGAGGTGGAAGAGACAGAGTGTTGGCATGCCCATTCCATGGCTGCATGCATGGGGGTGAGACAATAAAGTCAGTTCCCTTAGCTGGCAGCAAGTACTTGAGTTTCGCCTTCTTGGGTGTGGAGGCACAGGACTCAGGTGTGAGCCAATAGCTTGCGCATGTTGTAGGATGGCATTGTGAATGGACAGAGCTACATGTGTCAGGCCCCGAGACTGGAGAATATCCAACAACTGGTGCAGTTGGTCTTGGACCTCATTCAGGGATATTCCCAAGTCAGGAGCCCCCTCTTCTGTCTGAAGAAGTCTCCGGCAGTGGTGGAATCATTGGTGTGGGTGGTACCACAACTGGTGAGGGTGGGTCACGGCTGAGGAGGAGCATCTTATCTGCTGGTGAAGGTGGCCATGGGGGCTGAAAGAAGTGGTGAGTGTGAGTGCAGCAGCTTGAGATGGGATGTGGGGAACAGTGGATTTATCTAGCCTGGTGTCCAGGGCACATCCCACTGGCTGCTGCTCCAAGGAGGGGTGTCCAGAACAGAGCCCGGTGTCTTGCCGCAACTGAGTAGTGTGCGCTAGCAGGCTGTTGGGGCCCTCATTCTTCGCAGGAATGGGTGGTGCTGGTGGATTTTGTTTATGGTTCGCCTTGCCAATGTGGGGGGGCCCTCCAGGGTTGTCACACGATGTCTCACCTGACCACATGTGGCTCAGGCAGGAAATGTGGTGCAGCACACAGGTCCGTGACAAGGAACTGCTCTTGTGTTCGCGAGAGCGCTTGTGACAGACCTTGTGTGCCTTTTTACATCTTGGTGGTGCTGATGTATTTGGGCATGAAGCAGAGAGTGAGGCACTCACCGCTGGTGATGGGCGGTGTACCGCATGTCCGAGATCGGGCTGTGCACGAGGCTGGAATGCTTCTGCCATGAAGAACTTGTAGATGCGCTGAAGTTGGGCCCTTGAGGGGAAGGACTTGCAGATATCACAGTGGGTAACAAAGTGCATCTTGCTCAGGCAGTAGAGGCAGCATGTGTGTTCGTTGCTCATGGAGAACAAACAAAGACATGAGGCTCAGTTCTTGACCCCTGGCAACATGGGGCATAATCTCTCGAAGGGGTTGGGAGAGGCCCCATAAGGGTTTTCTATATACACTAACTAAACTAACGTATTTACAGAAGTACTAAGAGAAAGGAAACAGAACTAACTAATTATCTACAAAGGATCATCATTCTCCTAGAATGTACAAGTGCAAAGAGAGGATTCTGACTCCGACTAGGCAGTAAGAGGGAACTGAGGATGCATCGCCCCACCCGGCCTCTTATAACCTCACATGAAGCATGTAGCACTGTAAGGTCGCCATGCAGGTCAACAAACATTGCTGCTGAAAAACTTCTGGCTCCAGCACATTGCGTGCATGCGCACCCACGTTTGGAATACATATCACCATCACTTGAAGAAAAAGTTACCCTTTGCCTGTGTCCACTATTGTTCAGCCTTTTTAAAGTCAGTGGCTTTTTAAAATATGTCCCTGAAAAGGAGGCATTGGCTTGGTTCTTAAGAAAATCCACTACTTTGTTGGATCAAGAGTTGCAATCCAGGGTCTCTGAGAGTGAGATCTGAGACTTTGTTGAGCATTGTGGACCCCTTAATGTGTTTAGATGTTGATGAATCCTGGCTAAATAAGAATTCTGATTAGTGTGGGTTCCTTAATAATTGCGTAGTGAACAATTGGGACAAAGATGAAAGAGACAAAGAAATCAGAGGAGGAGGAAGAGCCTATTATATTAGTCAATCTCCACCTCTGTGCCAGCACAGGGAAGTTCATTCCAGTTTATGTTGCAGTGTTTTTGTCCATTATATGTCTGAAGTAAAGAAGCCTTTACTTCCCTTACTACAAGAGGGTATTATAAAAAAGAGAATAATGGGAAAAAATGTAAAACAAATTCAGGCTGCACATTTCTGGAAATTAGCTAGACTGTATGATCTGTTACACCAGAAGAGACATTTCCCCAAAGTTCAGCTTAAATTCTTCATAACTTCAGCCCAGTTACAGCCCCATGTACCATCCACCCTAAGTAATTCTTTCTCCTTGGTATTACAGTCAACAGTTATTGAAAGGTAAGATTTTGTTCCCTGTTCTCTTCCTTTAACCTTTCATCAGTCAGTAATTCCAGCCCTTTAATCATTCTTGTTGCTTGTATTCTCTGAATCTTTTCCTGTTTTTTTTTTTTTTTTTTTCATCTCTGGTTTAAAGAATCTAGAAACTGTGTGAAATTTAAAGCTATTGCTCTACTCGAAAGATTTAATCTGTGTTGGATTTTCTTAACTTTAAAATAAGTCTGCAGTAATGAATGAAAACATTCAGAATGCAGCAAACTGTAGTGGGTTAAATATGTAGCTCTTAGCTAGACTTGTAATATCAGTTTTCTTGAGCATCATGTTGCGTGCTTCATAGATTCTAAGCCCAGAAGGAACCATTGTGATCATCTAATCTGACTTCCTGTCTAACAGAGGCCAGAGAATTTCCCCAAAGTAATTCCAAGAGTATATCTTTTAGAAAAACATCCACTCGGGATTTTAAAATTGCTAGTGATTGGAGAATTCACCACAACTCTTAAATTGTTCAATGGTTAATTACCCTCATGGCTAAATGTGTCTAGCTGCAACGTCCAGCCATTACATTGTATTATACCTTTTTCTGCTAGATTAAAAAGTCCATTATTAAATATTTGTTCTCCACATTGGTACTTACAGACTGTTAGCAAGTTGCTCCTTTACCTTCTCTTTGTAAAGATAAGGAGATTGAGCTCCCTGAGTTTATCACTACAAGGCATGTTTTCTAATCCTTTAATAATTCTCCTGTCTCTTCTCTGAATCCTTTCCAATTTATCAACATCCTTTTTGAACATCCTTTGTGGACACTGGAACTAGACAGAATGCCAGCAGCGGTCACACCATGCTACACACAAGTAAAATAACCTTTACTCCTACTTAAGTATCCCCTATTTATGTATCCCAGGATCTCATTAGCTCTTTTGGCCATGCCATGCTGAGAGCTCGTATTCAATTGACCCCAGATCTTACTCAGTCACTCCTTCCCAGGGTATAGTCCCCCATCTTGTATATATGCCTTGCCTTCTCTGTTCCGCTTCACATTGAGGCCTGTTAAAGCACACATTGTTCGCTTGTGTCCAGTTTACCAAGTGATCCAAATCACTCGGTCCTCTTCATTATTTACTACTCCCAGTTTTTTGTCACCTGCAAACTTTATCTGATTTTATTTTGTCTTCTAGGTCATTGATAAAAATGCCAACTAACATAGGGCCAAGAACCGATCTCTGTACAACCCCACTAAAAACACACCAGCTTAGATTTTGATTCATTTCTAAACTAAAAATCATCATTTGGTACAACTGCAACTGGAAAATGATTGATCAGCACAAATGTGGTAAATTTCCTAGCATAGAAGCTGAATGACCAGATGAAACTGAATACTGCAATAATGTCCAGTCATCTCTAGAGACCAGATCTATGTATCTAAATGCCTGAACTGAATCATTGTTTAAGTGTAGGACTTAATTTGTGATTTAATTAGTACACTTTGCAAGAGGCACGAGTGGCCGGTATGGGAGTTTCCACCTTCAAAGTGGTGAGAGTTCTACACCTGCATAGAATCAAGAAATTCCAAAATGCTGCATTTACTTGTTTCTGAAAATTATTTCCAAAGGCAAGGAGAAAAACCAGCTGGATTAAGCGGATGTGAAATAATTTACCAACCTCAGAAGTTTAAAAAAATTATAAATGAAATATTTTCCCCCCTCACTCTCAAACAAAAAAAAGTCCAGAAATTATTTTAAAAAATCTTTAGGGTTTTTTGGTCTCTGGATTTTTATAAATGTATTGGGCAGTTATTGTGTTGACAGTTTACAGACCTATAGTGCGTAAGGTGATGTTTTTGGATATGCCGCAGGAGCTCTCACTAGGGGACTCAACTGAGATCAGGGCTGTACGTACTATGCTAGACACTGTACAAATACACAAGACAATCCATGCTCTATGGAGCTTGCAATCTAGTGGAGAGATTGGTGGTATATGTGAGAGTGAGAGACATGGGAGCCAGAACTGGGATTCTCAAAACTTCTGTCGTATTATGTTGCCAAATATCCATTAGATGGGAACAGTTTTTAATCTCTGATGATCTGGGCTGGATTAAATCTAGTACCCTACAGGTGAGAGAGACTATGGTGTGAGGAAGATTCAGAGAAGGCAGTGCAGGGGAAGTGCAGTGCAGGGGAAACTGAAGAACAGGGAAGAAAATTGGCTGCATGTGACCTCCCAAAGAAAGAGAACCTGTATATCCACCATGCAAATAGAGGTAAGGAATCCTTTTCATGCTCTTTGCACATGTACTACAGCAGAGAACTATTTGCAAGACTCATCTGAGGGAATGGATCAGAAGGAGATCCTATTGATCAGAAGGCAAGGGATCCATTGTCCTAGGGATGGGGGTTCCATGACCACCACTCCCAAGAGGAAGAGAAGGGTGATGGTGGTCGAGGACTCCCTCCTAAGGGGGACAGAGTCATCCGTCTGCTGTCTGGACCGAGAAACTAGAGAAGTGTGCTGCTTGCCTGCAGCTAGGTATTCAGGATGTGATGGAGAGACTGCCAAGACTCATCAAGCCCTCAGACCACTGCCCCTTCCTACTTCTCCACATGGGCAGCAATGACACTGCCAAGCAGGATCTTGAGCAGATCACTGCAGACTGTGGCTCTGCGAAGACAGATAAAGGAATTGGAAGCGCAAGTGGTGGTCTCCTCCATCCTCCCTGTTGAAGGAAAAGGCCCAGGTAGGGACCGTCACATTGCGGAAGTAAATGCATGGTTACGCAGGTGGTGTCTGAGAGAGAGTTTTCGGTTCTTTGATCATGGGATGTTGTTCCAGGAAGAAGGATTACTAGGAAGAGACAGGATTCACCTAACGAAGAGAGGGAAGAGTACATTCACAGACAGGCGGGCTAACCTAGTGAGGAGGGCTTTAAACTAGGTTTGATGGGGATGGAGACCTAAACCCGAAGGTAAGTGGGGAAGTGGGACACCACAAGGAAGCAGAAGGAGGATGGTGCAACAGGGGAGGCCTACTGATTCATAGTGAGAGAGTAGTGCAATTGGCTAGTTATCTCAAGAGCCTACACACAAATGCAAGAAGCCTGGGAAACAAGCAGGAGGAATTGGAAGTCCTGGCACAGTCAAGAAATTGACATGATTGGAATAACTGAGACTTCGTGGAGTAACTCACATGACTGGAGCACTGTCATGGATGGGTATAAACTGTTCAAGAAGAACAGGCAGGAGCGAAAGGGTGGAGGACTTGCACTGTATGTAAGAGAGCACTATGATTGCTCTGAGCTCCAATATGAAACTGGAGATAAGCCAGTTGAGAGTCTCTGGGTTAAGCTTAGAAACAAGAACAATAAGGGTGATGTCGTGGTGGGCGTCTGTTATAGACCACAAGGATGAGGTAGATGAGGCTTTCTTTAGACAGGTAGGGAAAGTTTCCAGTTCACAGGACCTGATTCTCATGGGGGACATCAATTACCCTGACATCTCCTGGAAGAGCAATACAGCAGAACACAAACAATCCAGGAAGCTTTTGGACTGTGTTGCGGATAACTTCCTGGTGCAAGTGCTGGAGCAACCAACTAGGGGCTGTGCTCCTCTTGACCTGCTGCTCACAAACAGGGAAGATTTGGTAGGGGAAGTAGAAGTGGGTGGCAACCTAGGCAGCAGTGACCATGAGATGGTCGAGTTCAGGATCCTGACAAAAGGAAGAAAGGAGAACAGCAGGATATGGAGCATGGACTTCAGAAAAGCAGACTTTGACTCCTCCCTGATGGGCAGGATCCCCTGGGAGGCTAATATGAGGGGGAAAGGAATCCAAGAGGGCTGGCTATATTTTAAATAAACCCTATTGAGGACACAGGAACAAATCATCCCGATGTACAGAAAGAATAGCAAGTGTGGTAGGTGACCAGCTTGGCTTAACAAAAGTCATTGGTGAGCTTAAACACAAAAAAGAAGCTTACAAGACGTGGAAGCTTGGTCAGATGACTAGGGAGGATTATAAAAACACTGCTTGAACGTGCAGGAATGAAATCAGGAAGGCCAAAGCACAACTGGAATTGCAGCTAGCAAGGGACATGAAGGGGAACAAGAAGGATCTCTACAGGTATGTTAGCAACAAGAGGAAGATTAGGAAAAGTGTGGGCCACTTACAGAATGGGGGAGGCAACCTAGTGACAGAGGATGAGGAGAAAGCTGAGGTACTCAGTGCCTTTTTTGCCTCTATGTTCACAGACAAGGTCAGCTCCCTGACTACTGCATTGGGCAGCACAGAATGGGAAGGATGTGAACATCCTGCAGTGCTGAAGGAACAGGTCCAAGACTATTTAGAAAGACAGGACATACACAAGTCCATAGGGCCAGATGCAATGCACCTGAGGGTGCTGAGGGAATTAGCTGATGTGATTTCAGAGCCATTGGTTATTACCTTTTGAAAGCTCGTGACAACTGGGGGAGGTCCCTGATGACTGGAAAAAAGCAAATCTAGTGCCCATCTTCAAGAAAGGGAAGAAAGAGGATCCAGAGAACTATAGACTGGTCAGCCTTACCTCAATTCCTGGAAAAATCATGGAGCAGGTCCTCAAGGAATCCATTTTAAGGCACTTAAGAGAGGAAGGTGATCAGGAATAGTCAACAAGGATTCACCAAGGGTAAGTCATGCCTGACCAACCTGATTGCTTTCCATGAAGAGGTGTCTGGTTCTGTGGATGTGGGGAAAGCGGTGGACGTGATATACCTTGACTTTAGCAAAGCTTTTGATACGTTCTCCCACAGTATTCTCATCAGCAAGTTAAAGTATGGGTTGGATGAGTGAACTATATAATGGATAGAGAATTGGCTAGAGCAAAGGGCTCAACGAATAGTGATCAGTGGCTCCATGTCTAGCTGGCAGCCGATCACAAGTAGAGTGCCCCAGGGGTCGGTCCTGGGGCTGGTTTCGTTCAACATCTTCATTAATGGTCTTGAGGATGGTGTAGTTTGCACCTTCAGCAAGCTTGCAGATGACACTAAGCGAGGGAGAGTGGTAGATACCCTGGAAGGTAGGGGTAGGATACAGAAGAACCTAATCAAATTGGAGGATTGGACCAAAATAAATCTGAAGTGGTTCAACAAGGACAAGTGCAGAGTGCTGCAGTTAGGATGGATGAATCCCATGCACAGCTACAGACTGGGGACCGATGAGCTAGGCAGCAGTTCTGCAAAAAAAGACCTGGGGGTAACAGTGGATAAGAAGCTGGATGTGAATCAGCAGTGTGCCCTGGTTGCCAAGAAGGCTAATGGCATATTGGGCTACATTAGTAGGAGCGTTGCCAGCAGATTGTGGGAAGTGGTTATTCCTCTCTATTTGGTATTGGTGAGGCTGCATTTGGAGTATTGTGTCCAGCTTTGGGCCCCCCACTACAAAAAGGATGTGGAGAAGTTGGAGAGAGTCCAGCGGAGGGTGACAAAAATGATGAGGGGGCTGGAGCACAAGACTTGAGGAGAGGCTGAAAGAACTAGGCTTGTTTAGTCTGCAGAAGAGAAGAATGAGGGGGGATTTGATAGCAGTCTTTAACTACCTGAAAGGGGGTTCCAGGGAGGCTGGAGCTAGGCTGTTTTCAGTGGTGGCAGATGACAGAAGAAGGAGCAACGGTCTCAAGTTGCAGTGGGGGAGGTCTAGGTTGGACATTAGGAATAAGTTTTTCACTAGGAAGGTGGTGAAGCACTGGAATGGGTTATCTAGGGAGGTGGTGGAATCTCCGTCTTTAGAGGTTTTTAAGGTACGGCTTGACAAAGCCGTGGCTGGGATGATTTAGCTGAGGGTAGTCCTGCTTTGAGCAGGGGGTTGTACTAGGTGACCTCCTGAGGTTCCTTCCAACTCTAATGTTCTATGATCCTATACATCTTGTTAATGATGCTTACAGGCAGCTAATCTCCAAATTTTGAATGTTGACATCTTTTGTGAATGAAACTTGCTTTCTGGGAAGTTTTAAGTCAAGTTCTGATATCTTTTGGAGTTTATAGAGGAGGCTCTTCCACTCTCTGGACACAGGCAAAATTATCCACATGTTGCTGTGTCTCAGTCATTCTAAATCACATCTTGCAACAACTTGTTCTCAATGGGACAGCTCACATTAACTGATGATACTGATGATAAATGCATCAGAAACAGATATTAGCATGATTTCCAAATTTACTTTTAAATACAAATTGTTTTTAATGCAAAATTCTAAAGTTTACTCCGGGGCCCTTTCCCTAACTTCTAATTTTTTCCCTACCAAATTTGGGTCATCATCTGTATCCGAATTGCCGATCTTTAGGTATGCAGAGACCTCTTTTGCCAAAATGACAGGAGTAACTGGTGAAAGGAACACATGCTGTTGTTTTGTGAATCATCCCATTGAGGGAGACATAACAAACTTAGTTTATACAAGTATCTATGAGGTGGCATTGAAGTCCTTGTGCTTCAGGATTCTTGGTTTTTATTACTCGTTTTGGTAGCAGATTATGGTTACAAATGGCATAGCCAAATATTATGTAGAACCTGTTGGAACTCTCTATGGGGACTGAACCCAGAACCTCTGGAACTTAGGCCATGCAGCTGCACCACTGCTCTATGCTTGCAGGAGAAAGCTTTACCGTTGGCGTAAAAAACCCACCCCTGTGAACGGCATAAACTATGTTGACTGGAGAAACTCTCTCACTGACATAGCACTGGGCACACTAGTGCTTATGTCAGTGTAATTTATGTTGCTCAGAGGGGTGGAGTATTCATACCTCTGAGCAATATAAATTTTGCTGACATAGGTGGTAGTGTAGGCATAGTCTTAAAAGCATGTGCTTCTACCACTTGATCTAAAGAACTAGATCTCTTAGCAAGGAAGCAGTAGCAGTTGTAAACCTTCATGTTGTTTAGCTGCTAGTGGATGACACTAATCGCACCATGAATATGCTTATAAAAGCACCCAATTTGTCACATTCCTTCTGAAAGACTGGCGAAGTGGATGAGACTCAGTTCAGTCATAGTGGAGATCTAGATTCTCTTCCCAGCTCTGCCTAAAGGGGCCTTGTGGAAGCTCTGTTACCTGTGAAGTAAATGAATGGTAGTTACGCCACTGGAGGTATGTCTACGCTGTGGAGTGAAGTCGATTTATTTTAAATCGACTTTCACCCGCCGAATTTTAGAAGTTGCAGCAGTGTGATCACACCACGCTCATTGCATCCGGGGATTGCAGCCACACTTGCTGTGCTTGGGTTGACAATCAAAGCAGTGAACCGTGGATAGCTATCCCACAGTGCAGCTAGCCACAGAGACTTTTGGGAAGGTTGTCGTCATCCCTTGATGCAATGTCCTCCCTCCCTTCTTGCCCCAAGACTATGAAGGGAGGCTATGAAGAACAGACTCATGCTTCTTCATGCCATTTTTCTAAACCTTTCAGTCTCTGCTTTGCACACGCCATTGCTGGAGACTCATGGAGCCCGCTCGTCTCTGCACTATCATCCTGAGCATCACGAACACTTCACCTCTTATCCTGCAGTATTTTCAAGGGTGAGACGGGTCGCAGTGCTGAAAATGTTGATATTACTCAAGACGCCCTGCTACAAGCCATAAAATGAAACAATTCCCATTTGCTGCTGGCTGTCACGCACCATCTGCAGTCGGTGGAGTGCCATTTCTCGTCCCGGGAAACAAGCAGTGACTGGTGGGATCACATCCTTATGAAGGTGTGAGATGATGAGCAGAGGCTGCAGTACTTTCATATGCGAAAGGCCACTTTCTTGAAACTCTGCACAGAGCTGTCCCCAGCCCTAAAATGCATGAACACTCACTTGAGACCTGTGTTGACAGTGGAGAAGCAGGTGGCCATCGGTCTGTGGAAGCTAGCAATGCTAGACTGCTACCAGTCAGTTGGGAATCAATTTGGAGTTGGTAAATCCACCTTGGGAGCTGCTGTAATACAAGTTTGCCAAGCCATTAACAGACTTCTGCTGAGAAGGGTAGTGACTTTGGGAAACATGCAGGACATAGTGGATGGGTTTCCCACAATGGTGTTCCCATAGATGGCGCACACATCCCTATCTTAGCACTGGACCACCTACCCACAGAGTTCATTAATCAAAAGGGATACTTCTCAATGGTGTTGCAGGCCCTTGTGGATCACAAGGGTGCTTCACCAACATCATTGTGGGGTGATCTGGAAAAGTGCATGACATACGCATCTTTAGGAACTCAGGTCTGTTCCAAAAGATACAAGCAGGGACTTTCTTCCCTGACCAAAAAATAAATATTGGTGATGTTGAAATGCCAGTAGTTATCCTGGGAGACCCTGCATACCTATTGCTCCCCTAGCTGATGAAGCTGTACACCGGGCAACTGGACAGCGAGAAGGAGAGGTTCAATAATAGGCTCAGCAAATGCAGAATGGTCGTGGAATGTGCGTTTGGATGTTTAAAGGCTCGCTGGCGCAGTTTACTCACTAGGCTACACCTCAGTGGAAAAAACATCCCAGCAGTTACTTCTGAATGCTTTGTGCTCTGTAATGTATGTGAGACAAAGGGGAAGAAGTTCCCGTTAAGCTGGCTGCCAATTTTGAGCAGCCAGACAGCAATGCAATACTGAGAGCCAACCACAGAGCGCTGCACCTCAGGGAAGCCTTGAAAAATCAGTTTTGCAGTGAGACCTAATGTTTCTGAAAATCTGTGTTCTGTCTTCCCTTCCCATCCCCTGGCAATACGGCACTTTGCTAGGCCCCCTCCCCCCCACGGCCTCAATAAAGAAAGAGTAATGATCTTTAAAACAGTACACTTTTATTGCTGGTCATTAACAGTGGAGGGTAAGGAAGTTATTTCAACACTTTGAATGCATTGTAATGAGAATGTGAGGGAACACAGAGCCAAGTTGCAATGTGCAAATAGCAAACAATGCAGTCCCATTTCTTAAAGAGGCCAGTGTCTCTTTCTGCTTCTCTCACCTGGTGTGGAGTGGAGCACGTACTGCCCCCTGCTCAACCTCCTCCAGATTGCTCGGGGATGGGGGTTAGGAAAGAGTGCATGAGTTTAGAATTTTGCAGGGGCTGCAGAGGGCACCTGTCCTGCTATTGCTCTTGAAGCTCAACCAAATGTCTCAATTTCTTCCACTGATCCCTCATTATGCGCAGCACCTCATCCTGTGTTGCATGCTCACATTCTTGGGCTCATAGACTCATAGGTCAGAAGGGACCAATATGATCATCTAG
>ML675706.1:442359-460763 GCA_007922155.1 Mesoclemmys tuberculata
TCTGCTTTTTCCTAATCCCCTCTCTGAGTTGCTTGCTCATCCAGCTGCCTTCCTGCTCTCCATGTCCATGTTCATTTTTTTCCGATACTGAAATCCTCCGGGGTCTTAGCTCTGTGTCATCATCCATGAAAGCATTCATTATCTCAGTGAACATGACATCCTGAGTTTATTTTTCCCAACTTCTAATCTGAGATTGACTGTCAACGAGAGTAGTAGATGCTGAGCTGAAGGCCTCACTGTCCACTGAAAGGCAAGACAAGGACAAGGTATCCATTGTTAGCTAGCCCCATGGACAAAAAGCAATGTTACAATGGAAAAATAACTCCCCTTTATATTCCCAAGGGAATGGCAGACCCACATATCAATCTCTACCTATTGTAGGGGTTGTAGTGCTGTTCCGTTCCAGCCATGGTAAGCAAGCGGCTGGTGCATCCATTTCAGGGAAATCCCTGTCCTGCATGCTGCATAAGTCCATAGTCCCCCAAGCAGCAGAATTGTGGTGTCCCCCGACCTTCCCAAAAATTGGTTTTTGAAAAGTTGGTACAGTGTGTTTGTGTAGGGGGTGACATTCCCCCAGGTGAAATCATATGTGGGCACCTGTCTTGCGACCCCTGAGACCATCACAGTCACATGCTGTCTTGTAACTTGTGGTTTATGTACCCCAAAAAATCTTCCATGACAGAGTAATTAAAAAACAACAAACAGATAGTATGGAGTGAGTACTTCAAATTTGCGCCATCTTCCGTAGGTGACCATGAGTAATATCCTGAGGGTAACAGAGGCGGAAAAAGAGGATTTACTGCAAGCATCTGGGTACATCCTGGCCCTTATGCTGCTATGCTGTGTTCTGCGATGATGTCTGCACAATTAATAAGAGAGTGGTAGGGGAAGTGTCCTATTGCAGTGGAAGAAATAAGGCTCTTCTCCCTAGAAACCTTCTTCAAAGGGTCAGAGTACTGTGGTAAGGTCAGGCCAGATAGCTCCAAAAGGGTATACCTGGGCCAGTATGAGGGCCTGAAAGGGTTGAAAACCCTCTGCTGAATATGCAGAGGGAAGAGCAGAGCGGGCAATTAGCGGCACCAGGATCCAATGAAGGGCCAGGCCAAGGGTATTTAAACCCTGCTTTGCCTAGAGGTCGGAGAGGAAACAGCTGCAGGAAAAGCTGCCAGAAGGTCTGGGGCAGCAGCAGGAGAAGGTTCTCTCCCAGTCAGGAGACAAAGCTCCACTACAGTCAGGGGAGATGAGGTAGCTGGGGGTGTCTTTACCTCTGCCTCGTGCAGTCAAGTGCGAGACCCACCAGGGGGAAGCTGGCAGTTTGCCACAGTACCTAAATGAAAGTTTCCTGGAGATCTCTGTGGAGGATTCTCAGAGCATCCCTACACACACCAGCATTCTTTTCAGGAGGGAACCCCTTGCTTAGGTGAACTAACAACGAGGAAGCCCATCTCCACCACCACACTTTTTTTTTTTTTTTTTTTTGCTATGGCAATTAGCTGGATTGGGGAGATAACCATAGAAATGAGATATGCAGTACATACTCACCAGATGTGCCTTCCTTGGCATCTCAGTCATTCATGGCGTCTTGTGTCCGGCTGGGCTGTTCTGGGGTTACAAACAGCCCCTGGCTTTCAGGGAAAATGGATTCCCCAGTTGCCTAGCCTCTGTTCGCCTCCTCCACAGAGTCCTCCTCATTCATCCTGGGGTCCCCTGAGGTACCAATGCTGTGTGGAGGTACAGTGGTGGGGTCTACGCTGAGAATCGCATGCAGCTCCTAATAAAAGCGGCATGTCTTTGGTGATGAGCCAGAATGACTGTTCGCCTCCTGAGTTTTCTGATACGCCTGCCTCAGCTCTTTGATTTTAACGCGGCACTGCTGTGCCCCTTTCTAAATGCCACATGATATCTTTTCATAAATAGTTAAATTCCTTTTGCTGGCTTGGGGCTGAACCAGAACAGACTCTTTGACCCCCAGACCGATGAGATCCAAGACCTCAGGTCGACTCCAGTCTGGAGTGTTTGGGGTGTGCAGTCTCCTGATCAGTTCTGCTGGCAAGCTTTCTCCCTGCTGATAAAACAGGAAATGGGAATTCAAAATTTCCCAGAGCTTGAGGGGAGGGGCTGTTTCCTGTGTATGTGGCTGCAGTGCAGCAGAGTGCGAATGTGCAGAGCAATCACAGCAGAGCATTGTGGGATAACTCATGGAGGCCAATTATATCGAATTACGCTGCACTCTGCCTACACTGCTGCTCATTTGACCCAAAGAATTCGATTTCCGTGCCGTGGTTTTATTACGTCGAATATTTCCGCAATTTAAGTTGATGGAACTGACCAGCCAGTGAAGACGTGTACGTTATGTGGTCGACAAAAGCCACATTCCATCGACCTACCTTCGTAATGTAGACCAGGCCTAAGTAAGGTCATAAAAGAAATAGAAATATTAACAGTCAGTGCAAGAAATGGATTGGTACTTGGGGTCTCAGAGCACCTTTCCGTTTAGTGCACCTTTCTGTTGACTACAGGGCACTGTTTGGGGAAGTTGTGCTCTCTCCTTTTTCCTTCCCTAAATTTGGTGGCAGCTGCAGCTGCTCACATCATTCATGAAAGCGAGCAACACTGTGTCTTGCTCAAATGAACTCACATATTGATTCAGTAAGTGATTGATTGGCCTCTTGCCAAGATTATTTTGACTAAAGATTGTTGTTAATGTTGTTGCTGTTCGTTGTTTTACTGACTTCCCTGTTCTGCTTTTACTGACCTCATTGTGTAGTTCATGGCAGTGTCAGGACTTGCTTTCACTGAAAAAACCATAGTTCAATGACTTTTCAGGCATTGACAAAGCCAGTCAAATGATGTGGCCAGAGGCTTCAGACAGGCATTCATTGCTCAGGGTTAGTTACTCATGGAGTTGCTTAGTAGTGTTGCTAATATCTTTTATGCTGCTGATTGGAAAAGCCCAACAGAGGTGATACGCTGACTGCAAAACTGTCTAAATATTCTGAGCTTCAGCTGTTCAGAAAAGCCTCAAAGCACTTGCAGAGGGAGGATGGGAAGCTATGTTTCAAAACCAAGTAATTCTTCCTTATGATTTACGAAATGTGTTTTAAATGTCAGTTAGTACTGTAGAGATATGGCAAATGTAGTCCTGGAGCCTAAATTCCCAGAATGCTCAAAGCAGGGGGTCAAAACAGTGAAAGTTTGACTCTCTCTCTCTCATGTGAAGGGATCATCTCCATAGATAAGACCTATGTTTAGTTCTTCATATCTCGCCGAATCCTCCTCAGAGTACTAACAAGTAACAATGGCAAATGTGGATTGGACACCTGTGCACCAGGAGCTGCAGTGGTGGGGTTATAATGGTTCAATATATCAAAGTGTTGGCTGTAAATATAGCATGGACCATTTTTATCAATTTTGCGGTTTTGAGTTTGTGCCTTTCTCACAAGAAAGGAGGTTGTCAAGTTTTAGGGCTTTGTCATCTTTGGTTTAGATGAACATTTTAATTGTGAAATAAAGGAGTGGAGGAATTGTCAGATTGGATCAGTCCCAAAGTCCATCTAGTCCAGTGTTCTGTCTGTGGTAATGGCCAGCACCAGACTCTTCAGATGAAGGTGCATGAACCCTGCAGAATGCAGATGTGGTGTAGTGTGCTCCCCATGTTAGATGGTCCCCTTGTCCCCGTTGTTAAGATTAAACCCTGAAGTATGAGGTTTAATATCTCTTCCACAATTGTTAGCATTAACTGTTTCTAAAATATTGTCAACCATAAGTGTCCAGTGCCTCTTAACAAGATTCAAAGTTTGTCTCAATGACATCTTGAGGCAGTGATTTCCAAAGTGTAATTATGCATTATTTTTGAAGAAGTTTTTCCTCTTACCAGTTTTGAATTTACCTTTCAACTTCATTCAGTGTCCGCTTACTGTCAAGGAGAACAGAAGTGTCCAATTTCTGTTCCATTCTTCTCCTCTTCTTCATATGACATTGGTTTGGTTTGCAACGGTCAGTTTATGGGTCAATGTCCAGGTTTGAAATCCAGTTTATTGCATCAGGGGTAAATTGGTGAATGTCAATGAAGCTACACTTAAACAAACACTTAAGGCAGGAGGAGCATGTATGTTCCAGGGTTTGAGGCACTGGTCCACAATTCCATTCTATTCCAGTCACTATTTTCTATCATCTACCCTCTTACTCATCTCCTTTGTAAGACGTAGAGTCCTAAAATATTTTCAGTCTTGTCAATTTTTTCTCCATGCTCTTAATGCCTCTTGTTGTCTAGCTCTGAATTATCTTGAATTCTTCAGCTTCCTTTTTGAGGTGGGCTGACAGTAACGCATACGCTATTCTACATGAGGTAGCATATAATTTGATGAAATTCCTTAGTCCTTATTGGTCTTGATTTACTTAAATAACAGTGATTTTCTCCTTCTGCTCTCAACCTCTAATAAAAAGAACAAGAACAAAACATCCACTTCAGCAATTTGAGTATTAAAATGAAAAGCAAAGAATTCACAATATATAAATTGTCTGATGTAAATTAAAAAAATTTTTTTTGTATCTCCCTGCTGTGGAGTAGCTATGTTGTTTCAACACCCCCATTTGCAAGGGTGGTGATGGTTGGGGATTTGCATAGATACTGTGAAGGTTGAAGTGTTTGGAGATGTAAAGATCTATATCAAGGCTCAGCATTTTGTTTCTCCAGGTAGTGTTTGTATCCAAAGGAGACCTTTCAATACCTTTGTTTTCCTCAGGTCTATCTGCTGTGGATGGAGTTATCTGCCTTTCAAATTTAATGATGTTTCTCACTCCATAAACAGTGTGGAGGGCAGCTTTACAAACCACCTTCTCTTGGGAGGTTTAGATTCCTTGCTCTGAACAGGAATCTGCTTTTTAATGACTGCCAATGTGTGGACAGTCTTCCCCTCTGCTCATGATAGCTCTATAGAATCCTAGAGCTGTGGCACAGTTGAGTGATTTGCACGGTACAGACTTCTGAAAGCTGCTGAACACCTATTGGCTTGTATGGTGTAAACAGAAAATTCTCTTAAGCTGATTAAAGTTATTTCTGATCCTCTGGTTTGTTTATCTATAACACTAAAAGATGGCATAACCGCGATACCAACAAGATGGTGGGAATCCTGTAAAAGGACTGTATACTTGCTTCCATTTAAAGTCAATATCTGGTAAAACTAACAGTAGAAGCTCCTTAGATGATTAAACACTTGATTCAAGCATTAAAATTCCCCTTAAAGCAGTATTGGGAGCAGGAGGGAAACTGCTTCGTTTGATGTTGGTGTCCCTGACCAATGCTGACATCACTCTTACTACCAGACCATAGCTGCAGGCAGGTGGCTAAGAAATGTCCCTTTTAATCTAGAATTCCCTTTTCAAATCCAGTACAGTTTGCAGGTGGATGAGTGTTGCTCATTTTGTGTGAGCTTTCAAACCAATGCACTGAGGTAAACAAGGTCGGATTAGTTTTAAAACTGCAACAGTACTGATAGGTGTAAGAAGAAAAGACTTTTGGATAAAGCTGCCTTTGCTGAAGAGACTGAGAGACCTAGACAGGATTGCAGGTCCAAGGAGAAAAGTTCCGGAGGGGTAGCCATGTTAGTCTGTATACAGCAAAAACAATGAGAGTCCTGTAGCACTTTCATAGAACCATAGAATATTAGAGTTGGAAGAGACTTCAGGAGGTATCTAGTCCAACCCCCTGCTCAAAGCAGGACTAACCTCAGCTAAATAAAGACAACCTTTAAAGACTAACAAATTGTATTTCTGCAGCCATGAGCTTTCGTGGGTTGTAACCACTTCGTCAGATGCAGGTCCAAGGAGATTCTTTTGAGCTGTGGTGCGCAGCACCTCTTTGAGAGGTGTGAACTGCTTCCATTCCTCTTAATAGACAATTCATTTCAAAATCTAACTGTACTACTGTTAAATATCAGTATCAACAATTTCACCATTGATCAAAGAACACGAAGAAGCGGTATGATCCTGTAATAAAAGTTCTGCACCAGATACTAGGTATTGCATCTCATGTTGGTGTTGAAGAAGCAGAGCTTTTACCTCTGCTTTAGGAAATAGTCACAGAAATCAGAAATAGAAAGCACCAAGTCCAGTGTAGTTAATTTCTATCAGCCAATGGAGGATTCTGCACAATGTATATTATTGCATTGTCCATGTGGCTATAAATTGGGTGGCCACAAGGTGTTGCTCATGATTCACATTCAGATGTGCTTTAGCTGGTTTCTGTGGCAGCAGGACAGTTCTATCCTTAAAGGTAGCTATGAATGTAAGATGTAGGTGAAGCTATCCTCCCACAACATGGGTTTTAAATGTATACTAATATCTGTCATGTTGGCATGTGCTTAAGGTTGAGCATACAGCTTTTAAAACCATTTAAAATGACTTGTTTCTCTTTGCTATTTTTAGTACTTTTCTTCCTCTTGTTTTCCCTTTGTTTCTTTTTTGGTCTTATTTGCATGCTATCATGTTTGTATTGGTAGTGGTACTGAAAAATTCAGTTGCATCAGGAATTGATCCCTCTGCAGAAGAGTCTTGTGTAGCAGAACTTAATAATGAGCCCTTTCCTCTTCCCTAGAAAGCTCCTGCTGAGAAGGAAGTTGTTGTTGGCAGAGTGAATCTGAGACACAGCAGCTATTGTGTGATTTACTTTTTTTCTTTTACAAGAAAGAAAATGGTCGAATTACATTAAGCTGGATGTGAAACGTGAAGTATAGGTGTTACAGCAAGTTCTAGCACCTACAGTGATGGGAATTCTAAAAGCTTGGTCTTGTTTTGTAACTGTGCTTAGTTTTTGCTAGTCTTTGTGGATAACTAGTTGTGCTTTGGAAATGGGAGAAGAAATATGTGATATCCAAAGTAGCTTTATCCTTAATTGTAGTGACCATTGTTCTTTTATGTCTAGAGCCATCTGGTGTCGTTATTTATAATACTATGCAGTGTTGTAGGCATGTTGGTCTCAGGATATTAGAGAGACAAGATGGGTGAGGTAATGTCTTTTGCTGGACCAACTTCCGTTGGTGAGAGACAGACACTTTTGAGCTTACACAGAACTCTGCGTAAGCTCAAAAACATCTCTCACCATCAGAAGTTGGTCTAATAAAATATATTACCTCACCCACCTTGTCACACTGAATTTGAGATTTATTGTAACGCACTTAATCCTCCCCTCCCCCTAGCCTTGTTTTCCTTTCTCCCTAAGACTGGAGAAGTGTTAATGAGCCACTTCACCTTGAATGGCCTCTTGAAATATGTGTTAACTATTTATGCTAAAAAATCTGTTCCACCTTGTATTTAGCTGTGACACTCTTGAGTATGTCTACACTGCAATTAGACACCTGCAGGTGGCCCATACCATCTGATTCCGGCTTGCAGGGGCTCAGATTAAGGGGTGTTTGATTGTAGATGTTCAGACTTGGGCTGCAGCCCAGGCTCTAGGACCTGCGAGAGGGAAGTAGAGCAGATCTCTTAGAAAAAATCCAATCTTGATTTAAAAATGTTCAGTGATGGAGAATCTTTGCTTTAGCATAAAGTACAAATACATGCCTTTGCCACTTAGTTTCAATTGCTGCAGCATGTTTTGCATTAGGTTACTTCACAACATGCAAACATCAGCTAGTGCAGAACATGTTGCCTGCCTACTTAGTTGGGTGTCATATAGGGAGCAGTCTACACTTACTCATGGCAGCTGGCATTCACTTCCATTCTAAAATCCCATTTCAAGTGTTTGTTTGAAATGCGACCTGCAAGGAATGTGTATTTTTAAAAGGGTCTGGTAGCCCTCCTGCTGCTTTATAAATTCATACATTTTAAGTCACATGGAATCACTATGATCTCGTCTGACCTCCTGTTTAACACAAGCCGTAGAATTTCATCCAATAATTCTTGCATAAAACCTGTAACCTGTGGTTGAACTAAAGCATATTTTCTAATCTTGATTTTCAAGACACAAAGCGATGATGAAGCCACTACATCCCTTCATAAATTATTCATATGGTTAATTACCCTTATTGTTGTTACAAATGTGTGCCTTTCATTTTCAGTTAAAATTTATCTAGCTCCAGTTTCTGAGCATTGGAACTGCCTGCACCATGAGTGGTTTTCCAGTTTTTTGAGCTGAGCCCCTGCCTTTGAGTTACAATTCTTGGTTGTGTGCCCCCCACTCTCCGACCCAGACAGGCTGGTTAGCCTACTGAGGTGAGTCGGGGTGGAGATGGCGCTCCATCCCTGGGCCCTGCTGTGCGTCACTGGCCTGAGCCCTCCCGGGCCCTGCTCCCTCCTCCCCCCTCCCCCTGGCCATAGAAGTCAAACTATGCCCAAGGGCCCCCCCAGTGTTCAGAGCCTGGTGCCCCAAGTAACCCTCTCCCCCTTGCTGGGCCCTTTAATTTTTATAGTATGTTGGGGGAAGCCTCAGAAAGAAAAAGTTTGAGACCCCTGGTCTACAGTAAAGACTAGTGCAAACAACAATTCTTTTGCTACTTCACAATTCTCTTTAATTATCTTCCTTACCACTTAGTGTACAGGTCCAGCAGTCATGCATTATCATCTTTTGAATTGCAGTAATGTCCTGAAGCCCTAATTGAGGAGCAGGGCCCCATTGTGCTAGTCACTGTATACATAGACCATGAAGAAAAACATTGTCCCAAAGAACTCAGTCTAAGTCCATGATGAAAGCCCACACAGGTGGCTACAATGGTGGGGGACTACAAGCTAACAGATGATAAACATAACCACTGCTTATTATAATTCGGTTTCTTGTTTCTAAAGTGTTGGCATCAAGTATCTAATGTTTATCTTTTGTATTGATTTAGCAGCATGATTTAGTGGATTGGTTTCAGAGCTGGTTTCCAAGGTCTCCTGAACTCTAAAACTTGTATCACTTTCTTTCCATAGACTTGGGCATATCACTTAGACCAACATTTTAAAATTTTATTTTTTAAAATATAGTCACTTAAATAAAACAGGCTTGAGTTTTGGAAGTATTGGACAAACTCTAACTGGGGGCTGGTCTTAAACAGTAATTGCTTAAATCATGGTTTTAAATCAGTTAAAACTGTTCAAACTTTGGTGTTGTGGACACTCTTTGCTTTGTTGTGGACACTCTTGCTTTCTATGAAGAGGTGATTGGTTCTGTGGATGAGGGGAAAGAGGTGGACGTGATATACCTTGACTTTAGCAAAGCTTTTGATACGGTTTCCCGCAGTATTCTTATCAGCAAGTTAAAAAATTATGGGTTGGATGAATGGACAGAGAATTGGCTAGAGCAAAGGGCTCAACGAGTAGTGATCAATGGCTCCATGTCTAGCTGGCAGCCGGTCACAAGCGGAGTGCCCCAGGGGTTGGTCCTGGGGCTGGTTTTGTTCAACATCTTCATTAATGATCTGGAAGAGGGGGTAGATTGCACCCTCAGCAAGTTTGCAGATGACACTAAGCTAGGGGGAGTGGTAGATACCCTAGAAGGTAGGGATAGGATACAGAAGGACCTAAACAAATTGGAGGATTGGCCAAAAAGAAATCTGTTGAGGTTCAACAAGGACAAGTGCAGAGTCTTGCACTTAGGATGGAAGAATCCCAGGCACAGCTACAGACTGGGGACCGATGAGCTAGGCAGCAGTTCTGCAGAAAAGGATCTGGGGGTTATAGTGGATAAGAAGCTGGATATGAGTCAGCAGTGTGCCCTGGTTGCCAAGAAGGCTAATGGCATATTGGGCTGCATTAGTAAGAGCGTTGCCAGCAGATCGCGGGAAGTGATTATTCACCTCTGTTTGGCGTTGGTGAGGCTGCATTTGGAGTATTGTGTCCAGTTTTGGGCCCCCCACTACAAAAAGGATGTGGACAAGTTGTAGAGAGTCCCGTGGAGGGCAACAAAAATGATTAGGTGGTTGGAGCACAAGATTTATGAGGAGAGGCTTAAAGAACTAGGCCTGTTTAGTCTGCAGAAAAGAAGACTGAGGGGGGATTTGATAGCAGTCTTTAACTACCTGAAATGGGGTTCCAGGGAGGCTGGAGCTAGGCTGTTTTCAGTGGTGGCAGGTGACAGAACAAGGAGCAACAGTCTCAAATTGCAGTGAGGGAGGTCTAGGTTGGACATTAGGAAAAAGTTTTCCCTAGGAGGGTGGTGAAGCATTGGAATGGGTTACCTAGGGAGGTGGTGGCATCTCCATCTTTAGAGGTTTTTAAGCTGAGGCTTGACAAAACCCTCGCCGGGGTGATTTAGCTGAGGATGGTCCTGCTTTGAGCAGGGGGTTGGACTAGATGACCTCCTGAGGTCCCTTCCAACTCTAATGTTCTATGATTCTATGATCTTTTTATCTAGAATTCAAATTAAATGAAATCACTACTACAGGCTGAAATTGATGCAAGAGTGTCCATACAGAGGTTTGAGTACTGGATTAGCTAAATTGATTTAAAAAACTCACCTTTTAGTTTAAACTAGTGCAAGTCTGTGTCTAGACTAACCCCTAGATGAAGGCTTTACTGGCTTCTTCAGACTAGATGAGAAAACTATTTCAGGATCTTGAATTTTGTTTTGAGAATGTTCTCCCTGTTTGTTACTGGCTATTGCACCTCAATGACAGCAGCTATGACTCCTGACTCTAAACAAATGAGAAATGGATCCATTCCTCTTGCTAATTTTTATGACTAACAATAACATAGTAGTTTGTTAAAACAATTGTAATCAAATCTCATTCTTCTGGTTACATATGTGTTTTCTGCAGAGGTCAAGATGGATTCCTCCTCACCCACAGCTGCTCTTACAACATTGTGCACCTGGCAGGAGCATTGTGGGTTTCTTGTTTTTCTTCAGAAGCATCAGATAGGGACTGCTGCTAGTGGTTTGTTTCAGTGTTTTAATTCCTGTGTTCCTAAGTGAACTAAATCCTGTGTAGTCAAGAGAATTCATATTTTGCTATCTCAGAACAAAAGTAAACCTATTTCAAAGGGCTGAGAGGAACAAGTGAAAAAAGAAATGGAAAAGTGGCATGATCTGTGCAAATGTCAAAAGTAGATTAAAATAACAATACTGGTTTTAATACCGTGCTAGAAAAATTCACTTCTGTCAGCTCACCTTCAGACAGTAACCACAACTTCTGCTCCTTAGCCAACATCACAAAATGTTAATATATGTAGTACTTCAAGATCCCAGACCAGATTGGGCCACCTCATTCTGGGCTTTGTATGACAACATAAAAGGACAAACTTTTTTTTAAAAGCCTCCCTAGAACTAACAAGCCACTGCTTTAACAGTGTAAATTACATGATTTTTTTGGTCTCAGTTGCCTTCAAACATTTGTTTTATATCCCTCAGTCCTGTGTCTTTATAGAGCAGTATATTTTGACTTCTATGCTTTTCTTGGAAAAGGATTGAGGCCAGGTCTACACTGCAAACCTAGTGAAATCAATACCCCTGAGTGACATACTTCTACTGACCTAACGCCTGGTGTAGACAGTGCTATGTCCATGGGAGAACTTCTTGGGGAGGTGGATTAACTACGCTGATGGGAGATGTTCTCCTGTCTCCATAGTATTGTCTTTACTAAAGCTCTACAGTGGCGCAGCTGCACCGGTGCTGTGAAGACAGACCTTGACTGTGTTCTCTGTCTGTAAAGTGCTAGGCCTACTTGAGGAAAAAAGGCTATATATGTAACTCCTTTGCAGGAAACGTTATTGTATAATTATACAGTATTTTATGGAGCTCCCAAAGTAGTCTAAGGGAGTTGGGCACCTAGCTTCCTTAGAGGCCCCTTTGAAAATCTCAGCCTCAGTGTAAATGTAAAAGTTTTCATTTGCTCCACTGTGGTAGTTACCCTGTAAAATCAAAATTGAGGCACCCTTGCATTCTGATCCAAAGCCCCTGACAAACGTGTGTTGTAAAACCTTAGTTCCAGTGCTTGACCTTATAATTACATCAAGAGCCATGTGAAAAATCAGTGCCTTTACACTTCTCAGTAAGATTATGAAAGTGCCACAGCACGTGTTTTGGCTTTTGATTATTTTACTGTATGTAGAGGCTCTTCCCTAATATATGGGTTTAATTTTAGTAAAGTATTAATCCTGGATTTAGTAATTGCCTGGAGTCTAGTAGGCTTGTGGCATGTAGGAGTTTAGCAGCCACTTCTGTTGTTGGTGACTTCTTAAATCTTAAGGGCAAGTTTAGCTTCCCTGCCTGACATTTATTATGCATTCATTCATGTTCTCTGTATTGGTTTTCTTCATGGCTCTACCAGATCTCTTTTCATCTTAAAAAAAGAGACCATTAAGGTGGGATAAGATAGAGGTCTATAAAACCATGGATGGTGTGGAGAAAGTGAAAGTGAAGTGTTACTTACCCCTTCACATAATTGTAAGAGTAACTAGATCCCGCCCATTCCACCTGGCACTGGCCACTTTTAGAGACAGGATACTGGGCTGACATAGTATGGCATTTCTTATGTTCATGGCTGGAATACTGGCCATCAGGCTGTTTGGTGTGTGTTATATGGCTAGAAGGCACAACAATCTTAGGCTACTAGTAAATCATGGAATTGATGACCAGGATGTAATTTTAGATTGAAGCAAACTGTGACCACTCCTCCCTCTGTTCTTAAGGGAATGTTAGCATTTGCTGGATTCTAGGCTCTGGATTCAATGCTATTGGCAGGGCACATATAAAAGTAATAAAAATTATATGCTTATTACAGTAATGCCTAAGGGCTGATGAAGAATGGGACCCCACTGTGCTAGGTGCTGTACGAACACAATGGAATGCTCCCTGCCCCGAAGATCTTATAATCTAAATAGACAAGACAGAAAGGGGGGAAAGGGATTTAACACATGAAGTAAACAACATGAAGGCAGTGACTGTCCTGTTAGTTCCACATTTATTTGGGGGGGAGGGAGAGGTGGGAGGGATGGTGTGTATAATAGAAGTTGGCCAAGTGTCTTCGTTCAAAAGGGTCATCTGAAATTTGTATAATTTGTCTATTTGTTGATAACTTGACAGGTGTGTTCAGGAGTGTTGGTTTGCTCTGAAAGTTTGAGTAAATGATTAGACAGATTTTGGGCATGGAAAGGATAGAGGAGGGCTTGGGGGTGGAGGGGATGAAAATTGCCAATGCGAAGGTTCAAATAACATCGACATGATTAGCAAAGTAAAAAATAGTGGGCTTGTGCCTTCTGTGCTGCTTTATGATGTTTTAAAACCTGTGAGAAGCTGCTCTTATTAAAAATATTGCTCATGTCTTACACCCCTTTCTGCTGTGGAAGACTGATGACTGGAGAATGAGTGAAATTCTAGCATCACTATTTGAGTGTAAAAGTTGAACAGAGTGGTGGGATTTTTAGTTAGTGTAAAACTTTGTTTTGGTTAACAAATATGCCTTTTATCCAAAATGTCAGTCACTGACGTTAAATAGTTAGATTTAACGCTTCCCACTCTTATCACTTAGGACAGTAGTTCCCAACCTGTTCGGCGCGAGGGCTACAGATATAATTTTTACAGCCTTGAAGGGCCGCCAGTCTCTTCCAACAGCCCCTCCTCCCCTGCGACCAGACAGAAAGAATTCAGGGAGGAGGCTGCCTCTCTCCTCGCTGATCTCCCATTCCTCTGGCTGCAGCAGGGAAACTGCATGCACCCTGTAGCCCCATGCACTCCATATGGGTCCCTAGGCAAGGTTCCCTTCTGCAGCCAGGGGGACAGGCTCTGTGGCTCCAGCAGGGACCCCAGCACCTAAGGTCCCAGGCAGAGCAGAGCACTTTGCTATGCTCCCTGCTACAGCCAGGGAGAGGTTCACAATACAGCAACTGAAACATCCCAGATGTTCTCCAGCAAAACCAGGGAAGGCCAGACTTCAGGTTTCTCATCTCTAAAACAGAAATAGGCAGAACCCCTGCACACAGTCACTCACTACTTTTATTATTTTTCTGGGCCTGGATGGATAGAGGGACTCGGGAGAAATCTTTATTAATCAAAAAAGCAACTAGCTCAATTATATACTAAAAAATCCTTTCCAGGTCATCTTTAATTTAGCCACATTGCATATATTTAGTTTCTAATCATGTTCTTGTAGTCAAATATAAATTCAAAGGGCTTGTCTACATGGGGATTTATTCTGGAGTCTGTTCCTGATAAAAATCCTCTGCTCCAGAGAGACAGCACGCAAGCTGGAGGAATAGGTATGTTGTGCTAAGGAGCAGAGAGTTGTGCAGACCTGTGTGAAGGAGCAGGAAGTTAATGTTTCGTGAACAGTAAAGGTTTACAACATAAGGACGAAGCATCCGGGCGGGGGTACGGGCTATCGGTGGGTACAGAGTCATTGGGGGTTGGGGAGAAGAACGAAATCATAGCCCGAGGGGTCCCGGATGGGGTGAGGAGCAGGGGTTAAGGGTGTAAAAGACAACACGGTGATGGGGGACGGTTACGCATCACAATGATCGCAGGGGGGGTGCGGAAGCGGGTGAGTACATAGGTTCATGACAGCGCGGTGTCCCCCATGGGGTCCGTGGGGCGGTGGGAGCGTGATGAGGGTTCATGGGGTTTTCACGTCGTGGCGCTCGCTTCTTCGTGGTACTGCCTGTGGCCGGTGATGTGTTCCACATAGATGTCCCGGGACCACCGGATGGAGTCCGATACCATGAGGCGTCGCATGAGGCGGGCGTAGCGCCAGCTGACGCCGCAGGCCCACAGCACGGCCTCGTTGCGAGGGTCCCAGGTGCCCAGGGCCCCCACGATCAGGGCGTGTACCTGGACCTCATAGCCCTTGGCTCTTAGAGCGTCAGCCAGAGGGGTGTACTTCTCCTCCTTCCGCATCCGTGCCGCATGGAAGGCCGGGGACCGGTTCTCGAAGGGGATCGTGACGTCCACCACGGTGATCCTCTTGTGCTCCTCATCGGTGATGACGAGGTCGGGCCTCAGCTGGCTGTCGGTGCCGGGGACGGAGGAGTTGACGGCGACCGTGCCCAGCCGGGCCGGGATGGCTTTCGCCAGCCGGTCCTGGACCGTGTTGTGCTGGAGCTGCCAGGCCCTGGAGTGGGGCTTACAGCCGCAGAGGATGTGGGGCAGGGTCTCGTTGACGTACCCGCACTTCCTGCAGCACTTGTCCCGGTTCCCGTGGTGGATGGCCCCGTTGAGCGGCAGGCAGTTGAGCCGGGCCCTGTGGATAAAATGCCAGTCCGCGAAGCGGGTGTAGCTGCCCTCGGCCAGGAAGTGGTTGCTGGCGTCCCACTTACTGGTTAGGTCAAAGACCTTCCCCTGGTTGGGTTTCTTTTTCAGGGTCTCCACGTAGAGGGCGTGGACGGCGTCCTTTAGGGTCCTCTCCAGCGTGCCCCGGGCGCGGGGGGAGACGATGGTGTTGTCAGGGGCGCTGATCCATGGAACCAGCACCGACAGCTCCTGGCGCTCCTCGCACCACGTCCAGCGGCAGCCCAGGCGCTTGCCCAGGCACCGGGTGGCGACACAGGCGCGGGACCAGAGGGAGGAGATGTTGCCCCCGTCCCGTTGGAACTCTTCGTCTAGGGAGCAGCTGAGGTAGGTGGTGATGTCCTGACTGGAGGGGGACCTGGCAATCCGCTTTTGGATGGCCTTATGTAGTGCGCTGGCCGCCACGGCCTTTACCTGGGCGTCCGGGCAGGTCAGCAGGCGGAAGGCCTGGGTGGTCACCGCGACGTCGCACAGGTCGCTCATGTGCGGCACGTTGGTGCCCCCTTGTCGGTGGCCGATGTAGGTCAGCTCGTTGCTGGCTCTCTGCGGGAGGAACAGCCAGTGCTTCACGAGCCGCCGGATAGCACCGTCAGCCTTGTTGAGGGGCACCTTCGCCACGGCCGAGCCCTGCAGGACGAACGCGATGCGGGGGATGAGGAAGGTGTTGAGGACGGCGATCTTTTGCCAGGGCGCCAGCAGGGAGGCGTCGAGTTTGGCGGTGTCTCGCAGGATCTCGTGGATGGTGTCCTCAGGGGTTTGCCGGACGCGGAAGCCCGTCGGCGTGCCCAGGTGTTGGTACGCCTGGCCCTCCTCGAGCGGGGTCATGGTCTTGCCCTGGATGAGGAAGGGGCTCACCTGGACAGGGTCTTTCCTGTGGCCATCGATGTGGAGGGACGCGCACTTTTTAGCATTGAGCATTTAGCAGTGTTATGTGAAAGAGTGGAGGAGTCCTGCAAAAGATACGGGGGCCCAGGAGAGGGGAAACCTGCCTCTCCTCCCTGAGTTACCCATTCCAGTACTTCGCCACCCTCCAAGTGAAAAACCTTTTCCTAATATCCAACCTAGACCTCCCCCACTGCAACTTGAGATCATTGCTCCTTGTTCTGTCATCTGCCACCACTGAGAACAGCCTAACTTCATCCCTCTTTCGAACCCCCCTTCAAGTAGTTGAAGGCTGCTATCAAATCCCCCCTCATTCTTCACTTCTGAACACTAAACAAGCCTAGGTCCCTCAGCCTCTCCTCATAAGTCTTGTGCTCCAGCCCCCTAATCATTTTTGTTACCATTTGCTGGACTCTTTCCAATTTTTTCCATATCCTTCCAGTAAGGGGGGGGGGAGGCCCAAAACTGGACACAATACTCCAAATGTGGCCTCACCACTGCCAAATAAAGGGAATAATCACTTCCCTCAATCTGCTGGTAATGTTCTGACTAATGCAGCCCAATATGCCATTAGTCTGATTGGCAATAAGGGCACACTGTTGACTCATATCCAGCTTCTTGTCCACTGTAACCCTAGGTCCTTTTCTACAGAATTGCTGCCTAGCCAGTCAGCCCCCAGTCTGTAGCCCTGCATGGCATTCTTCTGCCCTAAGTACAGGACTCTACACTTGTCCTTGTAGAACCTCATCAGATTTCTTCTGGCCCAATCCTGCAATTTGTCTAGGTCACTCTGTATCCTATCCATGCCCTCCAGCGTATCTACTACTACCTTAGTGTTATCTGCACACTTGCTGACAGTGCAATGCACCTTATGATCCAGATCATTAATGAAGATGTTGAACAAAACTGGCCCCAGGACTGACCCCTTGGGCACTCTGCTTGATACCAGCTGCCAACTAGACATTGACCTGTTGATCACTACCCCTTGAGCCTAATGATCTAGCCAGCCTTCTATCTACCTTATGGTCCATTCAGCCAACCTATACTTCTTTAACTTGCCATCAAGAATATTGTGAGAGACTGTATCAAAAGCTTTACTGAAGTCCAGGTATATCACATTCACCACTTTCTCCACATCCACAGAGCCAGTTATCTCATCATAGAAGGCAATCACGTTAGTCAGGCATAACTTGTCCTTGGGGAATCCATACTGACTGTTCCTGATCACCTTCCTCTCTTCAAAGTGCCTCAAAATGGATTCCTTGAGGACCTGCTCCATGATTTTTTCAGGCGACTGAGGTGAAGCTGACTGGTCTGTAGTTCCCTGGATCCTCCTCCTTCCCTTTTTTAAAGATGGGCACTATATTTGCCTTTTTCTAATCATCCACGACTTCCCCCAAACAGCACGAGTTTTCAAACATAATGGCCAATAGTTCTGAAATCCTATCAGCCAACCCCTCAGCACCCTCAAATGCATTGCATCTAGCACCATGGACTTGTGCATGTCCAGCTTTTCTAAATAGTCCTGAACATGCTCTTTCACCTTTCACGCGGAGGGCTGCTCACCTTCTCCCCATACTGTGGTGCCCAGCGCAGTAGTCTGGGAGCTGATCCTGTCTGAAGACAGGCAAAAAAAGCATTGAGTACTTCAGCTTTTTCCACATCATCTCTCACTGTGTTGCCTCCCCCATTCAGTAAGGAGCCCACACTTTCCCTGATCACCTTCTTGTTGCTAACATAGTTGTAGGAACCCTTCTTGTTACCCTTCACATCCCTTGCTAGCTGCAACTCCAGTTGTGCTTTTGCCTTCCTGATTTCATTCCTGCATGCTTGAGCAATATTTTTATACTTCTCCCTCCACCCCCATCATTCTCTTTCACGAGCACTGGAAACAACTCTGCAAGAGGAAGGCATCAGTTGTGGAATTCACTACCAGAAGAACTAAGAACTAGTAAACTTATCCCCCATTCCAAGCTAAATGAGAAGTTTGTGTCTTCAACTTGGCTTTCCCACAATAATCTCTTCCATACATACAAGACCCTGGAAAGTTAGTCAAACAATTTTTCCTGCTGTGTGGGAAGGAAGAAATGTTTGTGTTTTTAAATATGTGGTAGGTACTCAGAGAATACAGTGACAGAATCAACTAATAATACCTATACAGAACTGAGTGAAATGGATGTCCAATTTCTTCACAGCTACCAGAAAATGGACATTTTCCCAGTATTGCCAACCTGAAGTATTAAGAAATATCACCAGTTAGATCCACAAAACCCATGAGATGTTTGTTTGTTTGTTTGTTTGTTTGTTTGTTTGTTTGTTTGTTTGT
>ML675706.1:460773-544484 GCA_007922155.1 Mesoclemmys tuberculata
TTTGTTTGTTTGTTTGTTTGTTTGTTTGTTTGTTTGTTTGTTTGTTTTATATATATATATATAAACAAACATATATAGAGGGAGAGGGAGGGGGGGCGGGTGCAAACAGCCAGCTTCACCCTAGTGGGTCTCGCACTTTTGCTTCTTGTACTGGGCCAGGGCGTCACCAGTTACCCCGTCTCCTCAGGGAAGGGGGTAGGGACCTGGGCCCACCCGCTCCTCCGGATCCCAGCCCAGGGGCCCTATGAGTATTTCCATCCTTAGATGTTTTTAAGGCCTGGCTTGACAGATCCCTGCCTGGGATGATTTAGTGGGAGTTGGTCTTGCTTTGAGCTGGAAGTTGGACTAGATGATCTCCTGCAGTCCCTTAGAATCCTAATCTTCTATGATTCTATGAGCCTCTGTCTAGTGGTAGACGGCTAGCTGTATTCCACTGGAATAATGTCATGGTTTCAAAGGGAGACTTGACTTGGGGTGATGTTAACACTGATCTGTTTTGCTAAGCAAAATGACTGCTGGATTTTGTATCAGTTACAACTTTTTCAGGCTATGTGGCTTCATGCCATAGAAGAATTGCAGTATTGAATATTTGGATTGCTGCATCTGGATCTATTTCTGATGAGATGGGCCACAGTCTTGGTCCATCTAGAAATGTTCATCAGTGTAGAATATTTACCATTCTGGAGTAAGGAAGAATGTCTGTAGTACCTTCTTAATGGTAGTTTTTTTTTTTTCCACCTCTTCTCCTCTTCCCAGCCCCCTGTGGTGATTTGGGTAATCTGTCTGTACAATTTAAGAATTCTGGTTGATATTATGGAGCTATTATAGCAATTTTCATAGTATCGCTGAATAACTACATGTATGTGGATTCTATCATAGGCTAACAGGACTGTCACATCTCTGCCAGACCAGGGACAAAAGTCTGTCATTAACTTTATGTGGGTGGCTATTCAGGTGGAAATGCATTGGGACAGTGGGGTTAGCTCAAGTCTCAGAGGGCCAGTATTCTTCTGTCCATCAGCAAGTGGCTGACATTTAGAGCAGTGGAAAATCTCTGGCATCAGAACAAGGAACCAAGCATTGGTGATGGCACATAAAACTCGAGTGACTCAAACACAAGAAGCTTTGGGCAGGAAGGGGGGTATGCTTTCATAGGGGAGAGGGCTCGGTTCACCTATGTGACAACCAAGGTCAGAAAACGCAAGCTGAGTTAGAGGAGAGGAAAAGCTCCATGGTTCAGAAGTCAAGTCATTAGCTGCATTAGAAGAATCTTCAGACACCCATTGAGGACCTGAACCTTTGTCCAAAGTATACTCCAAAGCAGCAATACTCAGACCTCAGTGGTTCAGGAGCCAAATTAGCAATCAACATTACCCAGAAGAGCCACAGTAGTGTGAATTCATTGTTTCATTTGCTATTTTTATGTAATATTTTCACAGCAAAATGACTGACCAAGTATTTTACAATTGTTTGGTTACATAGTAAAAGCATCCTGATTGGTTAGTAACTTAGATTGATTAATAATTAAATCAGTGTTTTAATATTGTGTGCCGCAAAGAGCAACAGGAGATACATCGAAGAGTCAATGTGGCTCCCGAGCCTCGGTCTGAGTATCACTGCTCTAGGGTGTTGAGGAAAGTGAAACATGGCCTGTGTGTAGGGTTTATTACTTTTGTATATATCTGTGCATTTCTTGTGCCACTAAAGAAAGAGGAGTGGTTTTAGAAACCTGTGCAAAGTGTGTTTTATGTGTTAAGCCTATCATGTGCTGTTATATTAATTTTGATGGACCCAAAGAGTCAAACATGTTAACATGACCGTATCACTGTAAGTAACATTCAACAGTTGTCAATGAAATTCCAGATATATGGACATCAGCCTGCTCAATATCATGTCAAACACATTAGGAAATTAATGTTAGAGGTTAAAGGTTAGAAGTGTATTGATTGAAACACACAGAAGGAAAAGAAATAAAATACAACAAAAAGCATTGAAACTGAAATTCAGTGATTATGCAAAACAAACTTAATGAAAACCTTTGAATTTCCTCACAATAATTACTGGATCTGATCTTTTAGAAAAACATCCAGACTTGATTTAAAAATTGTAAGTGGGGTGGTGGATTCTCCATGACCCTTGGTAAATTGTTTACCAAATTTACATCTTACTTGCTGTCTGTTTTTACAACAGTGACCCTTTAAGGGGTAAACTGTAAACCAGATAGTTCACACCTTTGGGTGGTGTTCTGGGCGAAGGTGTGCTTAAGCTATGGGGGCAGGTCTGAAGGGTTTAGGGACTAGGCAGTTGGACTGCGAGGTCTTACTTCTCAGGTGGAGGTGCTAAAGAAATGCACCCCAAGAGTGTGCATAAAGTCCTGGCCTCTGTTCAGACTCCGTAGGCATAAAGAACATGGGATCCAGTTGTCAGTTACCTCACAGAAGTCTGGTGAGGTAAATAGAAGGTGTTCATCTAGTTCCATGATGCACACCCCCTCCCCATTCACTCTCACTGTAAACTCATCTTTTCCCAGTGTACATGCTGAAACAGGTATCCTGCTGTTTTTTCAGTATATAGCCCTTTTTTTGCATTTGTAAGTTTTCTGAAGGTGTAGCCCACATAGACCCAATCAGGTTTGTCCATTCCCTGAAGTAAGAATGGAGAATCCCAATAACCTTAAATTTTAAATGGTTAAAAGAAATTTGAAGCTATGATGCAGTGTTTACATATTTAATTTACCTCTATGGCTTGCAATTATAGTCTCAGGTAAAAGGGGTAGGGAAGAGATTCCTGCAACCCAATAGTTCCCTTCTCTGAATGCACTCCTTGGAGACATGAAAATGGTTAAGTGTAGATTTATCTAGGATAAAATATTTAGTTTTTAAAAAATTGCAGATAAGTAATTTGCCCTCTTAATCTGTTTTTGCATGCTAGGTTCTGGAGAAATATCCCAATACACCTATGAGCCATAAAGAAATACTTCAAGTTATTCAGAAAGAAGGACTGAAAGAAATCAGGTGAGTTGTTCTACCATTCAATCCTATATTGGGCATTTTTTGTTACTAAAGATAAAACTGTACAAATTTTCAAGTGTCTAAATGACTTAGGCCCCTAAATTCTATTTTAAGAAATGATTCTTGGGTGACCTAGGCACTGTCGAAAATTTTACTCCCCAGTGATTGGTGCAGTTCATACTTCATTCTTTAGGAAGCTCTCTCTCTGTTCCTCAGCCCTTGTAATTGCTTATAAAAAGGGACATGCTCTGCTAGATAAGCTTCCAATTTTATTGGGATAATCTTTTTAATGTAAAACTGAAAATTACTATACTAACTCTTCTTAACTTACATTCACTTTAAAAAATTTGTAATTAAACATTTTTCTGGAGTGTTTTTAGCTCAGACATTGTCACATTGTGCCAGTGCAGAACTGGAAAGAAAAATTAACTAGGCACGAACTAAAACAGACACGAAACTGACCTTTCTACTTCTACAGTCCAAGCTTGAGAGAAACACAGGAGACAAACAAGCGACATCAGCTATGAAAAGTGAAACTAGATTTTTAAAACTTTCAGTAGTTCTTTAAGTGCTTGTCCATAGAGTTTTCACTCTTCATGCACATGTGCTCAAGTTTGGAATCATTTGGCCAGCAACGCATGTTGGCTCAGCTGTTTCTTAATTCCTTTTTACTGCGTCTGGTTGTGAGTCGGAACCCCTGCACCTCTTGCTCACTGGGCAGTTCTTTTTCTTGTACATAGTTTTAGTTAGGTAGTTCTTAGTTATTAGGTTTTCCTCATTAAAAGAATCCCCTCGTGACTGACTGTGAGACTTTGCCAGTACTAGGTTCTGCTCTTATAGCAGAGCTGAATTCTCCTGGTTTGAAAAACCATGTCTTATGATGTGGTAATGATACTTAACGATGGACATATGAGATGTCTTCTGTGGTGAGGGAGATTTCCTGACGAAGTGGGTTGCAGCACACAAAAGCTTATGCCTTCAGAAATTTAATTTGTTAGTCTTTAAAGTGCTACAGGACTCTCGTTGTTTTCCCTGAGAAATATGCCATTTGTACATCATTCTCTAAGGAAAGGCAAAAGGCTAGGGAGACTCACCTTAAACTTATTTTTGTTAGCAAGATTTATTTGACCCTCATCACATCTATGGTAGAGAGGCTGACAAACAAGAACAAGTCTTTTTTCATAGACGCATAGATTTTTAAGGTAATAAGGTATCATGGTGATCATCTAGTCTGACCTCCTGCACATTGCAGGCCCATTAACCTCACCCTCTCCTGAAATACATCCCTAACCTCTGGCTGAGTTCCTGAAGTCTTCAAATCATGGTTTATAGATGTCAAGTTACAGAGAATTCATTATTTACACTAGTTTAAATCTGTGAGTGACCCGTGCTTATGCTGCAGGGGAAGGCAAAAAATCCCCCAGGGTCTCAGCCAATCTGATCCGTGAGGAAATTCCTTCCCAACACCAAATATGGTGATGAGTTAGATCCTGAGCTTCAGTGCTCTAGGAGTTCTGTCTCAGATGATGTCCTCAGCCTGGTAAAAAGGCTGCAGTTAGAGGAGGAAGGAGCATAAAACTAGGTTAGGCTCACCCAGTCCTTCTAGAAAAAAGCAGAAGTCTCCTCATGCTGCTTCCACCCCCCCCAAAAAAAAAAAAAAAAAAAGACTGGTCCTGTTGGCATTTTGTCAGGTACCAGTCACTGTGCTTTGGTATTGCATTTGGTGCATGTCTCGCCTGGTAGAATCCTTGGCCCTGAAGCTCTTCGTATCAACATCTTCAGTATCCAGGACTCTGATACTGATGGCCTTCATCTGTTTGTCCTGGGTACCATCTTTCCCAGCAGCAAAAGCTTTCACAGTACTGGTGTCCAGTATCATCTCATCCTGAATCATCATTGCTCTCCTCTGATGAGAATACTGGCCATGCTACCAACCATGTGTACCATTATAGTGTTAAGTTCTTCTTCAGTGCTAGCCAGAGTGGACTCTGGGTGTTTGCATGGGACCCCAGTTAAGGTAGCTGCACCTCTAGAGAAGGAATACTCTGTCTCCTCAGCCTCTGAGCAAAGTAGGGAGAGGTATCACCCCAGCCACTCTTCAAGGTTCCAGTAACTTGATCTCTATAGCTGGGACAGGGAAGCTAGAACACTTTATTATTTCTCTACATCTAGGGATTCCAAAGATGAGCAGAAAGAACCTGAAACAGTAGTTACTAAACACTACTACTACAGTTGGCATTGCAGAGGCTTGGTGGGATAATATACATAACTGGAATATTGGTATAGAAGGATACAACTTGCTCAGGAAAGACAGGCTGGAAAAAAGGGAGGAGGTGCCTTATGTATTAAAAATGTATACTTAGACTGAGGTTGAGATGGACATAGGAGGCAGAGCAGACTTGTTGAAAGTCTCTGGATAAGGAGAAAAAGGGCAAAAAACAATGGGGATGTCACCATGGGCATCTACTACAGGCCACCTAACCAGGAAGAAGAGGTGGATGAAGCTTTTTTTAAAAACAACTAACAAAATCGTCCAAAGCACAGGACTTCGTGGTGATGTGAGATTTCAACTACCCAGACATCTGTTGGGAAAATAACCTGGCAGGGCACAGATTATCCAACAAGTTCTTGGAATTTTTGGAGACAATTTTTCATTTCAAAAGGTGGAGAAAGCTACTAGGGGAGAGCCTGTTCTAGATTTTAAATTAGAAAGTGAAAGTTAGCTGTGGTGAAAGTAATCATGAAAAGGTAGAGTTCATGGTTTTAAGGAATGGTAGGAAGGAAAACAGCACAATAAAAATGGATTTTAAGAAGGCAGACTTCAGCAGACTCAGGAGTTGGTAGGTAAGTCCCATGGGAAGCAAGTCTAAGGGGAAAAACACTTCGAGAGTTGGTGGTATTTCAAGGAGATGTTAGTAAGGGCACAAGAGCAAATTATCCTACTGCATAGGAAAGATAGGAAGTATGGCAAGAGACCACCCTGACTTAACAGGAGACATTCAATAATCTGAAACTCAAAAAAGAGTTCTGTAAAAAGTGGAAACTTTTTCAAATTACAAAGGATGAATATAAACAAACAACACATAAGAATATAAGAACATAAGAATGGCCATACTGGGTCAGACCAATGGTTCATCTAGCCCAATAGCCTGTCTTCTGACAGTGGCCAATGCCAGGTGTTTCAGAGGAAATGAATAGAACTGCTATGTAGGGACAAAATTAGAAAGACCAAGGTTCAGAATGAGAGTCAATTAACTAGAAACATAAAGGGTAATAAGAAAATGTTCTACAAATACATTAGAAGCAGGAGGAAGACTAAGGACAGGGTAGGCTCATTACTCAGTGAGGGGGGAAAGAAGCAATATCAGGAAATGTGAAAATGGCAGAAGTGCTAAATGACTTTTTAGTTTGTTTTCACCAAAAAGTTAGTAGCGATTGGACGTCTAACATAGTGAATGCCAGTGAAAATGAGGTAGGATCTAGAGGCTAAAATAGGGAAAGAACAAGTTAAAAATTACTTAGACAAGTTAGATGTCATCAGGGCCTGATGAAATGCATCTTAGAATACTCAAGGAGCTGACTGAGGAGATATCTGAGCCATGAGTGATTATCTTCGAACAGTCATGGAAGGTGGGAGAGATTCCAGAGGACTGGAAAAGGGCAAATACAGTGCCATTCTATAAAAAGGGAACTAAGGACAATCGAGGGAGTTACAAATCAGTCTTCTTAACTTCAGTACCTGAAAAGATACTGGAGCAAATAATTAAGCAATCAGTTTACAAACACCGATAAGTATCAACATGGATTTGTCAAGAACAAATTGTGTCAAACCAACCTGATAGCTTTCTTTAATAGAATAGCAAGCCTTGGGGTATACCTTGACTTTAGTAAGCCTTTTGATTCTGTCTCATATAAACAAACTAGGGAAATACAACCTAGATTAGTGATTCCTAGCCTTTTTGGATTGAGGGTCACAGATATCATCTTTACAATCCTTCAGGTGGGTGCATAATTGGTTGGAAAACCATTCCAAGAGAGTAGTTTATCAGTGCTTTACAGTCAAACTAGAAGGGCATATCAAGTGCGGTCCCGCAGGGATCAGGTCTGGGTCTGGTTCTGTTCATTATCTTTATCAATGATTTAGATAATGGCATAGAGAATACACTTACAAGGTTTGTGGACAATACAAAGCTGGGAGGATTGCAAGTGCTTTGGAGGATAGGATTAAAATTGAAAATGATCTGGACAAACTGGATAAATGGTCTGAAGTAAACAGAGTGAAATTAAATAAGGACAAATGCAAAGCATTCCACTTAGGAAGGAACAATCAGTTGTGGAAAGGGATCTGGGGCTCATAGGGGAACACCAGCTAAAAATGAGTCAGCATTGTACACTGTTGCAAAAACAAACAAATATCATTCTGGGATGTATTAGCAGAATCTCTCAAGGTCCCATCAGTCCTATGAGTATGTGATTCTCTATGGAGTTCACCCTCCAGGCACCTTACCCCTACTACCAATCTTGGGCCTATTGGGCACCATTGGGATTAGAGCCAGCTAGGAAGCCTTCTTCTGTGGCTCCATCTAGAGTGAGGTCTTATCCTCCCACAAAACACAGGGGAATGCTGCTAGGACCATAGATGGCAGTTCCTAAACAATTACAGGAACAAGGCTCTGAGGAAGAGGATCTGAATGCTGAAAAACTTATACGAGCAGGTATTTCCTCTTCTTCACTGGCCGAGACAGTTGTATCTTCTTTATCAAACACAAAACTTGATGATTACAAGACCTTTTATCTGCAATTATACCATATTCCTGACACTCCTAAAATACTAGTGGAAGTACTCTAAGCGAAATCCCATAACTGTTGGACACTTTTCATGGATCTCTACCTAAACAGTTGGCAATGCCAATGAGCAAGTGACTGCTGGAACCAGCTATACACTTCTGGAAGACATCAACATCTCCAGTGTCTACATCCAAAAGAGTTGGTAGATATGAAGTTCCATTGTCAGGCTTTGAGCAATTTTGTGTGCATCCTGTTTCAGCATCCTTCTTTAGTTGTGGCTGCAGTCCATGAATGAACCCAGGGGGATTTGATAGCAGCCTTCCACTACCTGAAAGGGGATTCCAAAGAGGATGGAGCTAGGCTGTTCAGTGGTCGCAGAGGCAGAACAAGGAGCAATGATCTCAAGTTGCAGTGGGGGAGGTCTAGGTTGGATATTAGGAAAAACCTTTTCACTGGAATAGGTTACCTGAGAAGATGGAGGAATCTCCATCCTTAGAGGTTTTTAAGACCTGGCTGGGATGATTTAGCTGGGGTTGGCCCTGCTTTAAGCAGGGGGATGGACTAGAAGATGGTCTCCTGAGGTCCCTTCAAACCTTAATCTTCTATGATTCTCTGTAACTTTCCTACCATATTTTCAATCCCACAAATTCTTCACAGATTAGGGAAGATGAAGCAAATCTGATTCTCATAACTCCAAACTGATCTAGATACTTTGTGAGACAGATCTGGCAATTTCCTTGAAAAACCTTATTCAATTAAGCTTAAGTATTTTTGGCCGCATTGCCAGAAATGTAGATATGCCATTCTCCTCTTGTACATAAAGGGAATTCCCTGAAGACCTGTCAAAAATGTTTTGTGCCTGATTCAGTAGTCACCTTGTTTAGGAAGAGAGTGATCCTAATTTCTTATTAGGAAAGAAAGCTTAGTGAGTCTGTGTTTACTGGGCTGCATGAGCAGAAAACACTTTATAGATAGGAAAATATTCTAAATATTTATGATATAATTGATTATTTTGGATGAATTCCTTGTCTTGTCCTTAGCTTTCACCTTTTTATTTGATTTGTAGTCAAAGGGGAAGGATCTCTGCCTTTCAATTTAGTCAGCCACCCCATTGCTTTAGCTTTCAGCCTTTGATGGCAGTGAGCTTCTGCCTTCCTCATTCAGATAAAGGGGTTCTGTGCCATGTTCATCTAAACTGAAATTCCCTTCTACTTGAAGTAGATCAGTGGTTATGAGAAGTACTGAACATATGGTGCTTTTAAGAATGCTTCAGCTGCGGGAACATACTTCCCCTTGACTGCTGCTTACCTGGAGGTTTTCAGAATAGTCTCGGGAGGGAAATGAGCCCAGTCATGTCAATCACTAAGCAGTTGCACAGAGCACTTTGGAATGTTTGTGGAGGACTTTGTGTTGGCCAGTGTGATCAACTAGATATTTTCCACCTCTAATTGATGATTCTAATTTTTAAGAGGATTTTTCCTGTCTTTAAAAACACCATAAAATGGTTCTGATTTTTAATCAGTTTTTGTTTTTTGCATTACAAATAATACAAAATTAATATCTTCAACTTTGGAAGAGAAAGTTAGAATTCTGTCTACGTCATGGACCAAAGCAGTGAGAGAGGCAGGGCAGCTAAAGTGAAATATGTTTCTGCTGACTGAACTTTCTGCCTCTAAAGGTTTCTCTATTTATGGTTCTGAGTAGGTTTGAAATATGTACCTTGGTAATTCAGGAGTTGACTACTGCCATAGAAAAGAGTTTCTCCTACTTTCTTCCTTGCTGGCCACACTGTACGTTACCAGCACCATTTTATCTTCCATCCTGCAGAAGAAGAAAGGGAGCTAGTGATTACTGTGTTGTGGAACAGCTGGCAATAAATTCTCTTTCATGAAGTGGGCACAGTGATTTCCATCTTGAAATGGAGCACACTGCATCCCTGGCAGTTTCTCTTTCTGCTCCCTAAGAGGCCGTAACGATGTCTTCTTCCCTGTTCCTTCAGCTGAGAGTGCGTTTTCATCTCCTGGCATGCTATTTTAGTTAATGGACAATATTTGTAACCACAGGGAACCAACAGATGGGGGAAAATGTACAGAACTAATTTTATAATGAAAAATATCAAAACCCAGGACAGAGCAGCAATGGACAGGGTTATTTTTAACTTACTACCTGCAACCTGCTGTGCTTGCTTCCTTTTCTTTAGGGAGTCTGCATTTTTAGCGTCATTGCTGAATACCTCTTAGGTTTTCATTCCCTGCATTAGGGCCGTCTTTCGTAGTGCCAGTGCTCCTGACTTCACAATTCTTTCAGTGTTGCTTAAGCTGTTGAATTTAAATTTGTGCTCCTGCTGTAGTCTCTGTGGGGGGGTGCTTAGTCTTCTCTTAATGAAATCCTAGGCTCCAAGAAAATGGCTGATACTGCATAGCGACATGAAGCAACTAACTGAACTTAATATATTCTTTAGCAAACTGAAGTAGTAAAGTTCTGAATTTCGGGGTCTTAACACAGCTATCATTCCTTCCTCCCCCAGTGGAATACTTCATCTGATGACATGGTAGTTAGCGTAAGTGAAGAAATTCGGCTGTTTTGAAATAGTTAGGTGCTCAAGGAGATAAAGCACAGGATCCTGGAATGCTCATGCTCCTTCCTTCCTTATATTACCAGAAAATCAGTATAACTTTTCCCTTTTAATGTCCAGAGAAATTTTATGTGCAGGTTTGGAAGGAATCAGAGATGGATAAAGGCATGAATTGCCTGCATCCTCTTAAAATATATTAATCGGAGGAGGGTAGGCAACCAATAGCTAAAGAATCATCTTGTTTAAGAAAATAATATATACATTAATCTTCTTCTAGCTAAAGCATTGGATTTGGGACTCAGGAGATCTCAGTTCAGTTCCCAGCATTGAGGGAAGCTTCCTGAATGGGCTTGGGCAAATGGCTTACTTTCTCTGCCTGTTGTTCCAGTATAAACTGGGATGATACTTACTTCCTCAGGGTGTAGTGAAGATAAATGAAGGTAAAGTAGTTGGATACTATTGTAATAGAGGTCATAGAAAAGCCTGCATACACTTACTTGTGTTCTGGTGAGGGTATTGGCAGAATTGTGGGGTTAGCATTAGATAATTACTGCTGCAAGGCAAACACAAAATGGAATATTAAAGAAATGTGTAATTAACATTTACCAACAGAGTGACAAAACTGAATTTGTTGCTTAATTGACAGAAGTGGTGACTGAAGCCTGGTTCTTAACCACATCAGAGGTACCACATGAGTATAATGTTTATACTCATGAACATATAGTGTACATATATACATACAGTATAATGTTTTCCCCACTGTTGTGCCTCAGTTGTGAGCTGGCAGGCCAAAGCTTAGGCATGAGATGGTATTTTGGCAGTTTTCATGCTTATTCAGCCCTGGACTGAGAATAGAGAGAGGACTATATTCTAGTCCTCTGATAAATATTTTTAAGATAGTTCTAAATTTGAAATCTGTGGGTTTGTTAGCAACAAAACTGGAAATTGTTTTTCATTCTCACACCAGTTTGGTAATACAGAAAAAGATGAGGCTTTCCAATGCTGCCTGTTCCATAATCAAGACAAGCCATGCTCAGTTTACCTCTCATTCTCTTCCTTTTCAGGCTATGTACATGCTCTGGCAGATACTGCTAGGAATGCAAAATTATAAAAAACCTGGATGCAAACAATTGCCACAACATAGGGAAATTTGCAGTTCACTTTTAATAGTGCGCAGTGACAAGTGTTTTCAAACTGTAGTTGCAGTACTGAAATCCTGTGTAAATGTTTTACTATTGGCTGCAAGTGCACCTTCACCATCAGTGCCAGTAAGTCTTCAGGGAGAAGGAAGGATAGAAGCACAGAGTTAAGCCAGCATTTCATTTATGCATAATGCAAGATGAAGGAAGAGACCTGAAATGAGAGTATCACCCATCACCTATAAATATCTTGTAGATATTCAGAGAGAAGAAACTGGAAAAAGTGGAGGCTAATTAAGTAAGTGCAGATATTACATCAAGGCATCCACGCTTGGTTTCTTAGAGTATGTCTACACTGATTGCAGAAAAGTTTGCTGCCGTCATATTGATCTTTCTGGATCGATTGAGCGGTCAGTGAAGACCCACTCAATCGATCAGGAAGTTGACCTAGTAAAACCATCTCTGCGTAGCTTGTGTAACTCCCGTCGACTGCCGCTGAATTTCCAGGTAAGTGTAGACCAGGCCTTAGTCACTGTCATAAAGACCAAGAAAGATTCTACTGATAGTTGATCTCTGAGGTAGATAAATGTCCTTAAACTGCCCCAGTTGAAACGGGAGTCACTTCCCAATTTACATGGCAATTAACAATTGTAATATACAATTGTAATATATATATAAAATATATATTATATATAGTATTATATATTTTCTATATAATGTATGATATAAAATAAAGTAATATACAATTGTAATATATAACGTTCCTATTGAGCTCAATGAATGATGTTCGTTTTGACTTCTTTACCTATAGGCGTGTCTAAAGCATGTGACTTTTGGTATAAAATATCCATTATTCGAATGAGAGCCTCTTGAATTCAAATAGCTTGTAGCCTCTTCAAACTGTACAGGTGACATCGAAAAGGTAAATGCAAATGTTTATGGAACTGAGACTTTTGGCTTTATTTCCAAAGCTGCCTCATGGTTAAACCCATAGGGATATAGGGTGTGGTTGTCCGAAAGAAATGTAGCCACTATCCCCCTGTTCCCTGTTTTAGGATTATATGTTTCAGAATTCTTTTGTACCAGCCCAAGGCCTTGAGATTCAGACTCTAGTTTGGGACCTGAGTCTTTTAGATCAAGGCTATATTCTGCTTAATTGAAGATTCCTTCATTGTCTGGCCCATAATATATTACAAGGTGAAATTCTTTTTCTGCTCCTCAGCTGAAGCATATCCTTCTATTATGTGCTCCAATGACATTTTCTTGTTCCTCATTTGAGTCCATTTCTTTTCTTTTAACTGTTTGTCTAGTTCATTCATAGGAGTCGAGTTTTACTTATTGACCCTGATTGCTAGAAATAAGGATAGAAAATATGTTCTGTTTCTGAAGATCATCTGCACATCCTTGGAGAAATGTGACTCTTAAAATATTGGTTTTGTTTGTTGTGCCCTCGCCCATACTCTTTAAAATTTTGACTGATAGGGCTTGCTGCGATCTAATGCTTTATGAAAATTGAAGAAACTGGTCACTAGCCCTGTTAGTGGTATAGAACAGTGACTTGTATCAGTTTTTACAGACATTAAAACAAGCATTCTCATCCCAGCACTGATGCCTGCCACTTAAAGGGGCTTCAAACATGATTTATTTGTACACTGAGTACATTATCTGCTCACAGAGAAGACGGAGGTGGTGTAGAAGCATGTCTGATGGGTATCTATCCCTTCCCTGTAATCTTTCCTTTGGGCAACCTCTTTAACATTAAATTTTGTTTATCTCCTTTGTGGGGTATGAAACTTACTCTAATGAGCATGTGTCTTGTTTATTGAGCCACAGGTTGTCTGATTCCCTGCCTTTAAGGTTATCTTTCTAGTGGAAATTGGCTCTAATAGCAGTGTGGGGAGTTGTTCTTTCTTTCTTCCTATTGCTTTTTCCCAAGGACATCCTTGGTTCTGTTAACTGGAAATAGTATCCAAGTTTTACTTGCCACAAGAGATCCCTTTCTATGCTTTGTTCATCTCCTATATCACAAAATGAAAAGCTCCAACATACCTCAGGTTTAGGAGGGCACTTAAATTCTATCTGGATTGCCCACAGCTGTTCCATAAACTGGAATTTTTTGTTCCTTTCTTAGTAAAAGGGCAAATGCGTCAAAACACTGCTAGCAAAGTAAGATCTAGTATCACCTGTTCTGTTGTTCTGTTTCTTAAGCATTTTTAGTACTTACACCAATTAGGGTAAAAATAGTCTGGCTTATATAATAAGGTAAGGACTTACCTGGACAAGAGAGACGTATTACCAATTTTCACTACACATCCTGGCAGCTGTGCCTGGCTTTTCTCTCCCATTGCAATAGCCCAGGCTTGTTGATATTCAGGGTATATCACAAAGCCTATTTATTCACGTAAGCCTTTGAGTAAGAAAAGCTTCATGAGGGCTTATGTTAATGGGAAGAAAAGTTTAGTTGGGGGCTGCTTGTGAGTTCGCTGCTGGGTTTGACTTTTTAGTAAATTTGTAGTAAAAGCTATTGCTGGGTGAGTATGTATGCATATGTAGATATAAAACTTAAGATATTTATATGAGTGCACATAAAAATACAGAGAGGTGAAAAATCACTGCTTGTTGAGTGGAAAAGGACAAGTATATAAAGATTGTGGTGGTGTACCTAAAGTAATGAACATTTAATATTTGTAGGAGAAATGTAGTCTAGGTTGACTGGGTCTTTTCCATATCAAAGTTCTTTCTTAGGGTAGAGAAGACTTCCCTACTCAGAGAGACTCACAATCAATATAGAATGAACTAAATACATAGAAGTATTTGGCACATTAACTTCTGAAACTTTTCCCAGCACTGTCATCTTAGCTGAGATCTTTGTAAGGTTCAGGCAGACCTGAAGAAGAGCTCTGTGTAAGCTTGAAAGCTTGCCTTCACTCACCAATAGAAGTTGGTCCAATAGAAGATATTACCTCATCCACCTTGTCTCTCTAATATCCTGGGACCAGCACGGCTACAACAACATTGCATACCACTCTAAAGCTCAGTTGCCAGCAAAAAGTTGCCATGTATCCAGCAGGTGCTAATAAGCAGAAGGCAGGTTTATGGGGCTGCATCCAGGGAAGGAAGTGCTGTGATGGGCAGGGCAGCACAGGAGTGGGGGGAGGGAGCGAGCTGGGAGAGGCAGCATTTGCAATCCAGATACTGGGGCTTCCTATGGAGAGCGGGAGAAATGGGGGTCTGTGGTGTTGCACCAGGCCTCTCCCTGTGCTCTCTCGGAGTCGGGGTTCAGCATGTACCAGCACTGCCTTCCCTGGGCACAGCCCCCTGACAGGGCACAGCCTGGAGAGCGCAGGGAAAGTACTGTGTCCTTTTGTGCAGGCAGGTTTGCCGGGCAGCAGCCAGGGAAGGCATGTCCCCAGCACTTTGTTCTCTAGCTGCAGTCTCCCAAACCTGCCTGCAGCTGGGGCCTTTCTTCCAAAACACGTTGTTAAAGCAGCGCTATTGAACTCTGTTCCAAAAATGTGTATTGGAAGCGCAGCGATGCGCTTCCTCTGAAGGTCTTCTATGATTGGGGATGAGAGATTATGTTAATTATTAGATCATTGCTTTGCTTACGTTTTTAAAGGGGTGTCTCTCTCCTTTTTTTGGGTTGCAATCCAACTCCAGAAGGTAAGACCCACTGCTAATGTTCTAAAGCTACTATTACGTGTAAGCTTAATTGAACTTAACTCACAGCTGTAGAATTAAGTCTTAATTAAGAAACCAACCAGCTTGCGTCATGCACTGATCTATAAACAGTGTAGTAGCCGTATAATTAGTGTTAAAGCTTTCACTAGTTGAATCTACCTTTTTTGTGCATGCTTTTTGCATTAGCATAGTGTAATGCAAATTTGAAACTTAATCTGCTTGTGAAATTTGTGGAAGATGTCAATTAGGTTAACAGCATGAGAATGCCTAGTGGCTTACACATTAACATGAGAACTGTTTGTGAGCCTGAAATGTGAGAGCAAAAGCTTGATTTGCATGATAGTGTATGTTTGTGCACCTCTTTATTTTTGTAGTTTTGGCAGAGAGTTGTCTTGTTCTGAGTGAAATAAGTTTAACGCATGCTTTATAACTGAGTTTTTTGAATATGCACAGATGCAGCTTTTCTGAATTGAAAATGGATGTTCTAGGGTTTGGAAATTAGTACAAACAGCATCAATTCTTAATTCAATCCCTCCATGCTAAAATATTCCAGTAAACAGACAAATTAAACTCTATTTTTAATCAGATGGTTCACCTCAAATTTTCTGTTTTCTCCATTTTTTAATGCAAAAAAATCTTATGGAGGGAAATTGAAAACTCTGTTCATATCTATGTAACTCAGATGCAAAAACACTGAGTGAGGGAGGGGAACTAATTAAAAATCTAATCAAAGCTAACAATATTCAAAAGCAGAAGATGAAAAAATTCCAACTTGCAGTGTTATGTGTAATAAATATATACACATTCATTACTTGGACATATTTTATTTTAAGGTTCCAGTAATAAATAAAGGGTTAATGTTTAATAGACATCATAAATGGTTAATTTAGTCCAACAGGTGATTAGGTTCCTTATAGCTATTTACAACACTTTCTGCAGATTTGTAATACATACTACTCACATCTGTAAGATGTTTATAAAATCTATAATTAGATTTTTTTTATATTTATAAAATATAAACCTGTTATATACCATTTCTAAATATAAAGTGTGCTCTGTTACTCTAGTAAGCAAATCTCCCTTGGGATGAAATTTTCCATGGAGCTATGTTGGTGTTCCAAACATATACACACATTTAGAAACAAAAGCCCTTTTTGTGCATGTTTCAACCAGAAATCTTGTTCACATATAACTCTGAACCAATTTTGTTGAAAATTGAGATCAAAGAAACAAGCCCAGTTTGAAAGAAGTCTGCAGTAGGTTGGAAATTGAATGTGGGAAGAGTGGTTCCCTATAGAGACACAGGCACGTGTGCACAATAGGAATTTGTTAGGCTTCTCTGTTTGATTTAAACTTTTTAGAATGTTAATATGCCTTAATCTAAACTAACAGATTTAAATTTGGCTACTCTTACAAAATATCAGAATATGCATAATTTACCTGAATAGTCAAGTATTTTAGTGGAATGAGAGGGGTGATGGCCCAGAACAATTGGGTACTCTTTTTCTCATTTCTGTTACTGACTGACTTTAACAATACTTTGCAGTTTGCCCATATGTAGCATATTATAAATGCTATTTAATTAATGCTCACAGCAATTCCCCACAAAGTGAATATAATAATTTCGATTTTGCAGATTGAGTAGCTATCTTATTCTATTGCATGTTGATTCTGTCTTTGAAAAAAGAATTATAATTCTTAACATTTTCATTCATGAATTGGAAAAGGGGATAAGGAAGAGGTTAAATTTTCAGAAGATATTAAGTGAAGGAGATGCGACTATTTGAAGGCTACCAAATAAACTTCCAAGATGATGGAGAGAAACCAAGTACACGCTAAAATAGCTGAGCTATGAGACCATTGGGGAAATATGGTGATAAGTATTAATGGAAACTAGAAAACGAGTCAATGGAAAGTAAAATATTCAGTACACAACTATTCAGTGGGAGGGATAAATTTTGAAACAGTAATCCTGAAGAGGCTTGCAAGCAGACATTTGTTTAATATAGTGCCTAATATACATGGAGAAAACACACACAAAGTGCCTGTCCAAAGAACTGATAAATATGGTATGTTGGGGAATAGTTAAAGCATGATAATGTGTGGACATACAGAAATAATAACTAATGAATGCACACTAGCCCTGAGCAAGGCTCCTGTGTTCATAGAATCAGAGAAGAGTAGAGTTGGAAGGGACCTCAGGAGGTCATCAAGTCCAACCCCTGCCCAAAGCAGGACTATCCTCAGCTAAATCATCCCAGCCAGGGCTTTGTCAAGCCTTAAAAACCTCTAAAGATGGAGATTTCACCACCTCCCTAGGTAACCCATTCAGGGGCTTCACCACCATCCTAGGGAGAATTTTTTTCCTAATATCCAACCTGGACGTCCCCCACTGCAACTTGAGACCGTTGCTCCTTGTTCTGTCATCTGCCACCACTGAGAACAGCCTAGCTCCATCCTCCCTGGAATCCCCCCTCAAGTACTTTAAGGCTGCTATCAAATCCCCCCTTATTCTTCTCTTCTGCAGACTAAACAAGCCGAGTTCTCTCAGCCTCTCTTCATAAGTCTTGTGCTCCAGCCCCCTAATCGTTTTTGTCACCCTCTGCTGGGCTCTCTCCATCTTCTTCACATCCTTTTTGTAGTGGGAGACCCAAAACGACACAATACTCCAAATGCGGCCTCACCAATGCAGAATAGAGGGGGAAAACCACTTCCTGCGATCTGCTGGCAATGCTCCTACTAATGCAGCCCAATATGCCATTAGCCTTCTTGGCAACCAGGGCACACTGCTGACTCATATCCAGCTTCTTATCCACTGTAATCCCCAGGTCCTCTTCTGCAGAACTGCTTCCTAGTCCATCAGTTCCCAGTCTGTAGCTGTGCATGGGATTCTTCCATCCTAAATGCTCTCTAAAATGATCTGGAAACTACCATGGATACCACACCAGCTTCTAGAAATGAAAAACCATAGCACACTGGCAACATCATGCATACTTCTGTGTTCACACATACTCTTTCAGTGCAGATATTGCATTTGGTACAGTTGCTGGATAAGGGTTGATGTGCTGTGTTGACCCCATCTTTCATCAGGATGTTATGATACTTTATAGATGCTTCGTAGGCCCTTCAGTTATTACTGTGTCCTATAAAACTAGGACAGGTAATGAGCGGCATGTTTATACTGTTGCTCTTCCTGCTTTTTAATAAAGGTAGTTCAGGGTTGGCTCTCTGTTTGCCTCACATTGCAGCATCTCACCAAGAAAGCCTAAAGGTGCTACAATTAAGGACAGTAATGGAATACCTGGGAAAGTAATCTAGGTTAACACTTCCTTAGAGAGTGAAGATCACAGAAACTGAAATTTTGTGAAGCGTTTTATTCTTCATAGAAGGTCTTTCTGGATCTAGACACAATGCCTGAGCATATTGGATACATGGAGCAGTATGGCTAATCCTGTAAGGAACAGGAATTCTATACTGAAAGACTGGAGTAGTCCTTTCCTGCTAATAGTGTAACAAAGATACCATCTCTCTTGAGTTTTATGAGAAGTGAACTTATGAGAACTGTTGCATATGCACACAGCATCAATAAAGCCAAAAGGATAGTTAGAGATGTAAGGTGTGACAACCATTTTACAAACAAATTAGTTTTCAAAAGCTCTCGAGAAAACATAATCAGTTTCATAAGCAGATGGCAGAATCCATGGTTGCATTATGTCAGAACTCCGGTCATCGGGCTCAGAGTACCTGGATGAAATTCTGTGACCTGTGTTGAACAGAGAGTCAGACTAGATGATACAGGGCTTTGGATTTGGAGTCAGGATACCTGGATTAAATTTCTGGCTCTGTCACTGGCCTGCTATGTGAGTGGGGCAAGTCACTTCATGCATCTGTGCCTGTTTCCTGTCCCAGCCATTGACTTGTCTATATAGACTGTAAGTTGTCTAAGGCAGGAATGCTCTCTCAGTATGTATTTGCATAGTGCCTACCAGAATGGGCCTCCAATTTGAGTTGGAGTCTCTAGGCCCTACAACAGTATAAAAGTTAAATATACTAAATCCTCACTAAGTCTCCCTTATGTATACCATTTGTGTGGTGTTTTAACTGTGGCAAACGGCCAGCTTCTCCCTAGTGGGTCTTGCACTTTTGCCTCTCGTAGGGGGCCAGGGCGTCGCCAGTTATCCCTTCTTCCCAGGGTGGGGGGTAGGGACCCAGGCCCACCCACTCCTCCGGGTCCCAGCCCAGGGGCCCTCTGAGTAGCAGCTATGTGCTGCTGGCACCTTACTCGCAGCTGCAGGCTTTTCCCTGGTCTACTTTCCCCCCCTCTGTCTTTCTGCCTTCTTGAGCCCAGTACCTTCCTCAGGACTCCACCTCTTTCCCACACACCGCCATACTCTATACTGTTCTTCTCCACAACTCCACACACCATTGTATTCCGTTCTGTTCTTCTTCACAAACTCTTCTGCTCGCCACACACCTACTCTTTCAACTTCCACCCTGCCTCTCAGGAGTAGAGGGTTTTTATCAGGCACCTGGGTGGGGCCTTAATTGGTGTCAGCTGACACTAATTACCCTTTGGCTAGTCTACAGGGAATAAAGCATGGAGCATTCTAGCACTTACATAGTGCCCTTCTAGAACTTTCCCAGGGCCCTCTGCCCTTGCTATACCACATAACCTATACTCCAAGTTTTTCTGGGAGACTCTCTTGCTTTGTGTTTGGGGATCCTGCACAATGGGATCCTGATCTGTTTGGGGACTCTTTGTGCTATTGTAATAGAACTCAATGATTAATGAACTACTAAACTGTTAAGTGCTATAATATATAGCATTTAATATGTTAATGTCTAATCCTGGAGTGCATATATGCTGCCTGAAACTGCTGTGTACTGTCTTCTGCCCCAGATTTCCTCTCTTATCCTCTATTCCAAATGGAAGGGAGGAAAACGGTACAAAGTGACTTCAGTTCTACAAGGCTAATTTTGTTAAACTTTCATAGTAAAATTTATTCACGATAAGTTAGAAGATGGCAGGATAGATCGTATCTGGAATGTTGAATCCATTTACAGTTTTTGACTAGTAGCTCCTGCATAGGAGCGGTGGAGAGGACTGGAAGATAGAAGCTTCTTACCAGTACTTAATACTTGCATGATGTTTTTCATGTGTAGATCTCAAAATTCTTTACCATGTAGGGTAAGTATCATAATATCTGTTTTACAGAAAAGATAAGTGACCTGCTTGAGCCCACACACACAATCTGTGGTAGTTCTGAGAATACAAACCTTGTCACTTGACTCGTGTCATGCCCTATCCAACTTTTCTGCCTGCAAACTTAGAACAGTGTGAAATATAAATTGCATAGGGGAAAGCAGCATTAACAGGGAAAAATGCCTATATGGGTCTTCATGTTTCAGTTCTAGTGGCCCAAAATTAAGGATCCAGACCCTTTATACTAGTTTTCTCAGTGGGCAACATTTCATAGTTCCCCTCCCTTTCTTATCCCTCATCTCTTCTTTCATTACAGTGCATATCTCACACACACAGCTTTTGGTATCTCTTCATCTGACATTTTTGCACATATAGCATCCAGCTCACAGGAAATCTGAGAATAAATTCCTAATAGTGATCTGAATATTTGTTTTTTAAAATAAGTCTGACTGCTCTTGAAGCTAGCCCTCCTCCCCCAGTTTCATTTTGCTCATCTTCTCTAACTCTCTTTCCATTCTACCCCAAAGCCCCGTTTAAGGTTATTGTAACTGTTTGTCTCCCATTTTGGCTACACTACAATATAGCAAATCATTGTCTCTCCCCTGCCCCCCAGCTCAAGGAAAATTGAACAGGAGCAGTTTACGTTCTTTCTCTCTTGCTCTCTGCATCTAACTAGACTTTGTACTGCTTTCTTCTAGAGATTTTCTAATTTTGCTGTTTGAAGCTGAAGGATTTTCATAAGTTAGGGTGTTTAAAAATAAAGCTGTCTGTGGGTATACTTACTTCATTAGCTTGGAAGATTTGAAGAGAGGGTTTGAGGTGTTCAAATTTGGCTGGAATTTTTTTTCCATGGACTTGGACAAGGACATATTGAATCTGTCCTAACATTGCTTGAAAATAGCAACTTCAGCTCCTCTCTCCTCTGTGGCTGATTTTAAATAAACGAATTCATTCCATTTCTGTACGCATTAGAGTCTACTTATGAAAGGTTATGAGAGGCCATTAGTGTCTCATGCCTGTTTCTCAGAAAATGACTAATATTGACCAAGTAAACGATTTCTAGTGTTTCTTCAACATCAGAGGCTAATCTTCTGCTTTTGTTTTCAGTGGGACTTCTCCTCTTGCATGTCTGAATGCTATGCTGCATACAAACTCCCGAGGAGAAGAGGGCATTTTCTATAAGGTCCCAGGGAGAATGGGAGTGTACACACTGAAGGTAAGTCTCAGCTGGGGGAACTTTCTTTAAAATATAAAGTGAACTTTTAGCCATTTTAATAGCTGTGTTGGATCAATAACTCTGATGAGTGAAATACTCCACATCCACTGGTCCTCAACAGCATAAGCAATTGCAGTAGAAGCTTCCTCAGTGAGCCTCAAACGTGATGTGAAGGGACCATCTCCAGATGAGAAGAATGTTTAGTCTTCATGCCTAAGGAGTTCTACTGTCTGCTGAGCCTACAGATAAGAGGTGTCAGCTCCTGCTAATGGTGATGTTAATAAGTTGATATGAATTCGTGTCTCCTCGGAACAGGATTGACACATTCATTAAATGTAGCCCGTTTATTAGCCATAAAGGACTACCTTTGTCCACCACTGATCTGAATTTGTACCTAGAGCCAAAGGATTCCCTCTTCCATTGCCAACTGACTCAAACCATCCAGTCCTTCAGCCTGGGAACTTATTAAAAAGAAAATCCTAGGATAATTTTATTTTGAATCAGTCTCATTTGTAAACCATTAAAATCTTTATTTGAAATCTTGTTCTCCAATTAAACTATTGAATTAACCAAACTCTGGCACTGTTATAGATTTTCTATAGATTAAATGTAAAAAACGCACTCACTGTCTTTAATCACGTATATGTAACCAGAGATCAGCTGTTATGGGGGTCTTCAGTTTGGGGGAAATATGTTGGAGGTCTCATGCATCCATTAGCATTTTTTTAAATTACAGATCATTTGCTAACAGATTGTATTGCACTCAACATGAAGTATCTCTGTTTTGGACATCATTATGGCAGGTAAAGATGAACAGATCATTACACTAGAATTTGGTGGTTGCGTAGAGACCAGTGACCATGACCTGATTACATTCAGTATAGGCAAACACAGGAGAGGCCCAGCCAGGAATATATCTATATTTGCTTTAAAAGGGTAAGTCTCCTTCAGCTGAGGAAAATTATGAGCAAAATTGTTTGGGAGGAAAAATTTAGACCGAAAAATGAATGAGTTTATTAGCCTGAAAGTCGCAATTCCATGTTCAAGGAAAAAGGACTTTAGTTAAGGGCCCATCATAGTTAAGAGGGGGAGTGACGGTAGCAATTAGAAATAAACAAAAGCAATAATATAATAAATTTGAAAAAGGGGAACTAGACACCAATCAATGTAAATAAAAGTTCTTTTGGAGTTTGTCCATATATATGTGTGTATCTCTCTCTGTGTCTCATTCACAGACACACACTCACAAAGAGAGAGGGAAATCAGAATCTTTTGGCTATCAATATCTGTTGCAGCCACTCATGTCCTTGTGCTCCCATATAAAGGGCAGAGCAGCCCAACTGCTACTCATTTCCTTCCTGCTATTCACAAATGTGAGACAGAGCTGCACACTGTCTGCATCTTGATGCAGTCTCTTATCTGTTTACTCTATTTTTTGTAAATATTAGTGTCAGTTTAGGAATAGTTAGTTCTTATTTCAGTGATTGCACATGTCCATTCCACTTCAGTATGTGCAAGCCCAGTGCACTGTCATTGGAGATTTTTCCTTCAGCAGTTCCTATCAGGGTGGCACATGTGCCCTCTGCTGCTTCACACCTTTGCATGAGGGAAGAGCTGCACCAACCCCCCTCAGTTCCTTCTTACTGGTTGTGACAGTTGTCGTAGCGTATTATCTTGTTATCGCAAGTTTCCCTTCTGTCTATATATAGGTGGTACTAGATTTTAGTCATAGCTTTAGCATTAAGTAAGCAATAGTTTTACGTTTTTTCTTTAATAAAGTTTGGTTTTTCTATACTTGATTCCCTTTGTTGGGTACTGCTTTCGGTGCTGGGGCATGCCTCAGTCACCAGGCTTCAAGCCCTGTGAGTCCTGCAAGAAACTGATGAGGTGAGCAACCTACACTCCAGTTGTCTGAAGTGTCTCAGGGAGACTCACACTGCAAAATCTCCAAAGTCTTTAAACAAAGAACCAAAAAAGACAAGGAGGCTAGATTTAATTTTTTTTCTGATGGAGGCAGCCCTGTGCCCACCCTGAAAGCTTTTCTGCTTGGAGTGGGTATTGAGCACACCTGCTTTAGTCAAGAGCACTCCTTCTGTTATGGTAGAATCCCATTGCAAGTCATCGTCCTTTGAGAACAAGGAAAAGGCACCAGACCATAGCTTCGAAGGACTGTATCTGGGAGATCAAGGTGCCAGACACCAAAGTCCAGCAAGTATGCTGAAAAAGATGATGGAGTACGCTCAAGGCCAAGGCACTCCCAAAGCAATAATTTATTCAGGTGGGACTGTTGACTCCAGTGCCGGCACTGGCCCTGCTGAGACCAGACCCTGAAGCAGTACCATCTAGTTCAGCAGCTCTCCTTGTTGATTCAGCAGCAAGACACTGACTTGTTGCCTTCAACTCTGGAAGTTTATGCTGTGGCATGTGATCTGCTAAGTTTTTTGGTACCAGTTGTACCAGTGATCAAGAATCCACTTGCCAGGTACAGTTGGCTACTAATAAATATTTGCTGGCTACTTCATTTCAACATTCGGTAATGTGAGCTCCTCTGGACACCTATGGTGCTGTCCAGAAGGAAACCAGTGATCTCTGTGGTACTATCTTCTCTGGGCTAGCAACATCGATACCTGGCACAGACAAGAATAGTTGCCTTCACCACCACCACTTGGTCAGAGTTGAGTTAGTTTAAGCAAGAGTTGAATCAAACAATGTATATCACCCTGACAGATAGTACAATCAGGTTAGAGTAATACACAGGCTGAGACTACCATCCACCCTGGGACCACCCTTCCCCAGTTTAAAGTCTTTGCTCTCCAGACATTCTTCCAAGTGTTGAGATGCAAGGGGGGAGAGGCTAAATGATTGTCACTTACCCTCTTTTATGCTTTCTTCCAGCTTGCTGGAAAGATCATTGCTATGATATGGGAGTCAGGCAGCTCCCAATGGACAGGTAGTCTCCATTGCCTGTGTGCTCTCTCTGAGGAGTCTCTGGTATGACCATTGGGAGAGTGGATTCCCTTTAATGGGCCATCAGCACATATCTGGCTGGTCCTTTGTTGCAATTAAAAGATATCTCCCAACCTCACAACATATGTCAGTAACACACAATGCAATACTCCATAACTTCACATATAATGATAGCACATGCAATCCAATAGGATATTCAGCAGCTTAAGACTTACAGAATGATTCCTCACAAGGCATACTTTGTACAAAACATATCATAATCATATCACACTGGTGAATATGCAGGTGCAAAGGTGCTACTTCAGGTTACAGAGTGTCACACTATAGGAGCTTCTCAAATGATGCTCTCCATTAGTAAAGCTATCCTGGAGGCCACCAACGAGCTGTAGTAAATGCTATCTTTTCTCTCCCACGCCCCTCCATATTTAAGAAAGGGCTGAGTGCGAGTATTGTCCACTGTTACAGAAACGTAAGCATTTTTATGCCCACCCCCTCATTGGTGGTTTCAGCTGCTACTCTGAAAGCAAAGGGTGCAAAGAAGCTCTATTTGGCAGAAAACTTTATTCAACAGCAGGACTGCAGCTCAGGATTGCTGATCAGCAGGTATTGCTGGGCTGCTATGAATTCAATCTCTGGGACAATAATTTGAAGTTTAAGGACGAATTGCCAGAGGACACAAGGTAAGAGTTCCTCGCTATGGTGGATGAGCGAAAGTGTCTCTCTTCTGGGATGGGGAGCAAACTTGGACCAGCACCAGGCACAGGCCTATGAACTGGAGAAGAGACAAGACTTCACATAAATGTTGGATCTCAGGTTTGCAAAGCCTGTGCTGTGCTATGTTCCTACCATTCGCTGAGGGCAGGCTGAGCCAAGTGTTGTGTATCAGCAGGCAGGGCTGAGCACAATCATAAGGAAGAGTTTTTAAAATATATTAGGGGGAAAAAAGGAATCCTGATGGGAGTATTGGTCCATTATTAGATGGAAATGGTAGGCTTATCAATCATAATGCAGAAAAGGCAGAGGTTCAGTAAATACTCCTGTTTTATATTTGGGGAAAACAGATGATGTAGTCTCAACATATGGTGATAAGACTCTTTCCATTTCATTAGTATCTCAGGAGGATGTTAATAGAAGCTACTAAAGTTATTTGCAGTGTTGTTTTAGCTGTGTTGGTCCCAAGATATTAGAGAGATCTTTTCATGGATCGACTTTTGTTGGTGAAAGAATCAAGCATTTGAGCTTACACAGAGCTCTTCTTCATACTCCATGGCACAGCTAAATGCAAGGGTGAAATAGATACGGAGTTAACACATGTTGCAAAAGACCATTCAACGTGAAGTGGGCAGTTAGCACCTCTACAATCTGAGGACAAAGGACAGTTAGTGTACTCTGGGTACCTTTCCTGGACATGAAGAAGAGCTCCCTGTAAGCTCAAAAGTTTGTCGTCTTTCTGAATGGAAGTTGGTCTAATAAAAGATTGTCACCCACCTTGTCTTGCTATTAAAGGGAGACATTTTTAAGTCAGCAGGTCCAGATAACTTGCTTCCAAGAGTTTTAAAAGAGCCAGCTAACGAGCTTGCTGGACCATTAAAATTAATTTTTTTCAGTAATTCTTGGAGCACTGGGGTATATCCAGAAGACTGGAAGAAAGCTGATGTGCCAATTTTTAAAAAAGGTAAATGAAATATGCCTGATAATAGGCCTCTCAGTCTGACATTGATCCCAGGCAAGAAACTGGAGCAGCTGATGATTGATTAACAATGAACTAAAGGAAGATAATGTAATTAATGCAAATCAACACAGGTTTATGGAAAATGGAACATGTCAAAATAATTTGCTATCTTTTTTTGATGGGATTACGTCTTTATCAGTTAAAGGTAATAGAGCTGATGTAATATATTTAGACTTCTGTCAGGCATATAACTTGATGATGCACGACATAGGGATTGAAAAACTAGAACAATATAAAATTAATATGGCACACATTAAATGGATTAAAAATTGGACGTTATGTCACAAAATTTAACTGTAAATGGGATTGTCATCAAGGGACTGTGTTTCCAGTGGAGTCCTGATTGGTTCTTGGCCCTATGCTATTTAACAATTTTATTAATGACCTTGAAAAAAACATATTGTCATTGATAAAGTTTGCAGATGAGACAAAAATTGAGGGAGTGTTAAATAATGAAGACTTGTCATTATTCAGAGTGATCTGGATCGCTTGGTATACTGGGTGCAAGTAAATAATATGCATTTTAATACGGCTAAATGTATACATCTGGAAACAAAGAATGTAGGCCATACTTAAGAGCTACAAAAGAGTTAATGCAATCCTGGGGTGTGTAAATAGGGGAATCTCAAGTAGGAACAGAGGGGTTATATTAACCTCTGTGCCACTGAGTATCTTTCCCAGACCTGGGGCCTAATTGGGAAAGTGAATGGAAGGTTAAGTTGTAAATAGGTGCTTAACAAACAGTATGGTGGAAACACAGGATGTTTCTGCTACCTAAGATAGACTACAACACATTGATGCTAGGGAGTATGGCCAAGATAAACCTGGAATGTAAAGATCAGGTTCCACATGAAGAAATGATGCGATGACTGGCTCTCTGGATGTGGGTAAAGCGCGATATATGATATATCTTGACTTTAGCAAAGCTTTTAATATAGTCTCCCACAGTATTCTTGCCAGCAAGTTAAACAAGTATGGGTTGGATGAACAGATTATAAGGTGGATAGAAAGCTGGCTAGATCATTGGGCTCAATGGGTAGTGATCAACAGCTCCATATGTAGTTGGCACCTGATAACAAGCGGAGTGCCTCAGGGGTCGGTGCTGCGGCTGGTTTTGTTCAACATCTTCATTAATGTCTGGAGGATGGTGTGGATTGCACCCTCAGCAAATTTGTGGATGGCACTAAGCTGGAAGTAGTGGAAGACACGCTGGAGGGCAGGGTTAGGATACAGAGTGCCAATTTAGACAAATTGCAGGATTGGGCCAAAAGAAATCTCATGAGGTTCAACAAGGACAAGTGCAGAGTCTTCCACTTAGGATAGAAGAATCCCACGCACAGCTACAGACTGGGGACCGACTGGCTAGGCAGCAGTTCTACAGAAAAGGACCTGGGGTTACAGTGGATTAGAAGCTGGATATGAGTCAACAGTGTGCCCTGGTTGCCAAGAAGGCTAACAGCATATTGGGCTGCATTAGGAGCATTGCCAGCAGATCGAGGGAGGTGATTATTCCCCTCTAAAGTCTGGGGTTTTCAGAGCAGATGGTCTCCAGTTCCACAGCCTGAAGGATTCAAGGGCAATACTGAAATCCTTAGGGCTTCATATGTCATCCACCCATTAAGCATTTTAAGCACCAGCCTCATCAGCAATTTTATCCTGTGCAGCCTAGACAGGATTACTCTAGGAAGCGGGGCAATAATAACAGGCATAGGATACCTGAATTGCTGTCCAACCAAGGCCAGGGCTCAGCAATACAGTCCTCCAGCTCCAAGCAAGCATTTTGAGGGTGCGACCGAGACTGGCACACCAGACCAGATCCCTGATCCTTCTCCCTGCTTCCTGAACCCATTTCTATTGTGCATGGGCTCAGATAACCTTGGAAAGACGGGTGCTGCTCATGTTAGATTTGGGATATTCTCCCCAATTCTGTACCTCTCTTCCCTCCCATCGCATTTCAGGGACTCCTCTCATGAGTAACTTCTTATGCAGGAGGTGTAAAGGCTCCTAAAAGCAGGAGCAGTAGAGGAGGTTCTAAGTACTCAGTAGAGTTAACTTAATTTTAACAGGAACTAAGGGGAAAGAGGTATTACTCCTGATATTTCCTAATCCGAAAGGGGATCTCAGACCCATTATTGACCTGTGAAACCTCAACAGATTTATGGGGAAATTGAAGTTCCACATGTTATCCTTGGCCACTATCCTACCCTCCCTGGATTGGGGGGAGTACTAAGCTGCTCTTGACTTGGAGGATGCTTATTTTCATATATCAATAGTCCCATCCCATAGAAGTTCTCAGGTTCGTAGTAAGCCACACTCGTTATCAGTTTACAGTCCTCCCCATTGGCATGTCAGTGGCCCCTTGAGTGTTCACCAAGTGTATGTTGGTTGTCACTGCCTTCCTAAGGAGATGACATGTACAGGTGTTTCTGTATTTAGATAACTAGCTTGTCAAGGGCCATTCCAGGGAGCAGGTAGAGGCAAATGTCAACCTGATATGACTGACCTTCAACAGACTGGGTCTACAGCTAAAAGTACCCAAGTCAACCTTGTCCCTTACCCAAATAATAGAGTTTATAGGGGCAGTCCTAGACCTGATACAGGCCAAGGCACTTCTGCTGGAGTCTTGCTTCCAGACCATTTGCTCCATCATAGAGGACTTCAGATGTTTTCCAGCATGTCGGCACAGAGCTGCCTGAAGCTCCTAGGTCACATGGCCTCCTGCACATATGTGGCCCAGCAGATGAGGCTGCAGCTCAGACATACCAGACAAACAGAAACAAACTAGACAAGATAGTTTCACTTCCCCCTCAGGTCATCAGATCCCTTCTGTGATGGCTCATTCCTCAATCTGTATGCACGGGAGTGCTCTTCTCCAGACCCCAGCCATCGTTGTGTCTAGTTATGGATGCATTAGTTTGGAGTGTGGAATGCATCTAAGAACCCTCAGGAATCAAGGCTTCTGGTCTCGAGCAGAGCTGTCACTCCACATCAACATCAGCGAACTGAAAGCGATTCACCTAGCATCTACAAGGCAGTTGTGTATCAGTCATGACAGACAATACAAGAGCGATGTTTTATATAAACAGACAGGGTAGAGTGTGCTCCTTTCCTCTGTATCAAGAAGCCCTCGAGTTGTGGGATTTTTGCAGAGCTCACTTCATACACCAAGAAGCATCTTACCTCCCTAGATCCCAGAACAAGCTGGCAGACCATCTCAGCAGATCCTTCTGCTGCCACAAGTGGTCTGTTTGCCCGGACATCAGGATCAGCGTCTTCCAGTAGTGGGGAGTTCACCAAGTAGATCTGTTTGCAGCAAGACTCCACAGAAAATGTCAACAGTTTTGTTCGTTCCTGCAGCACAGCCTGGGCTCAGTCACGAATGTATTCCTCCTATCTTGGAAGGGCCACCTGCTTTACATGTTCTCATCTTTCCTGCTTGTTCACAAGTCCTGCTCAAGATCAGGAGGGACAAAGCATCTGCCATACTGATAGCCCCAGTCTGGCCCTGACAGCATTGGTATATGATGTGTGGTACGCCAGCCCCCATTTCTGGCGCTTGCCCACTGGCAACGGTCCCTTTAGGCAGTGGGGCCTAAGGTAATCCCACTCCAGTCCAGGTGAGTCTCTGGATCTTCCCCTCTCTTTGGCCCTTCCCTACAGGGCAAGCAGGTGCAGGCCTTTCTGTAGGCCTGAGGGGCTGTCTCCCCAACCTTAGCAACCTCTATCTCCAAACCTTTCTCTCCAAATCTCCAGCAACTCCTTCCTCTCCTCCTCTCAGTCTTTAGTGCAGGCAGGGTTTAAGTACACCTGGGAAGGTTCTTAATTGGTTCCAGGTGCCCCTGATTGCCCAGTGTGGGTTTACGTACACCTGGGTAGGCTCTTAATTGGCTCCAGGTGCCCCTAATTGCGCAGTTGTAGCCTCTCTCCTGCCTGTAGGGAAGAGGGCTTTGAGCATTCTAGGGCTCACATATCGGCCCTGAAGTACCCTGCCGTAGCCATCTGGCTTGGCTTTACCACAGATGCTACTGGAACTGACAGTAGTCACTCCGATCACTCTGCCTTTGGTGTCGGACCTAATCACAGATGACTGCAGCCTCCTCACAACCTTACAGCATGTAAGCTCGAGTCTCTCAACCTCGGCGTGGAAGCTTCATGGTTAAATTCCAAAGAGTCTGCATGCTTGGGGCCTGTCAGAGAGGTCCTCCTTGGCAGCAGGAAACTGTCCACTAGGGCTACGTACTCGGCCAAGTGGAAGAGGTTTTCCATATGGGCAATGCAGAAGGGCATCCCTCCGACACAAGCTGCATTTCCCTTCATTTTGGACTATCTACTGCACTTGAAGCAGCTAGATCTGGCAGTGTCATCCATAAAGGTACACCAAGTGGTGATTTCTGTGCTCCATCCTGGGATAGATGGTCGATCAGCTTTTGCTAATCTAATGGTGACCGGTTTTCTCAAGGACCTGAATAGGCTTTACCCTCAAGTTGGCTGTCCAGTACTGGCATGGGACCTTAACCTGGCGCTCTCCAGGCTAATGGGGCCTCTCTTTGAGCTTTTAGCAAGGTGGCATTCCTGGTCTTGATAATCTCAGCTAGGAGAGGGTGTCTGAGCTCAAGGCTTTGACATCCAAACCTCCATACATGGTGTTCTATGAGGACAAGGTCCATTTGTGACTATCCAACCTTCCTCCCTAAGGTGGTATCCCAGTTTCATGTGAGCCAGGACATACTCCTCCCGGTATTCTTCCCTAAGACACATGCCAGTAACAGAGAATGACGTCTTTATTCCCTAGATATCAGGCAGGCACTGGCTTTCTACATCGAAAGGACAAAAACATTTTTGTAAATCAAACCAACTGCTTGTCACAGTAGTGGACTGGATAAATGGTCTCCCAGTGTCGTCCCAGAGGATTTCACAATGGATCATGTCCTGCATTAGGACTTGCTATGACCTGGCAAAGGTTCAGGGCTCACACCTACTTAGCAGCATTCCTGGTGCATGTCCCTACACAGGAGATCTGCAGAGCTGCAGTGTGGCCTCATTGATCCATACCTTCACCTTGCATTATGCCATTACCCAGCAGGTTAGGGTTGATGCAGCATTCGGTAGAGCAGTGCTTCAATCAGTGGTTTCTTGAGCTCCAGTCCCTCCTCCTTGGGTCAGCTTGGGAGTCACCTACTTGGAATCAACATGAGCAAGCACTTGAAGAAGAAAAAATGGTTACCTACCTTTTTCATAACTCTTGTTCTTTGAGATGTGTTGCTCATGTCTATTCCAAGATCCACCTGCCTTCCCCTCTGTCAGAGCCAGCTGGAAAGAAGGAACTGAAGAGGTGGCAGATCAGTGAGGCCCAATACATGGCACCATGGAGGCACAACTCAAGGGGGTTCCTGCACCGACCCGACGGGTACCGGTAGGGGGAAAACTTTCCAACGACTGTGCGCACGGCAGTTACATACCTACTTGGAATGGACATGAGCAACACATCTCAAAGAACAGTTATGAAATAATAGGTAACTATTTTTTTACTCCCTTACCCAGGCAGTTAAGCTTTTACCTTAAAACACACTCCTGCCATGAAGCTTAGAAACCCTAGTTGCCCTTTAAACTGTTAACGTTGTTGCTATTATTATTATTATTTGTATTTCATTAGCACCTAGGAGCTCCAGTCATGAACCAGAAGCTTGTGCTAGGTGCTGAACAAATACAGAACAGAAAGACAAACTCCGCTCCTATGATGCTGTCTGAATTAGGGATGACCATTCATAATATTATTGATATCAATGTTACAGAGTTACAATCATTTGTACAAGATATGCCATGTGCTGTTGGAAAGGTTATAATTCGCTGAGATTGATAAGGACATTTATATGTATGTGCCAATTTTGTATTATAAGTGCTAAATTTGTATGGCATATTTGTATTTCAACTTGTGTTGTGTTTCTGGGTGACATTCCAGAAAGAATGGCAGCAGCACTAAGCCTGCTTAATAGCTCATCAAGGGAACTCACAGGTACAATGAATCCAGTGAAAGAACCCAGGGGCTACACTTTAATTCACCAGGGCATGCAAGAGGACTCTGGACAGGGGACTCTGAGGCTTTTCCATGCCACGTGCTGTGTGGATGGGTTTGGGACAAGCCACATGACAAAGAAACATAAAAAAACTGCTGCACCATCCTCATCTTGTCTTCATTCCTGCTTCTTACCTCTGGATTAACTCATATGCAACTGAAGCTGTGAAAGAAAGGACTAAGACCCATCCGGGTACTGGATGTGCACCAGAGGGACTGTACAACCCTGCAACTCTACAGTTCTACTGAGAATCTGATACATACAAATGACTGTAAAAGTCCATATATATCTGATTCTTTGACCACTTAACATTTCTCTTCTGATTTGTTTCTTTCCTTTTATAATAAACCTTTAGTTTTAGTTACTAAAGGATTGCCTGGCAGTGTGGTATTTTGGGAAGATCCAAACTTACATTGATCTTTGGGGTCAGGAGGATATTTTGGTAAAGGGAACAGAGTTTTAAATAATTTATCCTTTACTAGAACTAGTTGCTAACTGGGAGCCAGAGACTGAAATGCATTAAAGAGTGATGTGCAACTTCTTGTTTTAGCTTTTTGGTAACCAGTGTGGGGAATCAGAGGCACTGTTTTGTAACTGGTTGGTGAATCTAAGTGCAGTGTTAACCAGCACTTCGGGAGAATGTGCTCTCCTTTTTGCAGCCTGCCCTGCCCTTGGTATTTTCAGGCAGGCTACCCTAGGCACAGACAGTTCACAGCTCCTAAGAACTTTCAATGTGAGACAAGAGAAAACAGATGGATACAGACCAGTGGGCAAGTCCAAGGAAACAATGAGCCAATCAATACTGGCCAGTCTGATAAGCACTGGTCTTAGCATACCAGTTGCCCAGCCATTGTGAAGTTTTTTTTAATAGGCATCACAGCAAAAGAGTTTTGAAGAGGAATTTTAAAGGAGGATAGTGAGGTGGCTTTTGGGATGTTTGAGGAGTTTCTGCCAAGTGTGGGAGGCAGCATGGGAGACAACATGAAAGGTGGTTTTAAAAAACAAATCTAAGTAGACAATGAAGGCTGGCATCCGTGGCAGAGGTGGGAGTTGACATCTGGATAAGTAGGAGTATGGATTTTAAAAAAAAGTCCCATGTAAAATGATCTCTTCTCCCCCACAGAAAAATCAAAACAAAAAAATTGAAAATATTGTGCTAAATTCCTTGTCTTAATCAATTACTTTTTATGGCTCATCTACCATCCTCCTTTTATAAGAAATCTATTTGGATTCTAAACTCATCCGGGGAAGGGATAATGTCATATTCATAGAATCATATTCCTACTTTTTCATAAAGCATCTTGTACACTTGATGTTATATGAATAATCAGTAAGAAAATGATCATATTGTATGGTTGCAGTCTGTTGTGGTTGTGCGGTGGAAGAAGATTTGTTATTATTTAACTCACCTTATGCTAGGTGCTTTCAAACAGCCAAGGAATGATCCCTTTCCCAGCGAGCTCACAATCTAAGGCCAGACATAGAGGTTAGGGAGCAGGATTACAACAAGTAAAGAGCTCGTTCAAGAGGGATTTAGATCTGAAGAAGGGAGGTGCTGTGCTTAAGAGTTCAGAAGGAGCAGTGTGAAAGGAGGAACAGATAACTATACAAGAAGCTGACAAATAGTTAAGGGTAGTATTGTTGATGAGCAAAGTGTGCAAGTTAGGATGTGGAATGAGACAAAGATATGTAAGGAAGGGCAGAGCAATTGAAGGGTGTTAAGAAAATATAAAGGGATGACATGACAAAAATGACAGGCAAGACAGAGGAGTTTAGTGGCAGCATGTTGTATGAATTATTATAACATAATGCGGATGTGTGAGGAGCCGGAGAAGAGGATGGTCTCTGACATCACTCTGCTGCACTGTTTGTGCTTAGTAATTAATACAGAAACCCTTCTCCTTTGGGGTTCTTTTAGTTTCCCATTAATTTGATATGGAATTGGAGTAGGCCACATTGACTGTCTGGTTTTCTTCCATTTACAGAAGGATGTTCCAGATGGATTAAAAGAGCTGTCTGATGGCTCCGAAGAGAGCAGTGACGCACAGTCAGACTCTCACAGTTCAGAGAACAGCAGCAGCAGCAGCAGCAGCAGTGATGGCGTCAATAACAAAGAGAGAAAGAAAAGCCGGTGGAAGAGGAAAGGTAATTTGCTCCTTCAAAAGTGACGTTGCCATGCTCTAGTCCAAAAAGTGTCTGCAAAAAGCACTGAACCTGTTACAGATCACCTGCTGCCTTCTAAAGCAAAACTATACAAAAAGCATGCTTTTCCCCATCCTGCTCATGTCTGAGCTCCCCAGAGGAAGGAATGTTTCCTTCACGTTGCACCTGTGCTCAGGAAAGGGTTTCCAGGAAAGGCAAATGCATGTAGCAGTTTCTGTGCTGGGGACTCAGTCTGAGTCACAGGCCAGTATGTCATGCAGGAAGACAAGGCCTTTACATTCTGGTCTCCTTGGGGAGTGAGGGAAATTGCAGATGCTGGTGAGCAGTGGTAGTCCAGGTGAGGAGCAGTGGTGCTGAAAATGTGGGGCTGAAAATGTTCTCTTACCAGTCCAGAAAGCATTTGGACTGGTCCTGCTGCAGGGTTTTTCTGTCGCGCCATGTTCCATGATACTGAATATTGCCCAGTTGATTATATTTTCAATATTTCGTTGATATTGATCTATGTACATCATCAGTATTTGCACACAAATTAAAGAGAACTTAATTTTCCCTTGATTGGCATTTTCCTTCCCAGCAAAGTCTGAGGAGGCATTGGAGTCCAGTGTTGCCACTGACATCACAAGCAATTCCTGTTTCCAAAATCAAGAGCAGCTGCAATGGCTTAGTAAAAGTAAGTGGAGGAAATATCGTGTTTCACTATCTGTTTTCTCCTAAACTTGGTATTTTCTCCACTTTATGGAGCCCTTGCCGCTCCTACTGGATATTGAAACATGCCTTGTTATGCAATCAGCAGCAGCAGAGACTATATGTTGTGGTAGCGTCTAGAGCTCTCATCCAGGTTGAGGGCCCAGTATGCTAAGTGCTGTACAAACATTAGGTAAATGACCCCAAAAAGTCGGTAGTCTAAAAATGTGAGGTGGGAGGAAGGAAGGGCAAGATGGGGTAACAAAATTAATAGTATTTTTTAGCTCACGCTCTCTGTGAGTACAGTTATCAAGCAATCAGCATTCATAATCTCAGCTAACCATCTGTCTTGTCTGTTCAGGCAAACTGGTCCAGAATAGGAGTGAGGACATTGTGCTACTCTTGTTCTGTGCTGTTTCCCCAGATCATGCTGCCTCACACTTTCTTTCTCCAAGCCAAGTGTGAAATGCAGAAAGATAACCAATAAGATTTTGAAAATTTCAATATTAATTACCTAACGATGTGTTAGTAACATACTCAAGGATTGTTTTTGAAAGATAGCTTTTAATCTGTGTCCTTTTTAAATAGAGTTTTTGGGTTCCACTTGCTGTTCATATCCAACAGAATATCTTTCTCTCCTTCTTTTCCTTTTTTTATGCCCATGTTATATGCAACATTATTTTAAAATATTCTTTTCTCATCCTACTACCTGTGATTGCATTCCAGACACTGAATGCACTATGCCATATCTGCGTTCGCTTCCTTTCACAGAAGTTCTTCCAGCCTTAGTCCCAGACTTGTGGTTTCACATACAATGTTTTCTCAAGAGTTGTTGTGCTGAAACATGTCCCATACATATTCTTAGAAAGAAATGGGTCAGCAAAAGTGAACCGGAACAAACCAGTTTGTGGGAGAACTACAATAATCAGTTTCAATTAAAAAAAATGGCTGATTTTTTGCTAACTTTTCTTTTTTTCTCTTCTGTTGAATCATTTTGAGAGGTATAGTCTGGATCCTCAGCAAAAGGGTTATGTCTGTATTGATTTTGGTATATTAAGAGCCATGGGACCTGGTCCATTCCCAAAAATGCAGTTCTCTGGCCAGTAGTTCTAATGAGGTATAGCAGGGATAACTTCATTTCAACATGGCCATGCTAAGGAATGTGTCTCGTTGTGATAATTATGCCTACAAATCTACCCTAATTGTGAGTTCAAGTGTAAAAAGCATATGAAAGTTTATAAGATATCACAATAATCTATAACAAGTGTTGATGGAAAAAGTTTTCAGTTATAAATGATATAAACAGGTGCAAGAAAACCATACAGAGAAACTAAATTAGTCCCAACAAAAAAAGGCCATGTTAATATAACTCAAGGACTATGTTTCAATCATGCTTGATAAAAACAAAAGAAGACGAAGCATCAAAGAAGAAGCAGAAGAAACAATGCTCGGCGAGAGGTCGCTCACCCGCACTTAAGAAGTTAAAGGACTCAGGGTTGAGTGCGGGGCCACGAGGTCCAACAGACCGAGCCGAATCAGCAGAGCTCACCACGTAGGGCCCTGAGCCATCCGAGAGAGACATCTCCGACTCTGAGAAATGGAAGAGGGCCTCTACAGCTTGTGGTGCCTTTGATGCCAAAGGCATTTCAAGCATCAAGAGACTTGATGGCCCTGCATTTGCCTCCACTTATGCCCCAAATGGAACAGATGAGGGGGAAGGCACCATTGTTGAAGGGAAAGCCCAGTGAGACTCCCCCACAGGCTGCACTGTTCCCCAGAGCCCCGGTGCCTCTCCACAAGTCAGGTTGCTGTGGAGAAGGTCTCCTCCCTTGAGGCACTGATCCCTGAGGATGAGTCAGTGTTGGCGCAGCACCACTCGGGCACTAGCACCGAAGGTCTCGTACTTGGAATGGCGGCATCGATCCCATTCTGGGTCTAGCAGACATTCACCATCTGGGAGTTGGCACTGATCGCAATCCCGGGCAACAAAGAGTTGGCCCATTATTTTACAGTGCAGAACCAGGTTGCCGGCATCCAGATGCTCACCCACCAAGCACTCGCCTTCCTCTGCAGCGTGGGGCATGGGTCGCTTGCTGGTGGATTCCCTGCAGCTTGAGGTCTTCAAATCTCACTTTTGAGGATTTCAGTAACTCAGTCATGGGTTCGGGGTTGTTATAAATGTGTATGGGTAGGGTTTTGTGGCCTGCCTTGTGCGGGAGGTCAGACTAGATGATCATATTGGTCCCTTCTGACCTATGAGTCTATGAGTCTATGAGTCTATGTGGAAAGAGGACCAGGCCTGGCTGTCATTGGTCATTGGGAAGTGAGTCATGTTCCTTATGGGAGTACAGAACCTCGGCTTCCCGCCCCAGTCAGCACCACTGGCCTGGGGTTGAGGAGTAAGGTGCTGGCCCGGCCACTCCTGGTTTGCCTCCGGGCCAGTGGCCGGCTCAATGGCCATACTGGAATCCCTGGGAGTTTCTGGTGACCCAGGACCGTATTCCTTCAGGACATCGGGGCAGCAATCTGCAGCCCCAGCACGGCCAGAAGAAGTTCACAGCTCCACTTTGGAGGCAGAGTCGGACCCACTGGAAGAGACGTGCAGCGGTCCCTCTGCAGCAGGGGGAGATGCTGCCACCTCCTGCACCGGGGCAGTCTTCCTCCTGTTCCCCTGACAATGTGGTTACAACAGGTCCATCAGCTCCCCTAGGTTATTTCCAGGCAACTAAGAGTTCCTTAAGAGGATGGCCTTGAACTTGGATTTGGAAGTAGAGGAGCTTAAGGAGACATTGGACAACCTCTTTGATGTGCTGGCAGTTGCAGTACTGGCCTGGGGTCACCCTGCCAGTCCACGAAGGGGTTCTCAAGGTGGTTAAAGCCCTAGGGCAAACACCATCTTCCTTGCCGCCGATGTTCAAAAGGGCAGAGAAGTAGTATTATGTTCCCACAAAAGGGTTTGAATATTTATTTACACACCCTCCTCCCCGGTTCCCTGGTGGTGGCGGCCAGGCAATAAATGGGACAGATAGGGACAACCCAGCATGACTCCCAAAAACAAAGACAATAAAAAACTGGATTTGTTTGGGAGAAACGTTTATTTGATGGCAAGCCTGCAATTCCAAATTGCTAATCAACAAGCACTGTTAAGGAGGTAAACTATAACCTCTGGCTTCCACCAGTGCTTCAGTGAGGCTCATGCACCCAAAGTAGCAAAGGCCTTGCTTCCTGTCCTGAGCATAATTGCTAACGCTGCAGTCCCTCCGACCTCCGTCTGTCTTCGGGACAGAATGCAAATATGTTGCAGCAGCTCTGAGTTCCCCAAAGGGTCTTGTCTGAGGGTCTAGATTGCAGACAGTGCTCTCTGTTTAGTTTACAGCTGGACTATTGTTGCAAGAGGTCTGACCTTGAGATCTTGGATTGGGAACCTGTCATGTGATGTGGCAAAGAGCCAGGAATGTTGTTGAGCAACTTCTTAATTTCTTTGTGTCCTGGTCTCTTTGTGTAAAATGGGGATAACATTTACCTACCATCCAGGGATAGGTAAGAGTTAATGTTTGCAAAGCACTTTGAAGATGAAATGCACTGCAGAAATACAAAGTATTTATTGTTCATTTTACAGAGTGGCGTTTGCAAGAATTGCTTTTATAGAATTGTTCTGGCTTCTTGTTTATAAGTAATTAAAGGTTTTAAAGTCCTGTACGAAAAAGTGGCACACATCAGTGTCATGTTTTCCAAATGGCTGTGCAACAACATGAATTTACAATTACCCTACAAGTACTGATTATGAGATGGTGTCTAATAATAATACTGAACACCTTTCATCATCATCTTTGATTGAGGAAGGGGTAAGCATTCTTACATGAGTTAGTTTAGCAGTAATCTTATTTGGCAAGTCACCAATGAGCATGTGAAAAGAGAACAAAATTAAACAAAATGTTCAGAGGATTTGGATCAATCCCGATAGAAAGTCATTTTAAAATCAAGTACAGTGACTTATGGGATTAAACTTCGTATTATTCAAAAGCATAGCTGGTTTTTATTTTTTCTTCCTCCTCAGGATTGTCCATATGCCAATGCAGAGGGAAGGACATTTTTTAATAGAAAGCAGTAAAAGAACAGTGTCCTTAGCACAACTTTACCACTATGTCAATGGAATTATTATGAGCCCTCAGCACTTCTTAGGATGAGGTCCTAAGCATCTAACTGTGGAGCTCAACTGGTGGGAACATAGACTGGCTGCAAGCATTTATTATACCACTATATCTTCTAGACCAGCTCTGAGTAGTGCTATATGATTCTGGTAAAAATGTCAGCAGCTGGCTTTGTCCTTTCTGTGCAAGCACTCCCGATATTGATACCAACAGTGGAGCCACCGTGGTGGTGGTGCAGCAGTGATTGATTTTAAGAAAGATGCCAGTGCAGCCGTGCCTTTGGGGAAAGGTGTAATGTGTGTGACCTGCTACCTTTTCCCTAGTCGACACACTGGAGGCCATTTCCTGTGACAAGTTCCAACACGTTCTTATACTATCTCTTGCTTCTAAATGTTTGCACACTATAAAAAGACACAAGGAATATTTATAGATATCAGTGAGGTTGATTGTTAAATGTTTTTTTAAAATATACTAAAGTCATTATGTGCTTCACAACATTTTTTAAAAAGGGAACTCCAAGTCTTAGAAATTAGGGAAAAGACTTACAAGGTCATGGAATTCATCCTCATGATTGTTCCCTACAGGGCTTTTTCCAGTCATGTTTTAAATGACCCCAGTGATGAGGCCTCCCTCTGTTCTCTTGAGAGAGGATTCCACAAGCTAAAAGATTTCACTGTTGGGAAATTTTCCCTGATAGTCAACCTAGAGTTGCTTTTATTTCTTCCCATTAGCCCTAATTTGATCCCTGTGTATCACTCCACATAAGTCCTCTCCTTCTTTGTTGTTTAACCCCTTCAAATACTTGTAAACTGTTTATCATACCTCTCTTGCGCATTTGGCCAACTTAGGCCTAGTCTACACTGGCCGAGGGTTTCAGTGGCGGCCTACAGGAGATACATGAGCTACGTGCAATAACTTGCATATCTCCCATCGACTTCCTAATGTCTACTTACCACGGTGTCTCCACTGCGCTGCGTCAATGGGAAATGCCCTCCCATCTATGCAGCACTATACTTCTTGCCAGGGTAGATTAAAAGAATCAACTTATAAGTTTGATTGAGCAAGTCTTTTCTGCCACGCAGTCAAATCTGCAAAATTGTTGCTGCACCGCTGGTTGTGCCGCTGGCAGTATACATATACATATTTAATTAGTTAAACTAATTAAACTAATTAGAATAATGCCCGTCTACATATTTAATTAGTTTACTCTTTCCTCAACAACAAATATCTCCAGCTGTAATGACTATTGATCTTCTCTAAATTCACTTTCTAAAAGAAAAGTATTTTTCCTTGGATTACAGTTGGCACTAAAGGAAAAAGGCATGAGCAGACTTTATTAGAAGCATAATTGCTAAGTTTATTTCTTCATAACAAAGAGACAGCTGCAGATGAAAATAACTGGAAAAAGAGGTGTATCCTGCATAAAGAGCAGCAACAATCTAACAGTATGACTGGTTCTATGCTCTGTTTGTAGCCGCTATACGGTAGCAGTCTGCAAAACTACCTGAGAGTGAGCTTCATAGCTTTTGAAAAAGTTTGATCCCAAATCATTAACACTGCATATATGTACACTTAAAAATGATAAATACAGCTACATTTTATAGCAAAAGATTTGAAAATCACTCTTCCTTTATTTACCTTCCAAGTCCCAAGTCCAGGATTCAGTGTCTCCTGTACAAGAGTTGACGAGATCACAAATGCCTGGCGCAATGGAGGAAACTGCTCTCTTCTCTGTTTTAGGTATTTGATGTCATCAACTGAGGCAGAGGGCACATGGAATCCTGAACTTGGGGCTTGGCAGGTATGTAAATGATATTTAAAAAAACCCAAACCCTACATTACTTATATTTCTGACCTCTCCAGTGCCTAGTGCTGTGACATCCCTGCACTTCAGTTTCACAGATTAAAACACTAGTTGGATGTGCTCTTCACAAAAACAGCAGACAAAATAAATGTGACTTGCTTCTTGCCCTGAAGGTGGCTGGATTCAGACAGTAACTGGCACCTGAAAGCAGCAAAGGAGAAAAAAAGCCTCTATGAGCAAAGCACTGACACTGGACTTATGATCCCAATTCATTTCCAGCAACAGATGTTTTTCATCTAATTATAACAGGGGTGGTAGGGCACAGGACAACAGGTGAGATTTTCAGATATGTGGCATGAAATCCTGACTCCTCTTGAAATCAAAGAGAATTTTGCCCATGGCTTTGGTGGGGCCAGGATTTCACTCTTGGGTCTTAGACCCGTCAAGACTCATGCAGCATATTATATAATATTTATTATTTTGCATTAATTAACCCTCATATCCACTCTAAGAGATGGGTTAGTTAATTATTCACATTGTACAGCTCTCTGGAAGCACAGACAGTCGAAGGGACTTACCCAAGAGCAGTTTGTTTTCAAAGGTCGGAATGGAAAGTAGGAGTCCCTCCTGGCAGTTGCCTGCACTAAAGACTGGTGAACACAGGTTGGTATGTAAAGAGCAGGCGAGATGGTAATGTGTAGTGGTTTGTGCACAGCCCAGAAAATCAGGATTCATGCATTCTAATCCAAGCTCTGGGACTGACTTGCTGTGTGCGCTTGGGTAGTAAATCACATGGGCTGAAATTTTCAAGTGACTGCTAATTTTGGGTCCATCAGCTTGTGACCAGTTTTAGACATCTGGGGCCTGGCTTTCAGAAGCGCTGTGCACCTGCAGTTTCCTTTGAAGCTAGCTGGAGTTGTGTATGCTTGGCATAACTAAACATCAATCCTTAATGTGTCAAAGTAGGTTACCTATAATTATGAATATTTTTGTAAATTTTGGCCTCAAAGTCTCTGTTCTCAGATACCTGTATTTGAAGTAAGAAGAATAACAAACAGTCCTGTGTGATAGGTGTGAATATTAATGACATAAGGTGCCAGACTCAGCTTGGGAAATTCATGCAACCCCCATAGGAGCAGAGGAGTTGCACAGGCATACCTGAGGGTAAAAATTGACCCTGTGCTCAAAAAGCTCTTTGAACCAAAAAAAGAGCTTATTAATGTAATGATGTGACTGATATTTACCTTTTAATTCCATTGCTCTGTCAGTGATTTGGGATCCTGAGGAATTTGTTATCTTAATAAAAATACTGGCATTCATCTTTAATAGAAGTTCTGCTTTTTAATAAAATGTAGTTTTACACTGAATGCTGAATGCGTTATTGCTTGCCAGATGTAACTTCTGTTGAGTACAAGGAAATTATACCCAGCGTGTAATCAACAACTAACCCTGAAATGTATATACAAGGAATGAAGCTGAGTGCAATTTAAATAGCTTGGTAAATAACAAGTTACTATAGTTCAAACCAAAATAGCAAATTGGCCAACAGTGAAAATGTGACCCAAGAAAAGCAATGAAACTTCATTCCCATTGTGATGTGTAGCTAAAATGATGGCTTTGAGGAGCTTAGTCGATATCAGTATTGGTCTGGCTTTGGAGATGGGGATGAGGACATAGGATGTGCATTTAGGGGAGTCAAACCAAACCAACGATGCACTAGAGGACCAACAGCTTGGTGTTTCTTAGGTCTTCAATTTGAATGTCTCTGTGCTAGGCAGGGACTCCAGTTGATATGCACTGGCTCTTGCCAGATTAATCAGACTAAGTTGGTGGTGATTGTTAGATGCACAAGAAATGGAGGGTTGCTCAACTCAGGGTTGCATTGACAACTTGTAATATTAATGCAAATCAGCATGGATTTATGGAAAATAGATCCTGTCAGATTAACTTGATACTGTTTTTTGATAAGATTAGTTTGGTTGATGAAAGTAATAGTGTTTACATAACATACTTAGACTTCTGGAAGTATATTGGTTTGATTTCTGGAAGTATGTTGGTTTGATTTAGCATCACAACAATTAGATTAAAAACTATAGCTATATAAAATTAACATAGCACACATTAAATGAATTAAAAACTGGCTAACTGATAAGTCTTGAAATGTAATTGTAAATGGAGAATTGTCAAGTGGGTGTGTTTCCAGTGGAGTCCCACAGCGGGTCAGTTCTTGGCCCCACACCGTTTAATGGTTTTTTCCAAGAAAACATGAAATCATCATTGATATAGTTCGTAGATGATACAAAAATTGGATTAAGGGGACAGGTCACTGATACCGAACAATCTGGATCGCTTGGTAGACAGGGTGCAAGCAGTAAATGTATACATCTAGAAACAAAGAATGTAGGCCAGACTTAAAGGATGAAGGACTCTATCCTGGAAAGCAGTGACTCTGACAAAGATTTGGGGGTAATCAGCTGAACATGAGCTTCCAGTATGCTGACTCTATGGCCAAAAAAAGCTAATGTGATCCTGGGATGCCTAAACAGGGGATTCCTCGAATAGGTGTAAAGAGGTTATTTACATCTATATTTACACCTATAAAGACTCTGTATTTAGTACTGGTCTGACCACTGCTGGAATACTGTGTCCAGTTCTGATGGCCACAATTTGGAGAGGGTTCAGAGAAGAGTAATGAGACTGATTAAAGGATTAGAAAACATGCCTTACAGTTAGGACCCTACCGAATTCATAGTCCACTTTGGTCAATTTCACAGTCATGGGATTTTTTAAATAGTAAATTTAATAGTTTCAGATATTTAAATCTGAAATTTCATAGCATTGTAACCAGGGGGATCGCGATCCAAAAGAGGGTTGTTGGGGGTGGGGGTTGCAAGATTATTTGGGGTGGGGAGGGGTCAAGGTATTGCCACCCTTCTGTGCTGCTGCCTTTAGAGCTGTGCGGACTGCTGGCTGGGCACCCAGTTTTGGAGGCAGCACCACCGCCAGCAGCAGTGCAGAAATGAGGGTGGCATGGGATTGCCACCTGTACTTCTGAGCAACCTCCCCCTCCTTGACTTCAGGCCCAGCGCTTGGGAGTTAGAGGCTTCGGCTGGCTGTGTGTGTATGTGCGGAGTGACCATGGCGCACCCCTGACCACAGGGCTCTAGGCAGGCACCCACTCACCCAGATAGCCCTGTCTGTCCCCCCAGTGAGACTCCCCCAACCCCGATTACTATACCACCCTCACTTCTGCACTACTGTTGGTGGTGGCACTGCCTTCAGAGCTGTGCTCCCGGCCAGCAGCAGCTACTCTCCAGGCTCCCGGCTCTGTGAAATCTGGTCTCCCCTACAAGAGCCAGATTTTATACTCTGTGATGTGTTTTGCATGGCTGTGAACTTGGTAAGGCTCTACTTATAGTGATAGACTCAAGGAGCTTAATCTGTTTAGCTTAACAAAGAGACGGTTAAGGGGTGACTTGATCACAGTTTAGAAGTACTGTGGTATAGCAAGGGCAGAGGGCAGTAGGAAAGTTCTGGAAGGGCGCTATGTAAGTGCTAGAATGATCCGGGCCTTATTCCCTATAGACTAGCCAGAGTCAATAGAAGGTAGTGTCAGCTGACACCAACTAAGGCCCTGCCCAGGTGCCTGTAAAAACCCTCCACTCCTGAGAGACAGTGTGGAGTGGAAGGAGTAGGTGTGGGGTGAGCAGAGGAGTGTGTGAAGTGGAGAAGAACAGAATGGAGTACAGCGGTGTGTGGGAGAGAGGTGGAGTCCTGAAGAAGGTACTGGGCTCAAGAAGCCAGAAAGACAGAGGGGGGAGAGTAGCCCAGGGGAAAAGCCTGCAGCTGCAAGGAAGGTGCCAGCAGCACATAGCTGGTACTCAGAGGGCCCCTGGGCTGGGACCCAGAGGAGCGGGCAGGCCCAGGTCCCTACCCCCCTCCCTGGGAAGACGGGGTGACCAGCAACGTCTTGGCCCGCTATGAGAGGCAGAAGTGCGAGACCCACTAGGGAGAAGCTGGCTGTTTGCCACAGTACATACATGGGGAACAAAATTTGATAGTGGGCTCTTCAGTCTAGCAGAGAAGGGTATAATGCTATCCAGTGGCTGGAAGTTGAAGATAGACAAATTCAGATGGAAATAAGGAGTAAATTTTTGACAGTTAGGGTAGTTAACCATTGGAACAACTTACAAGGTGCCTGGTGGATTACCCATCACTGACCATTTCTGATTCAAGATTGGATGATTTTCTAAAAGATCTGCCCTATGAATTATTTAGGGGAAGTTTTCTGGTGTGTGTTATACAGGTCAGTGTAGATGATCATAAAGCTCCCTTCTGGCTTTGGAGTTTATGAATATAGAGCTGTAGCTAATTTCTCTAATACTGAGCAGAGAGGTTGTTGCTCAGACCGAGCTGGAATTGTTGAAAGCTTTAGTCTCTGTAGACTACAACCAATTTGTAAAGATGGTGTCCACAATCTACACAGTTGCGCTCTGTGATCTGTACACTTTGGCCACCTTGATCTAGAGGATTCCTGCCAGTGTGACTCATATAATTAGTAGGCAGAGCTAGAATTGCTGTATTAGAAATTTTGGAAACTTTGTTTGACCATCCTGAACACTGATCAAGATTGGATTTTTCTTCCTAAAGATATGCTCTATTTCAACTTACTATTTGGTACTGAATACTAGTATGCATAGGCCAGAACATACAGGAGTCATTAGTTCTAGAGCTAATACCATGCAACTAAAATACTGAAGGAATTTTTTTATTACAGTTTGTCTTTCTAGTTATTTTTAAGCAGAGCACTCAAACACAGAAGCTAAAAGTAAAATGTGCTTTTCAAAACTTCTGTAGCAGAGCACAGCAGCAATAGGTAGTGAGTTTCTCTCTCTCCATGTCACCTCTACAGGGCATTGGTAATGGCATTGAAACATCTGATCTAAAGGTGCTATAATTTCTATTGGCAAGAGGTATTGCAGGTTCCAGAGGCGTTCACTTCAGCTTCCCCAATTTCAAACGGCTGATTTTAAAGTGCTCACTAAGCGAGTAAAGTCTGTGTGTGCGGGGGGAGGGGCGGAAGCTGCTTTGCCCTTTCAGTCTGATTATATTTTTCACACCAGTTTCCTGGAAATTAAATGTCATTTTTATTTTCATCTGGTAGTGGCATGAAACCCCAATGGACAGTGCAAAAGGAAAGATAACAAAATAGAACAAGTGAAGGTTTGCTTCAAGGCTAAATTTGCCATCCATATCAGCTTGGTCATTGATATGATCACATGGCTCCCTGTTTTTCACTGCACAGTTTTAAACTTTGACCTTGCCTTCAAAGCTCTGCACTACTCAACCTTCATCTGTGTATCCACTGTTGTCTTTTTGTTATATAGCTCTGCCAATGATACCAACTGCAAGACCCCATTTGTCTCATTTTTCCATTTCCACCTCTGTTCCTTTACCCCCTGCTCCAGTTGCACATGGAATGCTCTTTGCCATCCCAGTTTCCAGTGCCTCCACCACTCTGCCTTCATGTCTCTCCTTAACAATGCAGGCAAGAAGTGAACTAACCATTAAAAGTGACAGAAAAGCCTCCTCCCTGTGGACGTTGCAGTATGCTGTTTCATTCCTGTTTCTTAGGTTGTAAACTGTTTGGGGCAGCATCTGTCTGCACTGTGCAGAGCACATTGCCAATGCATAACAAACGATACCAGAATGGTTTCAGGCTAGTTAATGTAATGTTTCTATGATAAAAAGGGGGATAGACAATAGAAGGTGACCCCTCAAAGATCCCTCCCAAATACTAGGATCTGGAGACTTTTCATCTGAAGATATTTTGACTCCTTTACTAATGTTAATTAAGTCTCCCAGCCACTCTGAGGGAAGTATTATCTTCATTTGACAAGGGATAAAAATAAGGCACTGCAGAAAGGTTAAATGACACCCACTGTCTCACAGCAACCTAGAGACAGCTAGGAAGAGAAATCAGGAGTTCTAGCTCTGAGCTCTGTTCTGTTCCCTAGATACCCCATTGCTGCGTCAAATATCAAACACATTTCTTGGGGGGGAAATAGCTAAGTGACTATTTAAAAACAATACCTTTAACCACAATACTTTAAATTCCTTACTTTTCTGTGCAACACTGGAAAATATGAACCTGTTCTACATCAATGCACACTAGCCTGGACCGTGTACCCTTGCCAGCAACATGAGACAGAATGTCAGACCACTGCTCACCAGCGATGGTTTTTGTTTGATCCTGGCTCTTACAAGGGAATACTACCAAAACTTGTAGTTCCATGAAAGGTGAGGCCAGAACACTTTTTCTATTTCTATATGGAATTTCCTTGCCTAGTAGCAACTTACATGTATGAGCTTCCTCATCAGATGAAGTTCAGAAAAGCACCCCTCAGATTAATAGACATGAAATGGTTGTGAAATCTTATAAGGCAAATTCCCAGTTGTCATGAACTGTCTGCTCAGCATGAACATCAGCAGATTGACATAGTTTATCTAATCAGATACACCAGACATGCCCAATTCTTTCACAGCATCACAATGGCTTTAGTGCTTTGATTTTAGATTTCTATGCAAAGTTAGTGGAACAAAATGTGGTGACATTTCCCTCCTCTCGGAGACAACAGGTGCGTCCTGGAGCACCCCTGCTACGGAAAACATGTAAGCAACTGTAAGCAGACATGGCTGAGAGTAACCCATCTTATCAGGCACCCACAATATATTAAGTCTAAACTACCTAACTACACAAGACAGCTGTTATTTTACTGGACTCCAAAGAATGCATTCTAGGGTGAGGAGTATTGCAGGGAATTTTTCAAGCCTGTGGTGTTCGTTTTTTTGTTTTTTGTTTTAATTAAAGATAGTATCTATATGTGAGTAACCCCTTCAGTGTCTGGGGGAGCCCCAAAAGAGCTGGTGTAGATAGAGACTTCTGGTAAAGAGTGACAAGTCCAAGTTCAGTGTGATTCTTTTGTTCTTTCCATCCAGATGGTGGTTCTTTTGTTACCATCACAAGGGACGGATGGTAACAGTGAAGCAATAAAGGGAGTATAATAAAGGGAGGAAACATGCACTTTAGACTATAAACCGAAAACTAAAGAAATCACTAGCAAAGCAAAAACTAGTTAGGGAAAACCCCTGGTGTGGTTGTTGACTTCCTACAGCTTATCACTGAAACAGCAATGTGGGAAATAATCACAATGAACGGCAAATTTCTTTAGTCTGAATTCAACCCTATGCAGAGTGTTTGCAAAAGCCCATATATTACTTAAGTCTATGTAAGGGTTTTTGCATTTCAGCACAAACACAAGCTTATTTCACTGAGAGTTGGTCAAATGCTGGACATGTCTTGCTTGAAATGGGGCTTCTTTAGCTAATTTTTAAGCAAAGTTCGAATCTGTGCTTTGGTGTTCAGTGCAAAGGTAGCCATCCACAAAACGTGGTGAGAAAGAGGCATCTGTGTTTTATGTGTCCCCAGGCTGCAGTGTGAAGGAAAAAGCTACCTACCTACGGTCAGATCTGTAGGCCACCTCAGAAGCCATAGGAGTTTGATTGGGCAGCATGGCACTGGTTTTCTACAAGACACCAGAGAGAAAATGGATTGTTTATTTTCTCTCATAAGATAACAATATTCATATTTGGTCCATAAGTACATTTTCTCTAAGGTATCAAAGTGCTTTAAAAACAAATTAATTAAGTCTCAAACCCTGTTGTGGATTACACGGCCCAAGTGGACCATCGTGATCATAGTCTGACTTCCTGCATCGAGCACACAATTTGGTATCTTTTCTTTCTTAAAATTCCAATTGCTGTATTCCAGGAGCAGTCAAAATGCAGCCGCAGGTGAGAAGTGACCTACAATTGTAAAAATTCCAGGTAACCATGGATCACTTTTGTATCCATGTGTCATTTAAAAGACCTTTTGAATTTTATATTCTATTCATGTGAACACAAACTGAGTCCTGTGTAATTTGAACTGGTCTGAGAATTGAAATAGCAAGCAATGTTGGTACAGCATGTGGAAACTAAGCTTAAAGGCTTGGTGAGCCTGGCTTGCCATTGGGAGAACACAGAATTCTAACAGGGAAGTGAATGCGAACTGGGTTAGCGGATGAACAGATGAGCTGTGTTCTCCCTCCCTCCCTCCCCCCTTTGCTTAGAGGCTTTGAGCTGAGCTCTGTGGAACTTTGCAGTGTAGCTTAATGTGACATCATTTTTGCTCATATACATATAAAACAGGAAACACATTCAGATAACATCAACAGCCACTTCCTTATATGTACAAAAATAAAGAGCTCTGACAGCAGCAAAACTGACACTTTGATTTTAAAATGGATAGAAACCCAGCATTTTGTAGACCCACATGGGCATTACCCTGAGCCAATCAGGAGCATAGGGGAAAAAATTTAAAAACAAACCTCGTACATTGCAATTAGAGTCCATGCATCTCTGCATTAGCTGAGGGTGGGCGGAAGCCTGGAACATTGATTGCAAATCTTCACAACGAGAAACAATGTTGAGAGAGCAGCCTTATGAAATTCCACTCCAAGGTAAGATGAAGTTACTCGAGCAGGCAGTTGCTAACAAACTTTCCTTTGTAAAGAGCTAGGCGTTTGTTTTTTTGCAGGGCTTGCTCATAGTTTCTGCTATTGTAGGAAGAGGTAAGACCAGCTAGATACTTTTCTCTCTGGTCGTGAAATGGAACAGCTGCCAAACTTTCTCCTTTTTGGTTTAACAATAAAAATGCAGCTTTTCTGGACACAACCCAATGTTTGTAAAAGGGCGTTGCCGAGTCTCTTTGGATTATACATATTATTTCACATTATCCTGGAAGCTGTAAATTGAAATGTTTCATTGCCAAATGCCTTTTCCACCATTTCACATATGTTTGTTGTTGTAGAGTTACAAGCGAGCAGTGGGCAACACAAATTAGTTTATCCTGGTATGGTTGCTCAGTATTACTAGGCTGTGTGTGCATCCTGGTTTGTCATTCTAGGGATACTTGTGAGCACTGGATTACTTGCATTGACTTGTTTACTTAAAAAAATTAAAAGGCTGTGCTGAATTTGCCTGAAAAGAAAAACACCTAGAAACAAGCTTTGCCTCCATAGAGGTTAGTGAAAAAACTTCAATTGACCTTGATAGAATCAGAATCAAACCCATAAAGCATAAAAAGAAAAACTGACATTGCCGATTGAGGTAAAGAAATAAAGGGTAATTGGCTTCAGTATGAGATTGTCCAAATTTCACAATGTCTCTTAACAGCTGATGCAACAGGAGGTGGTTTTATTTTGCAGTTTGTCTGAGATTTCTGGTGTCCTTAGCTGACCCTCTCTAATCAGCAGGATATGGATAGGGAGAGCCCTTATCATTTTGTGTAAACTGGCACTTTTCTAAGGGTTTTCTTATGATCAGATGATCATCTAGGTCTCTGTAGCAAACTAAAGAATAAGTTCAGCTGACTAAACATTAGTAAAGTAACTGGGGCCAAAAAGGAGGGGAAATTTTTATTCCTTAAGCATGTATTTGTAATGTGTGGCAAGAAGAATTGCATAATCTGGGAGATTTATACTGGCAGTCACATACAATCACTGGTAAAACATCACTGACTTTTCTAAAAAAGTATATTTTTCTAACATAAAAGATATTGCATGATAAAGATGAATTGATCACTGGTCAGGAAGTTGGTGGTTCCATAGGGGCAGAAGAGACTCACAACCAGTAATATATTGGCAAATTTCCCAAAGCTGAGGAAAACTATGATCAAAATTGATGAGGAAAAATATGAATGGAAAAATTGTTTACCAGATGGCCAAACTACCACAATTCCACAATTATTAAAGAAAACTATTTCAGTTAAAAGCCCATCCTGGTTAAGAGGGGAAGTGAAGGCATTATTAAAGATTTTTATATAGTATATATAAAACAAAGGGCAAAGGCATAAGTAGCGGGCCATCATATAAGTTAGAGGTTATTAAATATAGAAGGTTGATAGGGGAAGCTAAAGACATGCAGATTCAAGGACAGTAAGTAGGAATTTTTTATGTATGTTAGAAACAGAAATCTAACTGGAGTAGATATTTTACTAGAATGAGATGATAAACTTGTTAATGCAGATAAGGCAGAGGTGTTCAGTAAATATTTCTGTTCTGTATTTGAAAGACATAGGATGATGTATTCATATCACACGAGAGATGAAATACTTGTCAGTCCATTCATAAATAAGAAAAATACTAACATTACTAGGGATAAAGATTTTAAATGAGCAAACCCAGATAGCTTGCACCTATGGATCCTAAAACTGTTGGTTGAGGAGATCTGTCTCACTGATATATTTTAATAAATATTAGAATACTGTGGAAATTCCAGGAGACTGATAGAGTGATACTGTGGTGTCAGTATTAAAAAATGGCAAAGGGATGACCCATGTAAGTATACAGTGGTTAACATGATATCAGACCCATGCAAATTAATAGAAAAGGTGGTATGGTATTCAGTCAATAAAAAATTGAAGATTGGGAATATAATTAATGCCAGCCAACATGGCTTTATGGAAACTAGCGCCTGCCTAGCAAACCTGATTTAATATTTTGATGAGATTACGAGTTTGGTTGATAAAGACAATTGCAGATGTAATATACTTAGTGTTCCTAATGGGGTTCAATGAAAGTTGATTTAACTATTGGAACAAACTACTAAGGGAAGAAATGGTTTCTCTATCTCTGGTAATTTCTGGTAACTAGCTGGGGGGAAAAAGGAGCTTTGGCTAAAACTTCACAGTTCATAGCAGTTTATCACACTACCAGGGCTTTCATGTTTTCTCTCTTTCTGAGTTGTGTGGCAGTGTGTGAATCTTTCTTGAATAGGACACTGATGGTGATGTATTTTCCCATTTCGGTAACAATTTAAAGTAGGGGTTTCAAATGTGTCCTCCTTAACCCCTCTGCAGCGTGTAAAGATTACATGTCCCAGCATGTTGTTAGATCAATATGAAGCAGTGCATACTGGGACTGGTAGTTTGTGTGTATGAAAGATGGAAGATTGCTAGGCCAAGATTTTTTACTTTTGAAAATCAGGCTAGTTATTTAGGTGCTAAATAAAGGTTTAGGAGCCTCACTTTAGATACCCATTTAAAAAAAGAAAAAACATGGCACAAAAGTCTGTTGCTTGGAAATTAAGTGCAGTCTTCTGAATCTGTCAAGATACCAATGGGGAATTATACTGGGCAAGATCTGGATTAGTGTTTAAAAAAAACCTGGTCAAGGGTGATTCCATAATAGTTCTTTGAAGAGTGTCCCTATGGGTGCTCCACTTCAGGTGTCCGTGCGCCCTGTGCCTGTAATTGGAGATTTACGCTGGCAGTGCCAGATTGGGTCGCACATACGTTGTTGCCATTTTGTGCTACCTCAGTCGGTTACATAGCGCTGTTCGAGCAACCGTCCCTCAGTTCTTTCTCTACCGCCTCTGGCTTATGTCAGAGCACTTAGCAGTGCCTATTATATCCATTGTGGGCTGTGTACAGGGCACAAAATCGCAAGCTCTCCAGCCCACCAAGTTCAAGAGCGCCATGATCTCCTCATTCAGCCATACCAGGACCCTTAGAACCGCAAGAGGAGGCGACTGAGGCAATTAATGATCAGGCAGGCTTGACACTGGCAAACCTATCATTTTCATCTCTGGATGAGAAAATAAGGCCCCTACAATCCATCACAAGGGGTGATTTCAAACAATTTCAGGAACTCTTCAAAAAGGTAGCAGAGTCCCTGGACATACCCATGGAAGGAGTACCTTAATCTCAGCATAAATTTCTAGACATACTCCAAACATCGACCTTCAGCACAAATGGCACTGCCAATTAATGATGCTGTTGTGGAGCCTGCCGAAGCCATCTGGCAGATATTGGCAACAGCACCATCATCATGCAAGAGGCTGGATAAAAAATACTACATCCCATCTATGGGAATGGAATTTTTGTTTATGCACCCCACATCAAACTCTTTAGTGGTGGATGCAGTAAATGAGAGGAGAAAGCAACACCATAACAGAACAACCCCATATAATAAAGATTGAAAGAGGCTAGACCTTCAGTTGCAAGACAAACTCATCTGCGACATTACAATTTCAGATAGCATATTGCAAAGCCTTTCTATCAATTTATTGATAGCTTGTCAGGTGACAAAAAAGAACAATTTAAGGCCAACATCTCTGAAGGTCACCTCATTGCCAGGACTACACTGCAGGCCTCACTCGACTCTGCAGACACGGCAGCACAATCTATTGCTACATCAGTTGTCATGTGCCATGCATTATGGCTCCATCTTTCAAGGTTCTCCAGAGAGGTGCAGTCAACGGGTCAAGGACCTGCCTTTTGAAGGCCCAAAATTATATGTGGCCAAAACTAATGAGTGCCTTCATACTCTGAATGATTCAAGGGCAACATTATAGTTTTTGGGCATCTGTGCACCTACAAATAAGAAGAAACAGGGCAGGTATTATACACAGGGATCACAGCCACCTTATACATAACCTCACAGGCAGTATGACGTATGCTGTAAACAGAGACAAGCCAGTCAACGACAAACCCAAATCCAACCTTCAGCCTCTCAACAATTCACCTAGAGACAACAATTTTGAAGATGTGGTCAAGAGCACAAGACATCAAAGATTCTAACACTGGAAACACAGATCTCTCAACCATTCAGAGATTGCTTGTCACCTTTTTACTGAGTCTGACCGACCATCACAGCAGACAAATAGATTTTGGAAATTATCAAAACTGGTTATTCCATCCCTTTTACCTCCATCCCACCTATCCACCCTCCTTCTCCATCCCTCTTCAAGGACCCCTCTCTCAAATATTTACTGCAACAGGAAGTAAACCACCTTGTACATCTAGGTGCAGTAGAACCAGTATCAACACGGTACAGATGGAAAGGGTTTTATTCACACTATTTTCTAATACAGAAAAGACAGGCAGATGGAGGCCTATCCTAGACCAAAGAAAACTTAACAAATTTGTCAAAACCAAATGATTACATTAGTAACTATAATTCTAGTAGTAGAAAGGAGATTGGCTGTCTGCTCTCAACCTCCAGGACACACATTTCCATATAATGATCCATCTGTCACACAGAAGATTGCTAAGTTTCACCTTAGGAGAACAGCACTTCCAATACAAAGTACTTCTCTTTGGACTATCAACCATCAAAAGGGTTTTCTATAAAGTTTTAGCAGTGGTGACAGCACATCTCTGCAAACACAAAATCATGATATTCCCATATCTGGACGACAGTAATTAAGGCACCAACACAGCTTGAAGTGAGAGAGGCTACCAGAAACCCTCTTCACAAATCTAGGGTTACAAATAAACAAAAGTCAACAGTCCAGAAACTGGAATTCATTGGGGCTTGTCTCAACTCCCCAAAAGCTATAGCCTCCTTTTCTGAACAGCACTTCATAACGCTTGTCAACTAAATATCGACAGTTACAGACAGCCCACAAGCATGAACCAGAACTGTAGGAATCTCCTTTGTGATGGCTGGATTGTCATTTGCAAATGTCTGTCCTGCGTCAAAATACCAGGGAAATAAGAGGCAGGTGACAAACTGGAGATCCGAACCACAAGTCAGATGACAGGAGCCATGCCAGGTCAGGATGCCAGAAAGTCAAGCCAGGGGAGCAGAAGCAGAAGGCGGAGGCACAAGGTACACAGTCCAGAGGGTGGATAACAGCTGTTTGGACAGCTTCCTGTTCCTGGCAGAAGTAGTGCCAGTGGGCCAGTCAGCTGCTGAGTGAAGGGTTGAAGCGCAGCTGCTTCTGTGGACCCGGGTTTGAGGCTCGTGGGTCATGACATCACTGCTTCCCCTAGGATGACATGGGTCCAGGTTTCTTGGGGTTGCTCCTATGGAACGTCTGAACCAAGTCGAGAGTGTGAATGTTCTCTGCTGGCTTCCAAGTGTGTTCCTCTGTACTATAGTCTTCCCAGTCAATCAGATGCCACAGTTTACCTTGCTTGATCTTGGAATTGAGGACTTTGTGGATTCCTCCTGATATTGTACTTGCACTGGTGGGGACAGTGATTAGACTTGGGGGGGAAATGTGTTTTCAGTGTAGGAGTGAGACAGGGAATATGGGAGGGATTCTAAGGGATTGAGAGAACTGGAGCTCAAAGGTGATGAGGTTGATTTTTGTTGCTGAATCTGACATGGGCAAGTGGAGGGGTTCAGTTTGTTTTGGAAAATTTGAAAAGAAAATTTGCAAAGCCTAAAAGATGTTGTAGGTTGTGCACACAGTCAGAGACAGCCTTGACCTTGTGCAAGTCCATCTTGATTCTATCCAGGGATAGGATGAAATCCAGGAACTCAGTTGAGGTCTGATCAAACGTGGTGTTGTCTCTGCAGGAATGTGTGGACTTGAGCGGTTTGTTGATTCAGGTCATCAGAGAATATCAATAGATTATCCAAGTATACTTCTACAAACTGATCCATTAGGTCTCTTAGCACATCATTAATGAAGTGCTATAATGTTGCTGGGGTGTTAGTCAATCCAAATAGCATGTCTAAATATTCAGAATGGCCATAGTGGGTTCGAAAAGCAGTCTTCCACTCATTCTCCTCTCAGATATGAATGAGATTGTAAGCTCCCCAGACATCCAGTTTAGTGACTATGCAGGTGGCCCCCACATGGTCCACAACTCAGGGATAGTGGGTAATAGTTCCATATTGTTACCTGGTTTGGGGCTCAGTAATTGATGCAGAGACAGAGGCTTCTCCCCAGTAGCCTTATCTTCTGTGAGTGCTCCTTTAGCATCTCAGTCATCTAGTGGCCCCACTGGTTGTTTAGCAGGCTTCCTGCTTCTGATGTACTTAAAACAATTTTTGCTGTTACTTTTTGAGGCTTTCACTAGCTGTTCTTCAAATTCTTTTTTGGCCTTCCCAGTTATATTTTTACACTTCACTTGCCAGAGTTTGTGCTCCTTTTTATTTCCCCCAATAGGATTTAACTTTCACTTTTTAAAGGATGCCTTTTGGTTCTAACCACTTCTTTTACTTTCTTATTCAGCCATGATAGCACTTTTTTGGTCCGCTTACTATTTTTTAAAATTTGGGGTATACATTTAAATTGAGCCTCTATTATGGTGTCTTTAAAAAGTTTCCATGCAACTTGCAGGGATTTCACATTTGGCTCTGTATCTTTTAATTTCTGTTTAATTAACATCCTCATTTTTGTGTAGTTCCTCTTTCTAAAGTTAAATGTTTCTACAGTGGGTTGCTTTGGTATCCTCCCCCGCCGCCTCCTCCCCCTAGGGATATTAAATTTCATTATGTTATGGTCATTATTACCAAACGGTTCAACTATACTCACCGCTTGGACCAGCTCCTGTGCTCCACTTAAGACTAATGAAGAATGGTCTCTCCTGTTGTGGGTTCTAGGACTACCTACTCCAAAAATCAGTCATTTAAGGTGTTAAGAAACTTTATCTCTGCATTACATCCTGAGCTGACATGTACCCAGTCAATATGGGGATAATTGAAATCACCCATTGTTGCTGGGTTTTTTATTTTTAATAACCTCTCTAATCTCCCTGAGCATTTCAGTCACTATCACCATCGTAGTCTGGAGGTCGGTAGTACATCCTTACCGCTATATTCTTATTATTCAAGCATGGAATTACTATCCATAGAGATTTTATGGCACAGTTTGTTCATTTAAGATTTTTATTTCATTTGACTCTGCATTTTCACATATAGTGCCACTCCCCTACCAATATGTCCTATTCTGTCCTTCCGATATATTTTGTGCCCTGGTATTACTGTGTCCCACTGATTATCCTCATTCCACCAAGTTTCTGTGATGCCTATTATATCAATATCCTCTTTTAATAGGACAAAAAAGGAGAGTCCTGTAGCACCTTAAAGACTAACAAATTCCTGTGGGCATAAGCTTTTGTGGGCTGCAACCCACTTCGTTACATGCAGATTGCAGCCCACGAAAGCTTATGCCCGCAGAAATTTGTTAGTCTTTAAGGTGCTACAGGACTCTCCTTGTTTTTGCTGTATACGGACTAACATGGCTGCCCGTCTGGAACATTTAAAATGAGGTTCTTAAGTTCACCCATCTTAGTATTTAGACCACTAGCATTTGTATTTAAGCATTTAAAATTTGTCACTTTTTAGCTGTCTGCCATTATGTGTTGTAAGTGAATGAGACCGTCTTTCATTTGACGGTTTCTCATCAGATCGTACCAATATTTTACCTTGTCCATCCTCCCTTCCTTAGTAGGCTATGGAGGTCCATTAATAGATCCTCCTGTAAGGGATGTCTCTGTTCGAACCAAGTGCTTCTCCACACCTGTTGGCTTTCCCCCAATCCTTATTTTAAAAACTGCTTTTTGACCTTTTAAATTATATGTGCCAGCAATTCAGTTTAGGTGGAGCCCATCCTTCCTGTATAGGTTCCTCCTTTTCCAAAAGATTCCTCAGTTCCTAATAAATCTAAACCCCTCCTCCTTCACCATCATCTCATCCACACATTGAGACCCATCAGTTCTGCCTGTCTAACTGGCCCTATGTGTGGAACTGGAAGTATTTCAGAGAATGCTACCATGGAGGTCCTGGACTTCAGTCTCTTACCTAGCAGCCTAAATTTGACCTCCAGCACCTCTCTCCTATCCTTCCCTGTGTCATTGGTACCTACATGTACCACGACCACCGGCTTCTCCCCAGCCTTACACATACGTTTGTCTAGATGTCTTCAGAGATCCACAACCTTATCACCCGTCAGGCAAGTCACCATGTGGTTCTCCTGGTCATCACAAATCCAGCTAGCTGTGTTTGTAATGATTGAGTCCCCCATTACTTTTCATAGTAACTGAAGTTCCCTCCCTCAGAGAAGTATCCTCAGTGTGAGAGGATACCATGACCTCATCTGTAAGAAGTGTTCCAACTATGGACATTTTCTCTCTGGTCCAGTTTGATGTTCTCCTTCCCTGAGATTTTCATCCTCCTCAACAGTACAGAGGCTGTCATACCGGGGTGGGACCATTCTACTGTCTTGGAAAGTCTCATCTGTGTACTTTTCTGTCTCCCTTACCTCCTCCAATTCAGCCTCCCTGATCTCCAAAGCCCGTATGCGGACTCTGAGAGCCAGGAGCTCCTTGCACCAAATGCACACACATGCTCCCTGCCCATAGGGCATGTAATCATATATGTTGCATTCAGTGCAATAAACTGGATAGTCCCCACTCTGTTGCTTGACTTCTGCCTGCATTTTATTTTTACTCCTGCAGCTCTTTCCTTTGGAGGCGGTTATTGTCTTTAGTTTACAGAATGTTAATGAAGTGTATCTAGCCTCCCACTCCCCCTTTAAGCTCTTCTATTAGCTGCCGCTGTTCGCTAGCTCCTCTGGTTGCTTAGGCCAGGTCTACATTTACTTGGACATTTGGCTATAGTTGATGGGAGTTATGCAAGCTACGCAGAATAGCTTGTGTAACTCCTGTCGACTTCACAACTCTTATATGTGGCATTTTCACTGTGCTGCGCCGATGGGAAAAGCATTCCCATTGACACAGCACTACGCCACTTGAGGGGGTGGTTTTAACATGTCGACTTCCGGATCGATTGAGTGGATCTTCACTGACTGCACAATCTATCTGGATAGATCGATCTGACAGTGGTGAATTTGCTACCATCAGTGATGATATACCCTTTCAAGTGGGCTCTTTGAACCCTGGTTCTTCCTGAGTAGCCCTGTCCCCTGGTTAAAGGTTGATGGGTGCTAAAGGCTTAGGGATCAAAGCCTTGTTAAGAAGCTCTCAGTCTAGCCTAGCAGGCCGCTAGGATCAGTGCACAATCTCCCAAACAAACAGACCACACAATATACCTTAGTCAAGCAGCAAGCACACCACAGACACACACAGTACAGACAACAATGTCATCCCAAGGGTCGCATAGTTGCTCCTCCTTTACCTGGAGAACTCCCTCACAAAACTCCCCTGTTAGCTGCCCTTGTTTGCTCTGGGACTCCATCAATGGGACGTCAGGGCAGAGACTTAAACTGGGACTGGGTTTCATGGGTATTGCATCAGCAGTTGTCAACAGGCTACGAAGTTGAGGGTTGAATCATGGTTGCTCCTGTGAACCCTGTGGACCAGGGTTTGAGGCCCATGGTCATTACAGCCCCCATCTGTCCTCTTGGCTTCAAGTCTGCAGGCAATATTTTCCCTTGTTGATTGTGGCAGCAGTCTGAAAGTAGCTGAATGGAAGTCTCTTCCAGCTGGACATTTCTTAGTTTTTATGAGGTGTCTGTGAGACATGTATGTGCTGTGGTTAAGATGCTAATGTTGCTATCATTGCTACCTATTTCCCTCCTCACCAAGTTCTTCAAGTCAAATCATACAGCAAGACCATGTTCCATGCCCAACAAATTCCATGCCTAGCTGAGCCGACTCAGCCTGGCTCAGCTGGGTGATGCTCCGGTCTGGCTGACCAGTAGAGGTACACCGCAACCAGACTTTCCATTCTGTGGGAAATTCTTAAATTTTGAATTTTTTCTGTTCCAAAACTTAATGAAAACAAAAAGGTTTTGTTATGATGAAATCAACATTTGCTTTTGATTTTGATGTTTAAAAAATGTATATAATCTAAAATGTTAAAAATTTGAACCAAAATGTAATTTTGAAACACAAATTTAAATGTTCTATTTCAACCTTTTCAGAAAGTTCTGATTTTTTTAAAACGAAATTTAGTCAAAATTGACATGCTTCTGTGAATCAGCATTTTTCAGACAAAAATGTTCCATCTGAAAATTTCTAGCCAGCTGTACTCTCTGTCCTGGAGGCCATGAGGGTCCTGATTAAAGTCATTGCTGTGATAACGTGCAGGATGCAAGCAACTAATCAGGCCAATAGAGAGGACAGCTTCTGATAAATGCTGAAGTTGCTTGAGTTACTGTTCAGTGGGCAGAAACAACAGCAACAAAGTTCTATTACCCATTATTCCCCAGTCTGTACTTTCTAGTTCCTTTAGTTTAGGGACCCTGTTTCAGTTCGATAGGATGGGAGTCTTATCAAGAGTAATCAACACCTCTCCTAGTTCAGCCAGAGGCACCATGCAGCTCACCACAAGGAGCTTCCAGTGTTGCTAGGTGCGACATTGCAGAGTGTCGCATATCTTTTTTGATGAGATTACAAATCATAGTATCATAGAAGATTAGGGTTGGAAGGGACCTCAGGAGGTCATCGAGTCCAACCCCCTGCTCAAAGCAGGACCAACCTCAGATAAATCATCCCAGCCAGAGATTTCTCAAGCTGAGTCTTCAAAACCTCTAAAGATGGAGATTCCACCACTTTCCTAGGTAACCTATTCCAGTCCTTCACCACCCTCCTAGTGAAAAACCTTTTCCTAATATCCAGCCTAGACCTCCACCACTGTAATTTAAGACCATTGCTCCTTGTTCTGTCATCTGCCACCACTGAGAACAGCCTAGCTTCATCCTCCTTGGAACCCCCTGCCCACCTGCAGGTAGTTGAAGACTGCTATCAAATCCTCTCTCACTCTTATACAGCGTAAATAAGCCCAATTCTCACAGCCTCTCTTCATAAGTTCTATGCCCCAGCCCTCTAAACTTTTTGTTGCCTCCACTGGATTCTTTTCAATTTCTCCACATCCTCTTTGTAGGGGCGGGGACACGGGACACTGGACACAATACTCCAAATGTGGCCTCCCCAGTGCCAAATAGAGGGAATAATCACTTCCCTCCATCTGCTGGCAATCCTCCTATTAATGCAGTCCAATATGTCATTAGCCTTTTTGGCAATAAGGGCATATTGTTGACTCATGTCCAGCTTTTTGTCCACTGTAACCCCCCCCAGGTCCTTTTCTGCACAACTGCTGCTTAGCCCGTCAGTCCCCAGTCTATAGCAGTGCATGGGATTCTTCCATCCTAGGTGTGGGATTCTGCGCCTCTCCTTGTTGATAGATTTCTTTTGGCCCAATCCTCCAGTTTGTCTAGGTCACTCTGAATCCTATCCCTACCCTCCAGCATATCCTGTCACTCCACCCAGCTTAGTGTCATCTGCAAGCTTGCTGAAGGTGCAATGCATCCCATCCTCCAAACTATTAATGAAGATGTTGAACAAAACGGCACCAGGACAGACCCCAGGGTCACTCCACTTGTGTCTGGCTGCCAGCTAGACTTGGAGCCATTGATCACTACTCATTGAGCCCTTTACTCTAGCCAGTTCTCTATCCATTTTGTAGTCCATTCATCAACCCATATTTTTTTAACTTGCTGATAAGAATACTGTGGGAGACCATATCAAAACCTTTGCTAAAGTCAACGTATATCACGTCCACCGCTTTCCCCACATCCACAGAACCAGTCACCTCTTCATAGAGAGCAATCAGGTTGGTCAGGCATAACTTGCTCTTGGTGAATCCATGCTGGCTATTCTTGATCACCTTCCTCTCTTCCAAGTGCTTCAAAATGGAGGACCTCCATGATATTTCCAGGGACTGAGGTGAAGCTGATTGTTCTGTTGTTCCCCAGATCCTCCTTCCCTTTTTCAAAGATGGCACTATATTTACCTTTTCCAGTCATCCGGGTCTTCCCCTGATTGCCATGAGTTTTCAAAGATATGGCCAATGGCTCTGCAATCTAATCAGCTAACTCCCTCAGCACCCTCGGATGCATTGCATCTAGCCCCATAGACTTGTGAATGTCCAGCCTTTCTAAATAGTCCTGAATCAGTTCTTTTACCATTGAGGGCTGATCACGTACTCCCATACTGTGCTGCCCATATTATTTTCCTTATAAGAGCCTCTTCAGATGTTATATTTACTGATCTCACAAGCCTGAAACTGCAAAAAACTTTGTGGGAACTTCCCTAAGGTGAACTCCCAGGTAAACTCCCTCTGTTTGCTTCTTCTCTGTTCTGCAAATGGCTGTTTTTTATAAGGTTACTGGCCTGAAACAGTTGCTCTGCCTCAAAGCCTCACCCTTCAATCAGCCACTCAAGGTGCACCTGGACCAAAGCACTCCCAGTGTACACTTTTGAAACAAGCAAACACACACAATCAAATTGTCAAACAATCCCTGCAACTAGCGCCAGTCAAAGAAATGGTTTCACAGACACTCTGATCTTCACCCCATGAGCTCACAACAACCCCCCATGTGCAGTACTCACCATAGCTCTTCTCGGACAGTTCCCAGGGAAACTCCCTGTGTTTGCTTCTCCTCTGTTCACAGCTCACTTGGTTTGCAACTGGCTGCTTTTTTGTAAGTTTGTTTAATAAAGGTAATAGTGTTGATGCAATATACTTAGTTTTCTGTAGGGGATTTGATTTGGTACATCATGACATTTTGATGAAAAACTACAGTAATACAATGTTAAAATGTCACACTAAATGAATTATAAACAGGCTTACTGGATAGGTCTCAAAATGTAAGTGTGAACAGGGGTAATGGTTGGTTCTTGGCCTATGACCTGGAAAGGTTCTTGGATATGTTCTTGGATTGTTTCAAAGAGTTCTTGGATTGGTTCTTGGCCCGAAGGCCATATGCACCTATGACCTGGAAGAAGATAATCACTGATAAAGTTTGCAGCACAAAAATTGGGGGAATAGGAAATGATGAAGAGGACAGTCACTAATACAGGGTGATCTGGATCATTTGATAAACTAGGCGCAAGCAAACAATATGGATTTTAATAGAGCCAGATGTAAACTTATGCATCTAGGAATAAAAAACGAAAGGTATATTTACAAGGTAAGGGGCTCTGTCCTGAGAGGCAGTGACTGAAAACGATTTGAAGGTCATGGTGGTAATCAGCTAAAGATGAACTCACAATGTGACACTGTGACCGAAAGAGTTAATGCAATCCTAGGATGCATAAACAGGTTCATCTTGAGTAGGAGTAGAGAGATTATTTTACCTTGGTATTTCTCATTGGTGTTACTGCTACTGGAATAGTGTGTCCAATTCTGGTGGGCACAATTCAAGAAAGATGTAGATAAATTGGAAGAGGTTCAAAGAAGAGCCGCTGCAATGATTAAAAGATTAGAAAACATGCCTTATAATGAGAGACTCCAGAAGCTCAATCTATTTAGTTTAACGGAAAGATAAGTTGAATACAATTTATAAGTACGTACGTGGGGAACAGATGTTTGATAATGAGCTCTTCAGTCTAGCAGAGAAGGGTAACAAGATCTAGTGGCAGGCTAAAGCTAGACAAATTCCAACTGGAAATAAGGCATATATGTTGAATAGGGGGAGTAATTTACCACTGGAACAATTTACCAAGGGACATGGTGGATTCTTCATCAGTGGCAATCTTTAAGTCAAGATTGGATGCTTTTTTAAAAGAAATGCTGTAGTTCAAAATGAATTCTTTTGGGAAAGCTCTGTGGCCTATTATAAGGAGGTCACATCAGATTATCACAGTGGTCTTTTTCTGGCCTTGGAATCTATGAATCTGTCACAGGGCTCCCAGGCCTGTTGGCCCTGTTTAGGTGTGTGTTTTAAAGGAACTTGTGTCCATTGGATTGGAAACACTCAACAGGGACAGTGGGTAAATGCACAGATTCTTTTGTCAAACACGTTTAACGTGCTCAGGAAACCTAACTGATTGGTTTCTGAAAGGGTTTCTGGATATGCATAATATTGACAGGATAATTTAAACCACTTGTGCGGTCTATCTCTGTTTAATGTCGCATTAATCTGTTATGGATACCCCAGTACTGTTATGCCTGAGTGGCTGATTAAAAACCCATTTCTGGGAGGTCTGATTGGCAAATATTAACATGCCTGGTTTCTTTTTTAAAAAAACCAAAACTTTTCTTTAAAGTTCATTTTAACCTTCAACTAGTTTTTGATTTATATGGAAGTATCTGGAACCAGAAAAGTTCCACATCCTGGTGATTGCAAACTTCATGCTTAGACTGGAAATACAAGTAAATAAAAACTGCTCTATATCAAACCTTGTTTATTAAAAAAATTTTACTTGGGCCACCTCAAATGCCCATTTTTCTCTCCTGACGGGCATAAGAATCTATAAGATCTATAGATGCTTACCTCGCACATACTTGAATGGGAGGCAAGTACAGGCAACATACTGAGGAGATAGGGAGGGGAATTCTAGTGTATCAGTAACAAAGCTTCAAATATCACTCCTGATATGTACATGTCCTAGTGGTTGGGAAGTACTATTTTAGGTGACTATAAAACTTTCTGTGAGGAAGTGATTCCAAGGCAATTTGTGATCCTCTAGTAAACATCTCCAACAAATGGAAGGAGAACATAAGGGATATGCCAACTCCTAAGCCAACTGACAGGAAGCTCCTAAGCCAACTGACAGGAAGCTGCATCAGATGCTGCCATCTGCATACTGTATGTCAGAATTGTCAAACTCCAGCATAGTTAACATTTTTCGAAAATAATTTGTTTCCAAAAGACTGTTAAACCTTTTGGAAGATACCATTGGTAACATACTAAAGAAGCCATCATTTTAAACGATAGAAAGAGCCAAGTCGTGATGGGGCTCCCTACGCAGTCTCCTTAGAAAACTCTGCTAATTGCATGCAGCTGGCTAGGAGCAGCACATAAACGGTTCGCTGTTTTGTGCCCTGTGCCTTCCTGTTCTGGAATTTCCACCTGCACTGCTGACATGATAAACTGAGGAAACTCAAGCCAAAGAGCTAAAGTTTAAGACCAAAGAGGAATTGAAACCTCCAGTGTATGATTGCAGCTGTTTAGGCTAATCTGAGGAGCAGCAAGAATAGCTTTGTGTCACCCTTTCTATAGTATCGTTCTCAAAAGAACATACAAATGGCTATACTGGGTCAGACCAACAGTCCATCTAGCCCAGTATCCTGTCTCACGGCAGTGGCCAACACCAGGCTTCTCAGGGACAGGGCAATTACTGAATGATCCTATCATCCACCCCAGCTTCTGGCAGTCAGAGCTTTAGGGACACCCTGAGCATGGGGTTTTGTGTCCCTGATTATCTTGGCTAATAGCCATTGATGGATTTATGCTCCATTAATTATCTAATTATTTTTAGAAACTCACTTGTGCTTTTGGCCTTTACAACATTCTCTGACACTGAGTCCTACAGGTTGACTGTACATTGTGTGAAGAAGTATTTCCTTATGCTTGTTTTAAACCTACTGCCTATTAATTTCATTAGGTCACTCTTGTTTGTTCTAACCTCATGCAACAGATTTCTGCAAGTTCCTTTGTACTGGAAATTTAAGACATACCCATTGCACGTGCATTATCTTACCAGCAGGACTGAGCAGTAGCTTGTATGGTGTTCTGTTTCACTAATACACTGTAATGGAATCTCTTGTGATACAGAATTATTTTCCTGCCTAGCCTGATGGTTGTGCTCTGCACTGCTATTAGAGTTAAGAGATGGGGAAGGGGAATTATCAGCGTGTCTCAGAAATCACTTCTCCAGCTGATAAGAGATAAATATTGATGAGCTTTGAAGGGCATCTCATCCAGATCTCATTTGGAACAATGTCAGCAGCACTGGGCTGGAAGAAAGGGTGTGTGGCGTTCAAGTCAGGTGGGATAAAAGGATCCTTTATTCCCTCAATATCATGTGGTACTTGCAAAACTTGCATCCCAGCATGGGATCTTCTTTGCTATCAGATAAATTTGCATTGTACATGCCCAATACCTGACTCTAAGTGGCACTCCTTTTGAGAAGAGGTCAGGGCATGCAGTAACAAGCAATTGAGTCAGATAGCATCTCACCAGTAAACTAAAGAGTAAACTCAGACTGACCTTGACATTATCAAATTCTGCTTCCGTCACTAGCACAAAAAGGCAATAGCCATGAGCTCAAAAGAAAAAGAAAAATGATTCCAAATAAAATAGTGTGTGGTTGTGTGGGCCATATAATTTGGTGGGGCTGGAGACCAACTAAACTAAGCCACGTGCTTGTGAGCAGCGGAATGAGATGAGGTGGTAGTCTGTTCAGTTCAGACTTTCACAGCACTGTACCCTCTCATGCAATAGAACTTCCTGGCTGTTATGGAGAAAAAGTTTGTAACCTTTGTTTTTAGGGAGAGCAGCTGTTTAACTCTTTGAGAGCCACATACTTGCCAACCCTTCCAGTACAAGATGGGAGAGACTCTTGATTGTGATGTACACCTCCTGCATCTTGGACAATTGGGTGCATTTGATTATACTATATTTGTCATAAATAGAAGGCAAACCGTTACTTTTATTATGCTTTAGTAGCACTGATATCGCCACACAAATGGTATGTAATGTCCTTGTGTCTGATGGGTCATTACCATATTATGGCATGTACATGTTGAATTTGCACTGAATTTAGATTGTTTGGCAAGTATTTTATAGTGCGCATCTACAGAGTCAACTCACTCAATGAGGCCTTGTCTACACTAGCACGTATGGTGGCAAAACTTTTGCCACTCGGGTGTGAAAAAACACTACACTGAGCCACATAAGTTTTGCCAGCATAAGCGCTTGTGTGAACAGTGCTATGTCAGCAGGAGACGCTCTCCCACCAACATAGCTACCACCACTCGTTTAGGTGATTTTATAATGTCGATGGGAGAGCTCTATCTCGTCAACATAATGCAGCCACACAAGCGCTTTTTACAGCTGTGCCACTGTAAGTGTTAAGTGTAGACTAGCCTTGAGTTTGGTTTCACATTTAAAGCACTGTGTCAATTAGCTGCTAAGACATAAGGACATGAGTAATCCTCCCAGGTCCCAAGAGATATACAGCATCTCCATTGAAAAGTTCCAGAGGGGTAGCCATGTTAGTCTGTATACAGCAGAAACAACCAGAGTCCTGTAGCACTTTAAAGATTAACACATTTATTTTTTCCAGGCATAAGCTTTCGTGGGCTTTAACCCACTTCGTCAGATGCCATCTCCATTGAGTTGCTGAAGATAAGTTGTCACCTCTGTATTAGGGCTACATATAGCCAGTAGGGTTGCATTTTATTAGTAATTAGAACAGATCTAGATCTCAGGTGCTCTGGCATTCGAGTGTCGGTTCTGCTGCTGACTTGCTCTATGGCCTTGAGTAAATCATGTAAATCTGAATTTTCACTTTTGTTTTCTGATTTTGTGTGTCTTACATGAGGATGATGTGAAGAGGTGCCGAGCTCACACAACCCCATTTATGGTCAATGGGGCTGAGGGTGCTCAGCTTCTCTGAAAATCAGGCCAAAAATGTCTCAGAAGGGGACCAAATATCAGAGGCCACTTTTTGAAAGTTTTAGCTTTTGTTTCTCAGTGCCTCAGTTTACTCATCTTAAAATAGGATTAATTTACAAGGAATGACTTCTCACAGGAATGTTCTGAGCTGACCTACTTTATTTTTAAAGCACATTTAGCACTCTCAAATGGTCCTATAGCCGTGCCAAAGAATTATTAAGAAGACATACACTTGATGACACCGTTTCTATTTGTCCTGGTGCAGTTCTAGTTTTGATGACATTTGATGGCAGGACATTCAAACTTCTTAGAATATTTTTGAAGCCATCATGTCATGAGAATATTATATTGTGATTGATCGTGTAATATTTACATATCTTGTTGGATGTTGCACACCTTTGATACAGTAGCTTGCACAGAGGATAAAGTTGTAAAAAGTGCAGCTCAAAGCTTGTTGCTTTTAACCACCACATATTTTCTCAATTGTGGCTTGTTTTGTCCAATGTTGAGAGAATAGCTTGTGTGTGACAGAAGTACTGGATGCCAGTAAGAGCAGGGTAAGCAGTGAAATAATTATTCCAAACCTAACCGTGTGAAAAGTATTTAGCACAGTGGGAACTGAAGCAGTTTCACCTAAAACCTGAAATCCTCATTGGATTTTAGTATTTAACTAAATAAAATTAAACAGCTTCAATAATTACTTGGTGGAGCAGAAAGCAGTGTGTGTTTTTTCCATTTCATTTTCACTCCTGCCAGACCTTCCCAGGTCTCTTTGACCTGTTCCCTGGGGATGAGCCATGTTGTTAAACGCCTAGAAAATTGCCTCTAGAACCAGAGTTTATCGAGGCAAATGCTTGAAACATGGCTCTAGTTTCAATTATTAGCTATGGGAAATCAGGATTTTGTTCCTTTCTAATATAGTATCTGTGTTAATCATGTAAAGACATCAAGCTGTTAGCACATTCTTAAGGTTAGCTAGCTTTTAAGGTGGCCAGTTGACACAAGTAGGAGGGATGGATTCTATCTTTGGTATTTATATGGCCCTCCCATTACCGTAATATCTAAGTACCTCATGATATCTTTTGTATGGTATATAGTCTCCCTTACAACCCTGTGAGATAGGGATTATCTCCTATTATCTCCTAGTACAGATAGAAAATTGAGTTACAAAGGGTGTGTATACTGCAATAAAAAAAAAAATAGCAGCAGCAATTCTCAGAGCCCGGATCAGCTGATTTGGACTCATACCACAGGGCTAAAACTAGCAGTGTAGATGTTCTTGCTTCGGCTCTGAAACCAGTGCAGGAGGAGTCTCGAAGCTCGAGGTTCAGCGGGATACCTTTACACTGTTAGTTTTAGCTCCTAGAGTGATCTGAAGTCAGTTGACCTGGGCTCTGCGATTTGCTACCATGGCTTGCCCAAGGTCACTGTAATGGAGTAGGCTTTGAACCTGTTTCTCCTGGCTCACAAGCTAGCACCTTAATCACTGGACCATAGTTCCTCGTAATTCAGTTCAGTTTGTGTAATTAAACCAAGGACATCCAAAGTCTTCAGAGTTTTTAATTGCTCTTCCTGTGTAGATGCAGGCTGCAGACTTCAGATTCTAATATATAATTTTGCCTAGCTGCTTACTTCAAGCAGGTTGCTGTATTTAGTGGTGAGTGTGGACAGCTGCAACATGTGCCATAGTATTATAAGTGGCAAATGTAGCAATGCCAGTAGTTAAAATTGCTCAGAATTTTCTGTTACAAAACTCTAATTCCAGTTGTGCTTTCTTCCTCAAACTGTAGCATTTATTTGATCCTGTTGTGGTTTGTTTTTATGCAGGACATACATTTAGTTTGAGCCTATTCTGATGTTTTTAAATAAGTTCCTTTCAGCTTGTAGGCATTTCACCCTTGTGACTATTCCTTTTAATTTCCATTTAACTAGCTTCCTTATTTGTGTGTAGTTCCCCTCTTTGAAGTTAAATGCTACTGTGTTGGGTTTCTTTGGGTTTCCCTACAAAGACATTGAATTTAGTTACATTATGGTCGTTGTTATATTAATGTCTGTATGGTCAGCTATATTCACTGCTTGGACCAGATCATGTGCTTCACGTAAGACAAAATCAAGAATTGCCTCTCCCCTTATGGGTTCCAGCCCAGGGCTAGTTTCTCCAAGAAGCAGTAATTAATGGTGTCCAGGAATTTGATCTCTGTATCCCGCCCTGAACCCAATTTAACTATCAAATTAATAGGGGATAGTTGAAATCTCCCATTAGCTTCTCTGATCTCCCTGAGTATTTCACAATCACTTTAACCATTGTGGTCAGGTGATCATTCATATATGCCTAGTGCTATACTTTTATTATTGAAGGAAGAATTTTTTTCCAGGAAGAGTCTGTTAGTTTGATTAATTTATGATTTTTACTATATTTGGCTCTATGCTTTCTTTCACAGAGAGTGGCACTCCCACACCAGCGCGATTTATGCTTTCATTCCTATATATTTTGTACTCTGTTATTACTGTGTTCCATTGATTATCATCATTCCACCATGCTTCAGTGATGCCTATTCTATCCTCATTTAATACGAGGCACTCAAGTTTACCCATCTAAGTATTTAGACTGCTAGCATTCTTATAAAAGCACTTAGAGAATTTGTCAGTATTTAGTTGTCTGCCTTCCTCTGATGTAATTGAATGGGACTCTTTCAGTTGAGCATTTCTTCTTCAGTTTCTACCTGTACTTTATAAACGTCTATCCTCTCTATTAGGATATAGAGTGTCCCTTTTAATAAAGCCTCTCCTAAGGGTTGTGTTGTCCAAACCGTATGCTCCCCTGCACTTGCTGGCTTTCCTTCGCCCTTAATTTAAAAACTTCTCTACAACCGTTTTAATTTTATATACCAGCAAACTAGTTCCGCTTTGGTTTAGGTGGAGCCCATGCTTCCTGTAAAGCCTTGTCCTTTCCCAACAGGTCCTAAGAAACCTAAATTTATCCTCCCCACACCGTTGTTTTATCCATACATTGAGATCCTGCAGTTCTGGCCCAGTGTGGAACTGGAAGCATTTCAGAGAATGCTAGCATGGAGGTCGTGGATTTTAATCTCTTACCTAGCAGCCTAAATTTGGCATCCTATCTTTCTCTATGTCAAGGATACCTACATGTACCATTACCACTGTCTTCTCCCCAGCACTGCACATAAGTCTAGCTAGATGTTTTGAAAAGTGCGCAACCTTCGCACGGCAAGCAATTCAGCATGCAGTACCCCAGTCGTCACAAACCCAACTATCTATATTTCTGATATTTGAATTCCCCATTGCTATTACCTGTGTCGTCTTAGTAACAGAGGTGCCCTCTTTTGGAGGGGTATTCTCAGTGAGACATCATCTGGAAGGAGGGTTCCAACTATGGATCTTTCCCTCCATTCCAGCCTCATGGTCTTCTTTCTGAAATTTTCATCTTCTTCAGCAGCACAGAGACTATCAGGTGTGGGGTGGGATCACTCTACTGTGTCCATGAAAGTTTTGTCTATGTCCCTCTCTGTCTGCCTTACCTCCTCCAGTCAGCTACTATGGTCTCAAGACCTGTATTCAGTTTCTGAGGGTGGTAAGTTGTTTGCACCAAATGCACACAAATACCAGCTGTTCACAAGACAGATAATCATACAAGCTGCATTCAGTGCAATAAACTGGATAGTTCCCGCTCTGCTGCTGGACTTCTGCTTCCATTCTTTTTACTCTTGCACGGGTTTTTTGGGTGTGGTTATTGGTCTAAGCTTAGAGTATGTTTGTTAGGTGTATCTGCCTCTCACAGTCCTTCTCTAGAAACACTCCCTTTTCTCTAGGAAGCTGTGCACCTGAGAATAGGGGTTTATGGCAGTGCCTCATCCACCATAACAGCATTATCACAATACTACAATCCGTAGTGCTGATCATTTTGTTGTGCATACGAAATGCCTACTAATCAAATAACCCTCTCCCAGGCACCTGCATTTACTTGTTTTGAGGTGTAGATATCGTGGCAACACAGTGACTTGTCTTGCTGTAAAATGGATTAGTGAGCAATACACCTCCCAGGAACAGACAAAATGATGGTTGGGCACTTTTATAGCAAACGGTTCTAGGTCACAGCAATCTAGCCTACCAGGGCAGGAAAATTTACTGCTGTGGCTTGGCCTATCCTCAGTGAAATACAGGGGACTCTTGAATCCATGTGCTCTTATTTCTTTTAACTTCCTTTATTCAAAAATAAATTCCTGGAAGAGAGGGAGGAGTAAAAATGACTTGAGGGACTTAAGACCTCACAAATTTACTCTCTTCGGTATAATGAAGAGCTCCAGAATTCAGCAAAAGCAGAATGCTACTAGCTACCTTTCTCCTGATGATGTGTGTGGTACAGGAGCTTAGATAAAGGAGTTCAAAGAAATATGATCATACCCTCCTCAAATACCAACACCAGCTTCCTATTCATTTCAAGTGTGGTCTCTATTTATTTGCTCTGGATTTGAGCCAGCAACCTAGACAGAAGAGTCAAGTGCATTGCATTGGCACACAGAGCCATCCAGTCCCTGTGTACTTGCCTCTTATTTTGTCTTTCCTTTTTTGATTATTTGACTTTGTGAAGCATTGGGATGCAGTGTCTGTGAAACACACCCTAAAGAGGAAAAGATGCATTTTGTTTGACTTCCCTGAAATTCTTGCTGCTTGAAGTCATCCTGGTGATAAGACAGCAAATGTACTGGACTCCACACACCCAGTTCCAGCTCAGCAAAGGCAGAGCAGATACAGTGATCCTGGGACTCGGATAGCTGTAATTGGACAGCAACCTGTTTCTCTTCAATCTGGCATGTCATCAGTCACTACACAAAGCTAGAGGGTGAAATCCTAATCGTGCTGAAGTCAATAAGAGTTTTGCCATTGACTTCAGTGGGTCAGGGTTTCACCCAAAGGAGGTTGCACCTAGATACCACAGTAGTAAGCTGATTAGAAATAGCTAAAGTAGATTTGTCATAGGGCTGCATAGTAGTTTGGATTGAAAAATAAAACACAATCCTAGGAGCAGAAAGTCTCCTAGGCACTGAGTCCTTCTGATTTCCTTTCCTAAACCACAGTTGGTTTAGTGTTTTGCTTTTTAGTGGCACCCAGTGGTGTTTTCCAGTGTCTAGGGAAGTTTTAACTGTAACAAAGCACATACGCTGTAGCTGATCTCCTGCTGACTGCAGGATTGTTGGGATGAGATTCTTCAAATGAGGCAAAATCCTCAACTCCTCCCCTTCCTCCATCCTGGGCAATATCAATCAGTTGGAGCTGTAAAAATAGGATCTTAAGAGAAATCCTCTCCACGATATTGAGGGCAGTAGCTTCTCTCACACGCAGTCCTTGGATGGGTCTCGTTACCAGGAACATACACTGTACAATTTATTTTCTATACTTACTTATTCTTCTGCTTTTAGTTGTCGTAATGCCAAGGTTCTGTGTAGCTGTGAGATCCATTCAGGCAGGTGCCACATAGAATTTGTGCTCTGTTTTTTGTTTCATTGCAGCAGATCATGCAGGCATATGCTGGCACCCGGTCTGAAAGCTGAGGCCTTGCTTTAATAGATTTTCACTATTGAGAGGAAAATAAAAGCATTTTGAGGAGTGATGAGGTTCCAAGACATGAGGCTATCTTCTTACGGTTAGTGTTACTTCAGGGTTAGGTCTTCCTGATGTTTTGAGAGTGGTGGCGCTCTGAGAGGCTCTCTGGTGCTCTATTTCTAGCAGCATCTTGCAGACCAAATAACAAAGATAGGGGGTAAGTTGGCTCGTCTTTTCAAATGTATTTCATTCACTTATAACAAACCCTTCTCAGATATCTTTGTATTGTTAGTCTAAAATGTGGTTCCTGCCACACACAAACTGGATCTATCCTTGATTACCACACTCATTTAGTTTAGATCTTTAAAGAGCTTCAAATCAAGAGGAAGCTATGGTTCATGAACTTATATATTGTGGTATAGCAAGGGCAGAGGGCACTGGGAAAGTTCTAGAAGGGCGCTATGTAAGTGGTAGAATGCTCCAGGCTTTATTCCCTATAGACTAGCCAAAGGGTAATTAGAGTCAGCTGACACCAATTAAGGCCCCACCCAGGTGCCTATAAAAACCCTCTACTCTTGAGAGAGTGTGTGGAGTTGAAGGAGTAGGTGTGGGGTGAGCAGAGGAGTGTGTGAAGTGGAGGAGAACAGAACGGAGTACGGTGGTGTGTGGAGTCATGCAGGAGAACAGAACGGAGTACAGCGGTGTGTGGGAGAGGGGTGGAGTCCTGAAGAAGGTACTGGGCTCAAGAAGCCAGGAAGACAGAGGGGGGAGAGTAGCCCAGGGGAAAAGCCTGAAGCTGCAAGGAAGGTGCCAGCAGCACATAGCTGCTACTCAGAGGGCCCCTGGGCTGGGACCCGGAGGAGTGGGTGGGCCCGGGTCCCTACCCCCCTCCCTGGGAAGACGGGGTAACCAGCGACGCCCTGGCCCACTACGAGAGGCAAAAGTGCGAGACCCACTAGGGAGAAGCTGGCTGTTTGCCACAATATGCAAACTGCAGTATGAAGAGTAACAGTCTTTTTGAACTATTAGTGTCCACCTTTGGAGATAATTCATGTTAAAGACCTATAACTGCATGATATGATTGGTTGTCACTGTTGAGATAAAAATTAAGGTGCATTGTCACAACTTTGTGGGGGTCAGGAATTGACTTGCGTTGGCAAAGCTGTTCAGGGGATGTTTGGTGCCTAAGACAGGGAAGATAGAGGAGGAGCACTTGATCTCTTAGTGTATGTCTAGACTGCAGTCTCTGGGTGTTTAATGTAGCTGGGTGTAGTGTCGAAACAGTGAAGCTGCAACAGTGCAGGCTAGCCCCATAAATAATTACCCAGGGTTGTAAGTGGTCTTGTACAACCCACACTGGAACACCTGCTGCCAGGGCATCACAATTCTGGGATCTGAGCTAACGTGATTAAAGCTAGCTCAGGTAAGTCCACTTGAATTGCAGTCATACCCAATGTTTGCAACCTAGACTTACTTTGAGAGGAGTGAATCACTTGTGGTTAGTCATTTGGTCTGCCCTCTCTTCAGAGCAGGAACTTATGACCAGATGACAAGGTAAGGGGCTAAGAAGGCTCTTTTCAAATTAACTTCACTCACTTATAATAAACGGCAAATTCACCGCCGTCAGATCGATTTATCCAGATCGATTGAGCAGAAGTGAAGACCCGCTCAATCGATCTGGAAGTCAATTTAATAAAACCACTTCCCCAAAAAGCATAGTGCTGTGTCAATGGGTACTCGTTTCCTGTCAGCACAGCGTAGTGGAGACGGTGCGCAGAAGGGAATTTAGGAAGTCGATGTAAGTTACGCAAGCTACTCTGTGTAGCATGTGTAACTCCCATTGACTGCTGCCAAATTTGCCTATCAGTGTAGATCAGGCCTAAGAACAACAGATGACTGAGAATCACTCTGGTGATAGGAGAGATTCATCCTGAGAGTGATTTTGGGTTGACCAGTTCTGACACCCATACTGAGAATGAAAGAAAAGTCCTGCACCATAGGGGTGCTCCTGGAAATATCTGGTCATTTATTATCTCATTCATTTGGTTTTTGTTTGTAACTACATTTAGGATTGGGATTCTCTGCATTATTTCTAAAAGGAAACGATATGTGATTAGCCTTACTTCTTCTATCTATGAGCTTGTCAGCTCACACAGGGTGCACCTAGTTAGTGCTTGGATAAGAAACAGGATGCCCCATGAAGTGATCATGATGCAAGAATATGGTGTTAACCCTGGAGTTCTGGTAGAGCTGCAGTTTGGCTCACTTGCGTGTTTAATTTCCCTGCTGTTTCAATTGGATATGGGATTCTTCTTCACCTCCTGTGTTAAACTGTTCTGTATGTTCTCGAGTGCAGTTAGAAGCTGCTGGATGTCACCAGCAGAGGTAAATGGCTGCATTTCATTGATGGATGCAGTGGGGTGGGAGGGTGTGCGTTTGGGATCACTGAAGGATGGTAGTCCCAACATAAAGCTAAGGGATCATTTATCACTATATTTTTCTAATTAAATGCTCCTTTCAGAGAAAAACCATTGGCATCTTGAAATTCCCTCATGCTTTGAAAATGTCCTCTCCTATGGCTATCTCGTAAAACAAGACAGCTTTGGATCCTAGCAGGGTCTTTGGAGAGACAGTACTAACTGACAATGTACTCAGCACCGCTGTGCTTTCTATACCTCTCTCTGCTGCTAATGTTTCCCATTGTATGTGCCCAAAGCCTAGGAATTGCATGTCAAGTTTATTAGGTGTAAGCGCTGTGGTGTAGTTTGCATTATAAGGAAAGGGGTATAAAGTTGTACTCTAGTCTCATGAGGTAAGATTTGTTACTGGTATTGTTTAGCTCATAACATGAACCAGGAGAGTGAGACCCTTTTTTTTCAAATGCCTTATAGCTAGAAATATCCATTAATATCCCAGTATGTTCCCACAGTGGACATATGGTTGAAGGTTTCCCCAGCTGCTTTAAATCATGCTGCAGTCACAACATTAGGTTCACATTTCAGTAACTAGTGCAGTGGAGTCCCCAAGTCAGTCATGTTGTTAACCCTGTTGCAAGGCACATTCCTCCAGGAAGGGATTGGGAGAGAGGGAAGTCACTGAGACAATGTTGACAACTTTGCTCAACAGTCCCCTCCTTCTAGCTGTTGATTTCCCAGGGCTCTGCTGCCAGTTCAGGCCTGGTGCTCTACCAATGGATCTATATGTTCTTGCAGTATGTGTCAGTATGGAGCCCATTGTGACTGTTCATGTGCCTCATGCATGCAAGATTGGATTATTTTGAATAGCAGTTTCTGTCAGGACAACACATGCACCCTCTACCCCCTCATGTTTCTGCATAACAGCATAATGGGTAGAGAAGCTACAATCCCTCTGCAGTTCCCTCTTACTGTTCATGACAGCGAGATGGAATGCAGCAAGTGTCCAGCCTGCTATTTCTCAGCTTCAAAGTCATTTGTTTTTCTGACATTTTGGTGTAGAAATCTCCATCACTCTTCATTTGTAGGTGTTTTTTTTTTTAAAAATGGGGTGTTCCAAAAAACAAATGTGAGGAGAAAACATCCTCCAGTTAAATCCCTCTTTACAGCAGGACTAATTTCCTTGTTCCTACCACTATGAATCCAGGTTTAAACCCTGCCTGACTGCCAATGGAATTATCTCCCTAGTTGATGGGTATAGTCAATGCCTGTTCTGTTTGGGGGAAAATCATAAGTGTGCAGTAAGAGCAAATCATTTTCCTTGAGGACTTGTAAGTCGAGGAACATGAGCTGAAACTATACTTGGCAAACAATTGATGCACATCACCCTAGAGCCGGAAGAGATTACCATCTCCGAAGAATGAAAAGTCATCTTCAGTGAGTGCTCCCTCAAGCAGACACCACACCCCAGGGTAAAGCAGAAACAGGAACAAAAATGTTGCCAAAATTGGCAATGACTGCCTTGGTATTGGGTCATTGGCACAGGCTATTATACCAGCACTGGGACCGATAACCTTATAGGCACAGGAATGACAGCACCACCCCGACAGTGGCACCTGTGGCACCCACAAAGTTGTTGGAACTGACACTGGTGCCATAATGCAAGGGCGAGACTGAAAGGGGCAAGCAGAGTCCAGGTACAACTCTAAAACATTTGGAGACACTGTCTTGGAAGGAGGAGAAGAGACAGCACTCCTCCAAAGACAGAGAGGCTAAGTCCTCTACCAAAGTGAGAGCAACACTCAGAAAACCAGCACCAGTAACACCACCAGCAAAAATTCTGGCATTGCCCAGCAGGCTAATTGTGGACCCTACGTATGTCCTCACAGGACTGCCTAGATCTCCTCTATGGACATCTTCAACAAGGAACCGACACCTAGAACCAGTCTGAGTACTTGTCCACAGAGACTCCGCATGTAGAAACTATTCAGCCTTCATCCAGATGAGTAGATATGTGCTACCAAGTGCCCTGAAAAATTTCAAGCACTCTTAATCCCACCCAAACCTGGGATCTTCAGTAGTTGCAGCCCTGCAGGATAAGTCAAAATCTCCCCAAATCTCCGCAACAATTTAGCATACTTCCTGAGCAAGCAATTAGTGACAAGCCATGAATGGGCCTTACCCACATCCATCGTGGAAGAGGATACTCTGTCAGAAGAGATGATTGATTATCTGCCACTAGGGACAGTGCAAAATGTCAGAACTTTTAATCCAGAGGGGGCTTTTGAGTTCAGGGTTGTTACGAGGTACCTTCTTTCTACAAGGAGACAAAGGGTTGCTGTACACCTTTCCGCTAGTTCCTGTGATTCGCAAAGTGATCTCCAAGATCAAAAGATACAAAGCCATGATTATTTTGATGACTTCTTCTAGCCAAAGGAGTTCCGATGACAGATGTCAATTCAGTCTCTGGGCCAGCTCCCCGACTGCCTGGGTCTGATCTCACAACAGATGGCCAAATACGCCATCCAGACCCAAAGTCATTGCAAAAGCTGACAGCGTGGCTGTTGTGACACTGAGCAACATGGACAGGGACTGCTCCTTACAGGTCCAGTAAATCCTGATACAAAGCAAACCGCTACCAGGAGAACATATTCTTCCAATTGGAAGTGATTCTCTATCTGTCCCAAAAGGCCAAGACTGGGTCCAGGCCTCAGTACCAAAAATCTTTGATTACTTAATGAATCTCAATCAGGCCAGTCTTTCCCTCAGCTTTATTAAAGTCCACACTGCATTCATTTCAGCTTGTCACCCACCTGTGCAGTTGTGCTCAGTCTTCTCTCACCCCACTGTATTAAAGGGCTACTCCACACTTACCCGCCAGTCAGAGAACCCAGTCCTGCCTGCATCCTCAGTATAGTCCTCCTGAGATTCACTGAGCCTCCATTTGAGCCTTTCACAGAATGTGCCTTACGTCACCTCACTCTGAAAAAGATCTTCCTAGTCAGTATCACTTCAACCAGAAGAATGAGTGAGATTCAGACACTTATGGCTGAACTTCCATGTGCAACATTCCATAGGGACAAGGTAATGCTAAGACTTCACCAAAATTCATCCTCAGGTTGGTCTCAGAATTTCATCTGAACCAATCAAACTACCTCTCGTCTTTCCCAAGCCACATTTGGCACTGGGAGAAAAGAAACTGCACACGCAGGAGCTGACCCTCTTCATCCCTCCTTGCTATGGACTGAAATTCGGACAACAGCAGGTGGTAGGAAGTGGCCCAGGGAGGGTAGTCTTAAGGTGCTCCTGGCTGTCAGACCTTTGCTAACCCTTCCAGGCCCTGGACTGGAGCCTGGTAGAATGGGAGGGCTTGAGCTCCCTTTACCACCCTCACCCTCTGCAGTTCAAAAGGCAAGAGTTGTTGACCAAGCTGGATGAGCAAACATCTCAGACAGGTGATGAAGAGAAATCAGAAAGCCTACAAGGAGTGAAAGATGAGAGGGATCAGCAAGAAAAGCTAGCTCTTGAAGGTCAGAACGTGTAGGGATAAAGTGAAAAATGCCAAAAGCCAAGTAGAGTTGGACCTTGGAAAGGGAATTAAAACCAATAGTAAAAGATTCTATAGCCATATAAATAGGAAGAAAACAAAAGAAGAAGTGGGACCACTAAGCTCTGAGAATGGGGTACAGATTAAGGATAATCTAGGCATGGTCCAATATCTAAACAAGTACTTTGCCTCTGCTTTTAATGAGGCTAATGAAGAACTTGGGGATAGTGGCAGGTTGGCTAATGGGCATGAGGATATGGAGGTAGAAATTGCCACATCCGAGGTAGAAGCCAAACTTGAACAGCTTAATGGGACTAAACTGGGGGGCCTAGATAATCTCCATCTAATAATATTAAAGCAACTGGCACACGAAATTGCAAGCCATTTATCAAGGATTTTTAATGAATCTGTAAGATCAGGGGTTGTACCGTATGACTGGAGAATTGCTAACATAGTTCCTATTTTTAAGAAAGGAGGAAAAAATGATCCAGGTAACTACAGGCCTGTTAGTTTGACTTCAGCAGTACAGTAGGTTTTGGAAAATGTTTTGAAAGAGCTAGTAGTTAAGGACATCAAGGTTAACAATAATTGGGACAAAATACAAGAAGGCTTTATCAAAGGTAGATTGTGCCAGACCAACCTGATTTCCTTTTTTTGAGAAAATAATAGATTTTTTTAGACAAAGAGAATACAGTAGATCTAATTTACCTAGATTTCAATAAGGCATTTGATACAGTTCCACATGGGGAATTAATAATTAAATTGGAAGAGATGGGGATTAATATAAAAATTGAAAGGTGGATAAGGAACTGGTTAAAGGGGAGACTACGACAAGTCATACTGAAAGGTGAACTGTCAGGCAAGAGGTAGGTTACTAGTGGAGTTCCTCAGGAATTGGCCTAGGTACCAATCTTATTTACTCTTTTTATTTCTGACCTTGGCACAAAAAGTGGGAATGTGCTAATAAACCCACGGATGACACAAAGTGATGATACAGAGAAGGATTGGGATATTTTACAAGAAGATCTGGATGACTGTGTAAACTGGTGTAATAGAAATAGGATGAAATATAGTAATGGAAAGTGCAAGGTCATGCATTTAGGAACTAAATAACAAAAATGTTTGCTATAAACTGAGGATGCCCCAGTTGGAAGAGACAGAGGAAGAAAAGGACCTGGAAGTATTGGTTGATCACAGGATGACTGTGAGCTGCCAGTGTGATGTGGCCATGAAAAAAGCTAATGCGGTCCTAGGATGCATCAGATGAGATATTTCCAGTGGAGATAGGGAGGTGTACCATTATACAAGGCGCTGGTGAGACCTCATCTGGAATATTGTGTTCAGTTCTGGTCCTCCATGTTTAAGAAAGATGAATTCCAACTGAAACAGGTGTAGAGAAGGGCTACTAGGATGATCTGTGGAATGGAAAACCTACCTTATGAGAGGAGACTGAAAGAGGATATGGATATGTCATTAATACACACGAACCTGCCAACCTATAGAATAAATGTATCCTAATAATTTGGGGGTGAAGAATCCAAGTTTGGACTTAGAAGGAGGATCCATATTGCTCAGGGTATAAGAAGGGGCAAACCATGTTACTTGGGGCTATTGTCAACTACTCCTTCTTGAAGCTTCTTTTAGTTAGTGTTAAGAGTTTTGTTCTTTGGTTATACTTAGTATTATTTGTAGTGTTAGTCTTAGCCTTAAAGCTCTTAGCTCTCAAGCATTGCCTAGCTCTCCACCCCTCTACTCAAGAGTTGAGGAACCAGACATCTCTTTCAACCAGGTCATCAGGGAGTATATTAATCCAAAGCATACCATAAAAATATATATATCACGTGAGTCTCTAAAATAAGACTAATCCTATCCATTTGATTATTCGTTTTCTTTTAATCAGTCATTTTCCATCATTTTATGTTATCTTAATAAAAGCTTATAAAATTATACAAATTTGGCTAGGAGAGTGAGCATTCCTGTCGTGCACCCTGGGGTCCCAATAAAACTCTTCTGAAGTCTGATACCGGGACAAGAACCTAATTATTTTCTGATCAGATCAATTGGCAAGCCCATAACCCCATTGAAATTACTAAAATACCCAAAATCTGGCAACAAGAAGCAGTGAGAGCAAAAAACCTAGCTGGCTTCAAGACTGAGTGTGATTAGTTTATGGTGAAGAAAGTATGATGGCACAGCCTAATTTGGCAATTAACTGATTGTTAACTATTGGTGGTAATATGCCAATGACCTATGATGAGATTTTTGATGAGGTGGGTTCTCTGTTACTATAGAGAATTCTTTCTTGGGTGTCTGGCTGATGAATCTTGCCCACATGCTCAGGGTTTAGCTGACTGCCATACTCAGGGTCAGAAAGGAATTTTCCCTCAGGGCAGATTGGCAGAGGCCCTGTGGGTTTTTTGCCTTCCTCTATAGCATGGGTCACTTGCTGGCAGATTCTCTGTACCTTGAAGTTTTTAAACCATGATTTGAGGACTTCAATAAATCAGTCATTGGTTAGGGGTCTGTTAGAGGAGTGGGTGGGTGAGGTTCTGTGGCTTGCATTGTACAGGAGCTCAGATTAGATGATCATATGGGTCCTGTCTGACCTTAAAGTCTATGAGTCTCAGCATTTGTCATGATGATGATGGATTTTGGGGGCTCTGCTTTTAGCTTGAAAATAGAGCTGTCAGTCTGCAGGGCTGTGGTTTCCTTGTTAATCTGAAGATTTCCACCTTGGTTTTGTCCCCTAATTAACAAGCTAGGTGGACACATTTGAAGGAGCATGTTTTTGGGATGGAGTCACTCCTATGTATGGGATAGGATACATGCATACTTGGGCAGCCTGATTTCTCTTAGTGTTTCAACATTAGCTCCCAGCTCTCTAGTGAGGCCCATTAGGAGCTACCTTTATTCTGTATTTCCTCACCCAGGGCAGAGATGAGTTTAAACACACTTTCCTCCCTTCTTTGTGCTCCTCCCTTTCTCTGCGCTTGCATCAGAGAAGAGTCACCCATTATGAGCAAGAGACAATGGGTGAAAGGGCTGATCAGGAGGCTTCAAGAAGGAGAGAGGAAAGAGTGTAGAGTCCCTGAGATGAGATCATGAGGGTGTGGATATGCATGAATGTGTGCGGACATGCCTTGGACTTGCTTAGTGATGTTCATTTCCTCAGAGCTGCCAGTGCCAAATATATTTGATTTTCTCTTTTTGTGAACGTGTGTGCAGCAAACAGTTGGCCCTTTCTACATCATAAATACCTAATCTGATATGAGGAACGTATAATCATAGTTACAGCAGTGAAAGTTTCGAGTTCACCCCAACCAAAGTGCAGGACTGGGAATTCTGGAAAGCTGTAATTGGGACAGTATTTTAAAACAGTTTTTTTTCATTTCAATGAAGAGCATTTATGTGCAAGAAATTGTTTTTAAAATGGTGGGTGGCAATTGCAAGTCTAATCTTGTTTTGATATAAATTCACTGTGGAATTCTAGTTATGATAAATCATATACCTGTAAAATAAGCAAAGCATTGGGTTAATAAGAGAGACATTTATGTGCTTCTCAAAATATATTGTGATGACTTTCATGTACGTTGTTTTATGTAATACATCTGGATCCCATTAGCTGGTTAAAATGGGGTTATTTTAAGCTTATGACTGCACATACTTGAAGGGGGGTATTGTATTTTTAGTTCAGCTTGCCTGTACTTTCTTTCCAAACAAGTAAAGTGCAGCCTTTGCTTTCTGAATGTGTACATTTTCAAGCAGAGAACCCCATGGCAATTTGTGCAACTCCTTTAACAGGAACTCTGGGTCTCCTATTTTAATTTGTTTTTATGTTGCATACGCAAAACCAAAATGAAATCAGACACAATTTTTTCCAGTAACGTTTCTACTCCTGAGTTCCAAGCAGCAGAGGTGAGTACATGGGCCATGTGGCCACATGGCTTATGTTGGCTTCTATTGCAGGGATGATTGGCTAGGTGAAGGGCTTGTTTCACCAGCAGCTCCTGGGGCACATTGTACTATATTTAGATTATCCTGCGTTTGGGTGCTCTGTTACATTTTCAAACCAAAAGAATATGTGCCGCCATGTCTGTAGATTGTGAAGACTAATTTTAATTTCATACCAAAGAAGAGAATAAATCAGATTTACTGTGGCAGCTGGAGCAGAGATTGAGCACTCCTGTGGACAGAATGAATTGTCTGTGCTGTATTGCCTACTCACGAGGTGGCAGTAATGTCTGTGTACGTGAGGCTCCAGTAGCCAAATTAATTTTTCCACTGTCTTTTAGAGGTCACCGAAGCAGTTATCCAGCTAAAGACATTTTTTGTAATTTCCTGTGGGATTATAAAAATATAATATTTTTTAATTTAAATTTATCAGAAACTTAATTTAATTTCTCTAAATATTGTTTCTAGGTGCTTATTGGTTAAGGTTGCTATTTCTTCTGTGAGCTGTAACACTTCAAATTGGGATCTTGTCAGATCGTGTGAAGGATATAGGAGTTAAACTGCATCAATACTTGGGTCAGAGATTTCCTAGAAAAATCCCAAGGTGCTCTAGGAAGTCATGTTGGAAATTCAAGAGGTTGCGTACTTCTCTCTGAGCACTGGACCATCAAACTAGGGGACACTGTGTTGTTAGATGCGCGTCACCCCTCCTGCATATAAAATGAAGGTCTTTGGCCACTTGTCATGAACAACCCCCGATCAATTACTTTAAGTCGCAGCTGCAGAAACTATCGGAAGCCTGCATCCCAAGAAAGAGGAAAAAAACTATGGGTGGGAG
>ML675706.1:549484-659031 GCA_007922155.1 Mesoclemmys tuberculata
GGAACTGAGTTACTGCAGAGAATTTTTTTTTGGGTGCTGGCTGGTGAGTCTTGCCCACATGCTCGGGGTTTAGCTGATCACCATATTTGGGGTTGGGAAGGAATTTTCCTCCGGGGTGGATTGGCAGAGGCCCCGGAGGTTTTTCGCCTTCCTCTGCAGCATGGGGCATGGGTCGCTTGCTGATGGATTCCCTGCAGCTTGAGGTCTTCAAATCTCACTTTTGAGGATTTCAATAACTCAATCATGGGTTCGGGGTTGTTATAAATGTGTATGGGTAGGGTTTTGTGGCCTGCCTTGTGCAGGGGGTCAGACTAGATGATCATATTGGTCCCTTCTGACCTATGAGTCTATGAGTCTAATTTAATTTCACAAGGATTTAGTGGTACTAAACCATTGTATTCTCTCCATGGTCCAGTTTATGAATATTCTGCCTTTCTAAACTCTCCCTGCAATTGCAGTTAGGGATACTTCTTAGCTTTCTGACCCCAATAGTTGTGTAGTTTTGCTGTGTACTATTAAACAGCTGTTATTGTCTTCCCTAGCGGTGGTTTTACTTCAGTGGGTGGCAGAATGATTCCTAAGTATGTAGTATATACCATGTGATCATCAAGTTCCTAAAGCTCTTTAGGATGATCCATTTAGATAAAGCTGCTATATAAATGCCAGCAAAATGGCTAGGGCTGCTCCAGCTGGCAGGAGCCAGGTATTTTATAAGCAGGAGCATGTCCATGCATGGGTCAGGTTTTCAGAAGAAAAATTACGTGTTTTTTAAATTCTACTCACAATCCAGAAAATACCTACTGATAGTGCCAAAATATTAGTTTCTCTGTCTAGCCCCCTGATTTGCTGAGTGCTCTACACCTGGTTCTACTCAGAGAGTTCTCCAGATGCTTTCCTGGGTTGGCTGGAATCCTTGTATTCTTCATGACTCAAAGTTCCTACTGCTTTTCCTTTCTCTCTCCCCCTTGCTCACCCTTATAGCTCTGTCAATAATTCAGTCCTGACCTGTAGCACCACTTACTTCCCAGTCCTGGACCCCCCTTCCTTGCTGCACCAATAAACTTCATGTTTGCTTTGCAACAGAATCTGTTGTTCCAGTTCAGGATTTCACTCCCATCCCACTTCCTTGCCAAAATTCCTCTTTCCTGGCCCACTACACCGCCTGCTCTTTCAGTCCTGGGCCTCTTTTGAGTAGTCTGTCAGTTGTCAAATTGTATGATATATTGCTGAGATAAACAAATCTCCATTGAGCAGTATATGGAGCCCACCATAGCCATATTCCTTGTAATGAAGCTGAGAGTGGAGCCCTGGTTTTCAAAGATGAAAAGCTAATGTACTGAACCTCTGCCCTAATGAGGCCTTGCTTGTTTATAAACTGTCCATCCCAAAGCTAGAATCTTTCCATTTACTTGGAGAAATGTTTGTTCTTCTTTGAGTGATGTCCCTATGGGTGCTCCACTTCAGGTGTCAGTGCATCCCGGTGCCATTGATCGGAGATTTTCGCAGCAGCGCCTGTACGGGCCATGCATGTGCAGAAGGTGTCTCATGTCATTGTTGGTGCCCTTACCGCTGCTCATGTGGCCTGACCCCCTCAGTTCCTTCTCAACCATCCCTGGCCTGAGACCGAGCTCCACAGCATTCCTTTCCTCCTAGGATAAAAGTTTTTAAAATAGTTAATTTAGGCATAGTTTAGCCATAGTTTTTAGTCACAGAATAAGTCAATGTAGTGAGTTAAAAAAATTATTATAGTTAATTTAAGTTAGACATATGGGAATAGCATCTTCCCTTAAACTTAGAGGTGCCAGGATCACCAGGATTTAAGGGATGCGAGTCCTGCAGGGAAGCAATCCCGATCTTGGAGAGGGACACATCCGTGCCAAGTGCACGCACTGCACCAAACTCAAAGCACAAACCAGGCAAGATAGAGATCTCCACCTCAAACTTACCCTTACCGTCTACCTCACAGGAGAGTCCAGTTATGATGCTTACCACTTCTTGCACCGTTGGTACCAAGAACACATCGACACCGGGCTGCAAACTGATGTCTGCTATGGCATGGTCAACATCAGCTAAGTCAGTGCCGAATCCCTCACGAACATGTATGCCGCTTCCTTTGGACCACCTTCTGCACTGTCACGACCATTGGTGCCGATAAGGGAAAAGATCAAATCTGTGGTACAACCCACCGTACTGAAAGAACAGACAGCCTGGGCATCGGTGGCATGGACAAAACATTCATGGCACCGCACATGATAGGACACACCTCCATTACATTCCCCTCTGTACGATACTGACAGATCACCCTACATGCAGGCATCGCAGTCATCCATCTCACCTGTTCCCACTCCACTATCCAGCAATGACAAAGAAGGCTCACATGGAGGAGTCTTCTCCCTATATCAGCCTTCCCCAGTCTATAAGGGACTCTAGGCGCTCATTAAGATCATTGGCAGCAGTTGAAAGGTATATGAGGGAATGGACTGAACAGATGAAACTCTTTTCTCAAAGATCTCATTGACATGACATTTCGGGGGATCCATGCACATCCCATAGGGCATGCCTTCAACATCGGCCACAGCCTTAGGCTGGGTTACACTGACAGTGGCAAATTCGCTGCCGTCAGATTGATTGCTCTGGATCGACTGAGCGGTCTGTGTAGACCTGCTCAGTCGATCCAGCAATCGATGTAGAAAAACCACCCTGGTGTGACGTAGTGCTGCATCGAAGGGAACACTGTTCCCTTTGGCACATTGCAGTGTGGACGGTGCATGGAGGAGACAGCGAAGTCAGCGGGAAATACGCAAGTGATTTACATCACTTGCGTATCTCCCATCGACTGCCGACGAATCCGGAAGGTAAGTGTAGAAGGGGCCTTAGAGAAAGCTGCCCAACCATCCCTTGGACAGGACAGGGATCCTGAGGAGTCAGATGTTGGAATGCAAGATGAGAACTCACAACTCATCCTTATCTCTGGACGAGGCAGTAATACCGCCCGCACCGACCACAGCCGACGATTTCAAACAATTCTAAGAATTGTTTAAACAAGTAGCAACAAGTCAAGATGTACTTCTACAGGAGGATGAAGAGATTCAACACAAGCTGCTACAAATACTACATATATTGGCCAATACAAAAATAGCACTGCCCATTAATGATGCAATAATGCAACCTGCCAATACCATCTAGCAAACACCAGCATCAATCCCACCAACCTGTAAGAGGGCTGATAGGAAATATTCTGTTCCATCAAGGGGTATTTACTCACCCTCCTCCTAGTTTCCTGCTGGTTGATGCAGCAAATCAGAGGGGTAAATAGCCAAAATCCACTCCAGGCAATAAAGACAATAAACATCTCCTCGGCAACCTTGCCATTTAGAGAGGCTAATTATAATGCCCTATTAGCCAAGTATGACCACAACAGTTAATGAACTGAAACAATACTTACCTGCAGACAAGCAGACACCAACTGAAATCACGAGTACATGAGGGTAAATTAATCGCACAAACAGCTCTGCAGGCATCCCTCATAGCAAATATGGCAGTCCCCACTGTAGCAACAGCCATTGCTATGCGCCATGCCTCCTGGCTCCAATGTTCCAGCATTCCGATTAACCCTTTGATAAGGACAAGCTATTCTCTAAGAAAATAGATGAGACTTTACATTATATGAAAGACTCCAGGACAACCCTCAGAACCTTAGATATATATACTCTATCGTTCAAACATAGAAGGTATCAACCGTACCAGACAACAGACTTTTCTTTCAACTGCCAACAAAGGCCTTACGATACTTGCAGGCAGAAGCAGAGGCTACAGAGGAGACCACTGTCGAACCAATCTACTTCCTCTCAACCAGCTCAGTCCAAGCAGTTGTTTTGAGGGCTTGATCGGGGGTCTGAGACACAACCCAACAGCATGAACACCAACCATTTTTGAATCCTAGTTATGCCCTTTTTTCACCATTGGGTGGCAATTACCACAGACAGATGGGAACTAGAAATGATCTATGTAGGGCTACTCCATCCCCTTCATATCCATACCACCCACCCTTCCCGTCCCTCTTCAGGGACCCCTCTCATGAGCACTTGCTTACAGCAGGAAGTGCTCCACTTACTACAACTGGGAGCAATAGAAAAGGTTCCACCTCAATACAAGGGGAGAGGAGTCTACTCCCAATATTTTCTTATTAGAAGAACGGGGGGGTGGAGACCAATTCTAGATCTCAGAGCGCTCAACAAGTTCATCTGTGTTCAAAAATTCAAAATGGTTACTTTAGTAACGATAATTCCTGTATTAGAATGGGGAGATTGGTTCTCAGCCCTCGACCTAAAGGAAATTTACTTTCATATTATTATACACCCATCTCATCGATGGTTTCTTTAATTTATAGCCAGTACGGAACACTACCAATATGCGGTACTACCCTTTGGTCTGTGCACCGCACTGTGAGTCTTTTCCAAAGTACTTTCAGTGGTCGCAACGCACTTACGATGACTAGGGGTGATAATTTCTCCGTACCTAGATGACTGCCTACTCTGAAGCCCAACCTGTGTGGAGGCAGGATACAATACACTGAGGATCATAGATATTTTCGAGGGGCTTAGGCCTACAGTTAAATTACCAGAAATCAGTCACGGTACCAACTCAAACACTAGAGTTTATAGGGGCACAACTCGACTCAATGAGGGCAAGAGCAATATTACCAACTCAAAGATTCCACACAATATCAAACCTTATTCTAGGAACCTGTCCCTATGTTAAAGCCCGCACTTGCCTCTAGCTGCTGAGCCATATGGCAGCCACCACCTTTGTGGTACAATACGCCAGACTGCACAGGAGAGGCCTCCAAGGATAGCTACGTGCAGTATTCATCCCAACAGACAGAGACAGAACAAACACCGAACAGTACCTCCAATAATCAAACACTCTCTAGACTGGTGGATGAACCCGGACAACTTTTGCAGGGCCATACCATTCCAAAAATGCACGCCATCACTTATCATTATAACTGATGCCTCATTAATAGGCTGGGGTGCACACACACAGGATTTCACTGTCCAAAGCTAATGGACCCCATCGGAGACCCAGTTGCACATCAGTTTTCTTGAAATGAGAGCAGTACGCAAAGCATGTGCTTATTTTCTTCCACAAATAAAACACAAAACAATCCAAATCATGATGGACAATGTAGCCAGCATGTTTTACATAAACAGACAAGGGGGTGCTTGATCTCACTCACTATGCACCAAGGCGATAAAACTCTGGAACTGGTGCATGAACCACAGTATAGACATATCTGCCTCATACCTTCCAGGAGGCATGAATATGGACATGCTAAGCAGGAAATTCGGTCTGGAGCACAAATGGGAGATCAACAACAGTCCTACATGACATTTTTCAATGCTGGGGCACACCATTGATAGACCTATTTGAGACAAGAATGAACCACAAAGGCAACCGATTGTATTCCAGAGCAGGAGAGGGACACCAATCTGTAGGAAGAATCCCATGCACAGCTACAGACTGGGGACCGGCGAGTTAGGCAGCAGTTCTGCAGAAAAGGACCTGGGGGTTACAGTGGATAAGAAGCTGGATATGAGTCAGCAGTGTGCCCTGGTTGCCAAGAAGGCTAATGGCATATTGGGCTGCATTAGTAGGAGCATTGCCAGCAGATCACGGGAAGTGATTATTCCCCTCTATTTGGCATTGGTGAGGCCACATTTGGAGTATTGTGTCCAGGTTTGGGCCCCCCACTACAGGAAGGATGTGGACAAATTGGAGAGAGTCCAGCGGAGGGCAACAAAAATGATTAGGGGGCTGAAGCACAAGACTTATGAGGAGAGGCTGAGGGAACTAGGTTTGTTTAGTCTAAAAAAGAGAAGAATGAGGAGGGATTTGATAGCAGCCTTCAGCTACCTGAAAGGGGGTTTGAAGGGGAATGGAGCTAGGCTGTTCTCAAATGTAGTAGATGACAGAACTAGGAGCAATGGTCTCAAGTTGCAGTGGGGGAGGTCTAGGTTGGACATTAGGAAAACCTTTTTCACTAGGAGGGTGGTGAAGCACTGGAATGGGTTATCTGAGGGAGGACTGGAATCTCCATCCTCAAAGGTTTTTAAGGTGCAGTTTGACAAAGCCCTGGGATTTAGCTGAGGTTGACCCTGCTTTGAGCAGGGGGTTGAACTAGATACCTCCTGAAGTCCCTTCCAACCCCAATCTTCTATGGTTCTTCTAGGCAAATTAGTGAAATGTGGGTCTAAATGAAATTACTGTAAGGTGGGTGCACACCTGGTTCAATAACTACTAAAAGAATAGTTATCAATGCTCTACTATCAGACTGGGAGGGTGTATCTAGTGGGGTCCTGCTGGGAGTCCTGAGTTAGGTGCTACTTAGTGTTTTCATTAATGACTTGGATAATGGAGTGCCGAATGCAATGATAAAATTTGCAAATGACATCAAGCTGGGACGGATTGAAAGCACTTCAGAGGACAGGACTAAAATTCAAAATGATCTTGACAAATTGGAGAATTGGTCTGAAATCAACAAGATAAAATACCATAAAGGCAAGTGCAAAATTGTACACTTAAGAAGGAAAAATCAAATGCACAACTACAAAATGAGGAATAACAAGCTATGCCGCAGTACTGCAGAAAAGGATCTGGGGGTTACAGTGGATCACAAATGTAATGAGATGCAATAATGTGATGCAATTGCAAAAAAAATTTTAAAAAGCAGCTAGCATCATTCTGGGAAGAATTAACAGAAGTTCCAGGGGGTGGCTGTGTTAGTCTTTATACAGCAAAAACAACAAGAGTCCTGTAGCACCTTAAAAACTAACAAATTTCTGCAGCCCATGAAAGCTTATGCCTGCAGAAATTTGTTAGTCTTTAAGGTGCTACAGGACTCCATTGTATTAACAGAAGTGTTGTTTGTAAGACATGGGAGGTAGTTGTCCTAGGCTGTGTACACACTGACTTTGGCAAATTCGCTGCCATCAAATTGGTCTTTCTGGATCAATTGAGTGGTCAGGGAAGATGGGCTCAATCGATCCGCAAGTCGACGCACTAAAACCACCCCCTCAAGTGGCACAGCGCAGTGAAGACGCTGTGCGCAACGGAAGTTAAGAAGTTGATGGGAGTTACACAAGCTACTTTGCGTAGCTTGTGTAACTCCTGTCGAGTGCCGCCAAATTTTCAGGTAAGTGTAGACCTGGCCCCAGTCTACTCAGCACTGATGAAGCCTCAGCTGAAGTACTGTGTCCAGTTCTGGGAGCCACACTTTAGGAAAGATGTGTACAAACTAGAGAGAGTCCAGAGGACAGCAACAAAATTAATAAAAGCCTTAGAAAACCTGACACATGGTTTAAAAAAAAGGGGGGGGGTTTAAAAAAAATTGGGCATGTTTATTCTTGACAGAGCAGGGACCTGATAAGTCTTCAAATATGTTCAGAGCTGTTATAAAGAGGACAGTGATCGGTCGTATACTGAAGATAGGACAAGGAGTAATTGGCTTAATCTGATGTAAGGGAGATTTTAATTAGTTATTAGGAAAAACTTTCTAACTCTAAGGATAGTTAAACACTAGAATAGGCTTCCAAGGGAGGTTGTGAAATCTACATCATTGGAAGTTTTTAAGAACAGGTTAGACAAACACCTGTCAGCAATGGTGTGGGTGAACTTGGTCCTGTCTCATCTTAGGGGACTGGATTAGATGACAACTTGAGGTCCCTTCCAGCCCTCTGTCTATGATTCTATAGCTGTGTGACAGGAAGTATAGTTTTGTGGACAGGGCACTGACCTGGGATTCAAGAGAAGTGGGGTCAATTTCTGACTCTGCCACAGATATCCTGTGTTGCCTTGGGCAAGTCACTTCTCTGTAAAATGGGGATAGGAATACTTTCATTTCTTCCTCCCTTTGTCTGTCTTGACAATTGATATTTTAAGCTCTACAGGGCAGAGATTTCCTCTTGTGTTTCTACAATTAAGCAGCTGGTGTGCAGTGCCTATCATCCTAACCAGTGGTGTCTCGTTATTTCCTTGTACTCCCTTGTCTGTATCCGTCTGTTCTCTTGTCTTATATTCAGATTGTTAGTTGTGTGGGTCAGAAACTGTCTTTTTGTTCTGTGTTTTTACAATGCTCAGCATAATGTGATCCTGGTCCATGACTAGGGCTGCTAGGTGCTATGGTAATACAAATAATAAATAACCAGTGATAGGTAAGTCTCCTGAAGTTTGAGAAGTTGGTTTGGAAAAGCACATAAATATTTGGATGCATATCCAAGAGATATCCAAACCTAATAAACCTGCACACTTGGGCTGAAATTCTTCTGACAGCTTGTTCATTCACAAGATTTCAGCCCTTCCTGCTTTTGGTTAGGCTGAGGAAAAAGTGACATCAGCCTCTTAGGTGAAATGTCAACAATTCTGGATGGAGGTGGTTGAATGAAATGGAAAGATAAAGAAAGTCAAGGAAGTACAAGGAAACTGAGACAGTATTGGTCAACATGATGGGCAGCAGTCTCAATGGCCACTGCTACTTGTTAGTCACATTTCCATTCTCATCCATTGTTGCCAAGATGACAACCCCAATCGTTAACCCAGTGGTGCCCAAACATTTCCTGTTGTGCTCCCCCTTACCAGTAATGGAATCTGTCTGCACCTCCCTCCATTACTTCACAGTTAGCTCAGCAGAGGAGCTTGGGCTAAAGGTGGAGCTGGGGGCAGATCTGGAGATGGAGCTGAGGCTAGAGACGGAGCTGGCCTGGGGTGGAGAGGGAATGAGGGCAGAGTTGGCCTGGGGGCAAAGCAGGGGGCAGAGTGGAGCTGCAGCTGGGGCCAGAACTGGGCTGGGGGCAGAGCAGGGCTGGGTGGCGCTCCGTCCTTGCCCTCTGTGGGGACTGGCCACAGGCCCCTGCCCCTTCCCACAACCCCAAACATTCCTCAGTTTAGGGTTCACTGCATTAACTACTTGCCTCTGCTACTTCCCATGAATTGGGTGTGATGCTTGGTGGAGCTCTTCCTATGTGTGTGAAACTGTCTGGATTCTCGAGTCAGAATTCTCTTCAGAATTCATTGTGGTCGCAGCTGTCAGCACAGGCCTGCAGCCCCCATTGCACAGAGAATGTCAGTGGCTCCACAATCTTTCCTCACGTGGCCTGTGAAGGATAACTCGTTATCTTTAGAGACATGGTACAAACCAAATCATTTAGGGTTTAAAATCAGATGGCAATCCCACGTGAGGACTTTTCAGTTATATCCATCACTTTTTTAATACAACTCTAGAGCTTGTGATTGTTTGTGTAACACTAACTCCAAGAGCTCAAGGAATCTCGTAGCATCAGGAAGCACAATTTCCCTGCTCTGCATAGGATCCTGTTTAAAATATATAAACGTTTACACTAATGCTTACGGGACACTTGCAAGCTACAAAAGTGAAAATAGAGCATTTTTAAGAATACAAACCATACTGTGTTTATATTCTCTTTAGATACACTGAAGTTTTATCTGAGCAATGGAAATCCAAAGGAAACAAGTTTAGCTTCTAAAACTTTCTGTTCGCAGGAATGAGAACTCCCACAGCAAATGCACACCCTGTAAACTCATTTGTCAGTTTGAGCTTATGTATGTGTGCGTTTATCTTTTTATTATACCCATGCATGTCTGTATTGTGAGTTCAGAGAGTTGGATCAAAGACTGAGCCATTTTTCCTCACAGTTAGCCACCCATCACTTGGTGAGTCAGTAGCTAAATTAAACAACTGTGAACTTGCCAACTTTTTTAAGCTCTTCTGTTTACACTTCAGAATTATTTGTGGTTACAGCTGTCACTACAGGCACAGCAGCCCCCATTGCCCAGAGAATGTCAGTATTAAAATAGTGCAAAAAGTGACTCTCAGAGATGAGAATCTACTTTGCAGCATGCATGGCTTTTGTTAGTTTAAAGGAACAAAGAGTTTGGCATGTAGGATATAATTTAGAATGTGTTTCATGGGACTGTGAGAAATTAAAATGAGGCAAAGCTCTTGCCTGTAGTGGTTTTAGCTTTTCTGCTGTGCACAAAGCTAGTAGTTTCTGTCTTGATTGGTTTCTGAGAGGATGTGGTCTATGTTCCTGCTATTCAAATGTCTTAAAGCAAATAGCAGCCAACCCTATTCATGTGCGTATGTGAGAATCTGTGTTTAGGTACAAGAGTTGTAAGCAAGAATTTGATCTTCTGTACCAGATCTGGGGCCCAGAGGTTGCTGAACCCAAGGGTCATTCTTGCAACTTGCTGGCAGACTGAGAAATGTACCAATTTTGTATAAAATGGGGCAGATTGCAGCTGTTCTCATCTTTAATATGAGGTGAACTCTGTGGACACTTCAGATCTTAGGATCCAATGTGACCAGGCTTTTCAAATCAGGATGGAGGTACATCTTCCATAAAGTCCATGTCTGCATCTAAAGAATAGGGTAGGCATATGCATTCCTCTGTAACTTTATATTTTAAACTTTTATCATGACCCCCATTGCCTATTTCCTTTCTAAGGTAAGCAATCTCAAGCGTCTCAGTGTCTTTTCATGTGAGATTTTTCATGCCCCTAATGATTTTCTTTGCTTTTCTCTGACCCCCCTCTAATTCTGTAGTAGTCTTTTTGAGATGGGATGACCAGTACAGCATACAATAACCAGAGGAGATCACTGATTTTCATAAAGGTATTATAATATTCTGCATGATTTACCATCCCCATTCTTTATGCATCCTGTCATCTTGTTGATTTTTTTTGGCTACAGCTGTTCAGATGGATCTCTTTCCTGAGTTGATACTTTTAATTTAGAACCCTGTAAGGTGTCTGAGTAGTTTAGAGATTTTTTTCCCCTCAAAGTTTATTACTGTGCATTTAACAAGATTGAATTTCATTTGCCATCATGTTTCCCAATAACCTGCCTTGGCTAGGTCTGTCTGAAGTTCTTCACAGTCCTCTCTAGTACTTAGTAACTTTTTGTCACCTACAATTTTTGCTACCTTATTACTCAACTCCTTTCCAGATTGTTAATAAATATATTAACACCCAGCCCTAGTATGGAACCTTGAGGAACCCCACTGTTAATCTTTTGCCATGATGAAAATTGACCGTTTCATCCTACTTCTCGCTTTCTGTCTCCTAGCCAGTTTTTGATCAATGACAATACTTTGCCTCTCCCTCAGGAGTACCGGTACTTAGTTTCTTTAGTGGCCTTTTGTGAAAGAGCTTTTCAAAGGCCTTTTGAAAGTCTAAACAAACTGTCAACCAGTTCTTCTTTATTGACATGCTCAGTGAATTCCAATAGGCTAGTGGAGACATGATTTTTCTTTGTAGAAACCATGCTGGTTAGACCCTATAATATAATCTTCCAGATGTTTTATTATAGTATTTTAATTATCATTTTAACCAGTTGGAAAGATACAGAGGTAAGGCTGACTGGTCTGTAAATCCCTGGATCACTCTTAGAGCTTTTTTAAAATACAAGATCTACAGTTGCTACCTTTCAACTTTCTGATACAGTAACTGTTTCTAATAAGAGGCTGCATATTTCTGCTAGCAGTTCAGCCACTTCTTACTTGAGCTCCTTCAGAATTCTTAGATGTATACAACCTGGGCCTGATGACTTACTGCGTTTAAATTAGCAATTTGTTCCAAAATCTTCACATATAAATGTGTTCTTCTGTTACCGCAATCTGTCATAGTACCTCATCTCTTTATCACGTATGTCTTTTGAGAATCTGTTATTGTTTTCTTAAGTAACATCCGTACTGCCTCTAAGAATTGTACTTCTTCTATTTTTGCTGTGAGTGCCTTTTTGATTAGCCATTTCACTTTATTGAAATCTCTTTCTAAAGTTTTTGTCACTGTCATTCTTTGGTACCTTACCTCCCTGTAGGATGTTGAACCTAATTCTATTGTAGTCATGATTAATTAGTGGCTCTGCTACTGTTACTTCTTGAATTAACTCATATATGTCACTTAAGAGTAAATAGAGTTTAACCCAGGTTCTCAAACAGGGGACGTGAGGTTATTATGCTGTTAGGTCATGAGCTGTCAGCCCTCATGCATGCCAGTAAGAATGACATGGCATGGGGTAGGTCATCACAGCCTGAAATATTTGCAAAGGGGAGCCCAGCAAAAAGAATTTGAGAACCCCTGGTTTAACCTGTCTTTGTGTGTGCTCTGGAACTAGCAGTAGCAAGAAGCAATCATATTGTTTTTCCTAATTTTGTCCCATTTTCTCAGTTTATAGGTGAATAGTTGAAGTCCTCCAGTATTATGATTTTGTTAAATTTTGTTGTCTCTTTTGATCTGAGCACTCTCCATTTCCTTTTCTTTATCTGGAAGCTGGAACTATAGCCCTTTTATATACATTCTTACATCTTGGGATTCTTATCCAGACAGATTCAGTTGTGTGGTCCTCTTCACTTCAATTCTGATCTTGCTAGAATCTGTGGGATCGTTTAGCTGTGGCACTACCACCCCACCTCTTTGTTTTCTCTATATAATTCTTAACCAGGTATTACAGTATCCCATTGATTTTTTTTTTTCATTTGGTCATTCAACCATGTTTCTGTAATGATTATTATATCAGAATCTTTATTCATCATGAGACATTCTAATTAATGTATTTTTGCTTTTAAGTGCCTCATATTTGTATGCAGACATTGATAGTTTTTATTTTTGACCAGTTGTCTGTTTTTATTTAACTCTTTAATCTGACACCCTGCTGATTTCACAGAAGTTTTCTGTGGTCTTTTCTTGTCCTTGTTCTATACCTGTTGTATTTTGAATCCCACCCTTTATTGGATTATTTTACCATTGGATTACCAATGTCCTGAACAGATGTCTCTGTATGATGTAAGGGCTCCTTAGCTCCTGTTGGCTTTCTTGCATCATTTCAGTGATGGGCACCAATGCTCATTCTTACTCAGAGGAAAAACTCTAAGCAGGAATGAATGAAACTGGGTGGAAAGCAGCATCGTGGGCAATATGGGTGGCTTTCAGCCCTGTAAATGACTTTGACTGTGCTCTCATGGCAGATTGCTTTGAGTATCTTGGCCCAAGCAGATACACATAAATCACATGATCAGCAGTGATTAGGTCTCTGGGAATTGTCCTCATCACTGGTTTGTTTGGTGTAGTGAGACCCCTTGCAAAGTCTGAATGTCCTGAAGATTGAAGCCTTGTTTCATTTGGGGAGGAGGAGTTCTTACAAATATGAAAGACCCCCTTCTGTTGCTGTAGGACACATCTACACTGCTGTGGCATGGCCATGGAGCCTTTCCTGAACCGCTATAGTGCCCATAGTATAGAGGGGCTTGAGTGGGTTACAAGAAAAGCTTTTTTTTTTCTCCAGGGCTGTTTATCCCGATATCCTCTTAGGGAAAGGAAGAGAGGGTAGAAGCATGTTCTACTTTTCCTGTTTAATCTCCATTTAATCATCAGTGCTCCCCTTCTTAACTTCATGGTGGTGAAACATTTATGTGATCATAAGATATGATATAAGACATTATTATAAAACAGGTGTTTTTAAGACAGTTGTTCCCAGTCGTTTATGGGCTACTGTACCAATTTGACCAGACTGATATATCAATTATACTGGTCAGTACCCCCTCAGACTCATAGACTCATAGGTCAGAAGGGACCAATATGATCATCTAGTCTGACCTCCTGCACAAGGCAGGCCACAAAACCCTACCCATACACATATATAACAACCCCGAACCCATGACTGAGTTATTGAAATCCTCAAAAGTGAGATTTGAAGACCTCAAGCTGCAGGGAATCGATCAGCAAGCGACCCATGCCCCACGCTGCGGAGGAAGGCGAAAAACCTCCGGGGCCTCTGCCAATCCGCCCCGGAGGAAAATTCCTTCCCGACCCCAAATATGGCAATCAGCTAAACCCCTCATTCAGTTGTGAATGATCTAACCCAGCAGAGGGTTTGAGCTATGCCAAATTTCAGACTTGTGATCATCAGAGCAGCCCAAGCTCTGTGAGATTAGAGCACAAATAACTGAATAAGAAGAGATGGGCAGCAGACGTACTATAGGTACCACAGGGGCCCATCAGAAAGAGCTTGGTTCTGCCTCCATTGAAGTCAGTTGCCACCCCTTCATTGACTTAATTGAGAGTAGAACTGGGCAAGAAGGTAGTGAGGGATACAGAAATACCAGTCACAACCCTGAGACGTGAGAACGGATATGTGTCGCATTAGCTTGCAGACCACATCAAGGGTGAGAAGAGGCAATTAACCGAGGCTGTGTAGCCCAGTGTTTAGAGTCAAGAATCTGGGAGGAAGGAAGGCTTTGGTTCTAATGCTGGCTAACCACTGACTTAGGCTATCCTAGTCACTCGCCCTCCCAGTGCCTCTGCTGACTCACTTGGGGAGGTGAAGGGAAAAAGCAGGAACCTCTTCAGTGATGATCAGCTGCTGGTTTGATATTTGTTGCCCTGCACTTACCTGGAGAAATAAACTGAAAACAATCCCCCAGATAAAAAGTAATGTTTCCTAGATGTGCAGCTTGCACAGCCCCAGCGAGGGAATATGCTGGGGTTAGTCCCTGAGCATGGGGAAGAGTGACTGATGCCCTGGGGGCATGTAAGGAGTAGATTGTTTTCTATAGCCTATATAATTATTTGTGTTTTTTTTTTCTTTTCTTTCTTTCCATTTCCCTAGTACCATCTAGACTGTCACAGACATCCTCCCCACAGTCAGGCTGCCCATCTCCTTCTATCCCTGCAGGCAAAGTCATCTCACCATCCCAGAAGCACAGCAAGAAGGCACTCAAACAGGTAAGTGGGATAGTCTGTGTGATCAAGTTCTGAGAGTCTAATAGTGAAGTCACTTTATTCTTCCTTCTAACTTCCCAAGTGAAACTCCAATCCACAGGGATATAGTTCAAGACTTTGCCTTCTACTTCACCGTAAGCAGAGTGAAGAGCCACTGGGCATGGCTCGTGCTGCAGTATCCAATTCCTGTGCCTTCATCAGTCTTCATCATACTACCAAATAGCTAGCTGACATGATTTTTCATTTTGGGGAGGGGTGGGAGGTGGAGACACATTTACTTTACTCTTACCCTATTTTCATGATTGCCCTCCACTTTCCACAGATTGCTCCATATCCCTTCTAGAGAAGTTCTGAATAAATGGCAGCTCTGGGGTATTGTTCCATTTTGACATTCTTCACATCTCAATTGCGTTGCATGCACAAATTTCCCCTGCTTATTCTGTACATATTTTCACCTGCAAAGAATTCCATAGTTCCTCCATGTGTGTGTGAGGGGGAGGCACAATTTTGGCATTGGGCTCCTGCTGTGGCCAGCGCCAGCCTGATGATTGGGTGACATGGGCAACCACCCAGGGCACCATAGTCAGGAGGGAGGGTCAGGGGAGATGACATCACTGTGGTCAAGAGGCTGCAGGAGGGCCATGCCCATCCAGGAGTTGATAAAGGGATCTGTGAGGCAGGAGCCAGCTGCTCACATGTGTCCCTCTCCACCATCCTGGCAGCATGACGTGCAGTGCCGTTGCTGCTCTGCTTGCTGAGCAACCACCCACTGCTCAGAGAGCAGTAGTTAAAGGGCACCAAAGAAGGTTCACCCAGGGCGCCAGCCCTGGCTGTCCCATTATTCGTGAGAAAGGATGTTACTTCCACTACTGGGGAATGACTCTGTTGTGGTGTAGAGCGTTTATCACTTGTTCACTATAAGGTGTGTGAATATTTTAGGTATTATCTTTCCTTAAATAAAAAATCCAAGCGCGATTAGCTGACTGATGTTCTTATTTGCAGGCCTTCTGTCAAGTGTATGGCTTAGTTATCAGTGGTAGAAAGGAAATGTTCCTTCAATATTAGATGTAGCCCTTAATAAAATGGCTCTTTTTAGGGATTATGAAGCAAATTGCAGAGATGTTTATACAGGGATTGCAGAAAGTTGACAAACCCAGTTACCCAGTCTTCCGGATAAGATTTTCCCATACTCAGCTGAACCTGTTTCCTGACTTGTCTCTCCAGTTAAGAGGCAGCAGGGAGAATTGGGGTGAGTGAAAATCATGGAGAAGGTCCTCAAGGAATCCATTTTGAAGCACTTGGAGGAGAGGAAGGTGATTGGGAACAGTCAGTGTGGAGTCACCAAGGGCAAGTCATGCTTGACCAACCTGATTGCCTTCTATGATGAGATGACTGGCTCTGTGGATGTGGGGAAAGTGGTGGATGTGATAACACTTGACTTCAGCAAAGCTTTTGATATGGTCTCCTACAGTATTTTTGCCAGCAAGTTACAGAAGTATGGGTTGGTTGGATGAATGGACTATAAGGTGGATAGAAAGCTGCCTAGATCATCAAGCTCAATGGGTAGTGATCAATGGCTGGATGTCTAGATGGCACTGGGTATCAAGTGGAGTGCCCCGGATTTGGTCCTGGGGCAGGTTTTGTTCAACATCTTTATTAATGATTTGGCGGATGGGGTGGGTTGCATCCTCAGCAAGTTTGTGGATAACACTGAGCTGGGGGAGTGGTAGATACCCTGGATACAGTAGGGATAGGATTCAGAGTGACCTAGACAAATGGGAAGACTGGACCCTGGACCAAAAGAAATCTGAGGTTCAACAAGTACAAGTGCAGAGTCCTGCACTTAGGATGGAAGAATTCCATGCACTGCTACAGACTCGGGACCAGCTGGCTAGGCATCAGTTCTGCAGAAAAGGACCTCGAGGTTATGGTGGACAAGAAGTTTGATGTGAATCAACAGTGTGCCCTGGTTGCCAAGAAGGCTAATGGCATATTGGGCTGCATTAGTTAGGAGCATTGCCAGCAGATCGAGGGAAGTGATTATTCCCCTCTATTCGGCATTGGTGAGGCCTCATTTGGAGTATTGTGTCCAGTTTTGGGTCCCCCACTACAAAAAGGATGTGGACAAATTGGAAAGAATCCAGCAGAGGGCAACAAAAATTATTAGGGAGCTGGAGCACATGACTTCTAAGGAGAGGCTGAGGGAACTAGGCTTGCTTAGTCTGCAGAAGAGAAGAGTGAGGGGGGATTTGATAGCAGCCTTTAACTACTTGAAAGGGGGGGGGGTTCCAGGGAAGATGGAGCTAGGCTGTTCTCAGTAGTAATAGATGGCAGAACTAGGAGCCATGGTCTCAAGTGGGGGAGTCAAGGTTAGAAATTAGGAAAAAAAAAATTCACTATGAGGTGGTGAAGTCTCCATCCTTAGAGGTTTTTAAGGCTCTACTTGACAAAGTCCTGGCTGCGATGATTTCGTTGGGATTGGTCCTGCTTTGAGCAAGGAGTTGGACTACAGGATATCCTGAGTTCCCTTCCAACCGTAATATTCTATGATTCATGTCTTTGGGAGTCAGAGAGAGAATGAGCAACGGGAAGAGGATCTGATTAGAGTGTTGTCGTGGAGAGAATGTTGATGGAGAGACGGTAAGGCAACTGGAAGCAGACTGGGACTCTTAGTTCTAACAAGGGAGGGATCAGCTGACTTCAGGGAAAGATAGTTGCTCTCGAGAGCAGAATCATTCTGTGGGTACCTCCACACAGCAATCTGAGATACGTCTACCCGAGCTGTAAACGTATCTGCAGTAGCATAGCTAAAAATAGCAGTGTGGATGCTGTGATGCAGGCTTCAGTAACACAAGTATGTAGCCAGGATCTCCGGTGTGTTGTAGAGCACAGGCAGAAGCCCACACCACTGCCCATGGACTGATATTTTTAGCCATGCTAGCAAGGGTAAAGCAAACATGGGCATGATACCTCGAGCTGCAATCACACGTTGAATTAAAGGGTAGACATTCCCAATGTGACACTGTAATCTAAGTACATCCTAGTGCCAGAGGGCAAGGGGCTGCCTGATATCTGGTAGAGTTTCAGGTAGCCTGACCAGTTCAGTGTATCCTAACTCATTACAGTCATAAACTGCATCTGATACCTATCGTGTAAGATATCTCTGAAAAACTAATAACAGAGTGATCATTAATATTCTCATGTGGTGTCTGTGTTGTAAATACCCAAGGGATCATACAAATGTGGACGAAATGTGGGACTAAAGTGTGTTAACCAGACTAGTCTGGGAGTAGGTATACAGGTTTCTTCCAGACAAAGGACAAGCCCTGGAAGAGGAGTCAATCCTAGAGAAGTTGTGGGGAAAGAGAGCCTGTGAAGGCAGGGTAGGAAAAATCCCAGGGAAACAGCAACAAGGAAGAAGACTGTGTAGACCTAGGCTGCTGGTTACATGGTCCCTGGAACCCAGTGTGGACGGATGGTCTGTGTTCCCCTACCAGGCACTGCGAAGCAGCAAAGGGCTGTTGGTTCAGCAAGACTTTGATACTCCTGAAGGGAGGACTATATGATAACCTAGGTAGAGGAGTAAGTTGCAAAGAGAGAACCCTGTGAATTACAGGAAGAGAGACCACCTGTAGTGATGGAGTGACCATTGGTAGGGTGCACCATATGGGAAGAAAGCCACTATGCCACACCTGGCCAGGAGGAGGCACTCATGTAGTCAGTAGAGCCCATCGTAGGGAGTAACCTTCAGAAGAATCCATTCCAAATGTTCACTGGACAATAAAAGAGGGGGCAAAGAACCCCAAGTTATCTTGCACCCACGAAGACAAAGGAACTGAGTACTTTGGTTTTTGTGGGCTATCCTGACTAAGAGTATGGTCATCCATCTTGCTAGAAGAAACTGTGGTAAGAATCTTCCCTTAAACCAAGGCTGTAGTTTTGCTCAGTCTTAGTTACTAGAAAATGTATTTTTACTTCTGTTTGTCTGTAACCAATTCTAACTTTATTCCTACTTGATATCATTTAAAATCCTATCTCCTTTTGTTAATAAACTTTATACTTTTAATCTAAACCAACCCAGTGCTGTTTGATCAAAGTTATCAACAACGGTTAGTGAAGAGTTATGCATTTTGTCTCTTTAGAGGAGCAAACAAACCTGATTATTCTTCTTTGAGCAGATGCAGACATGTATTCCACTTAGATGTGCACACATCTGATGCACCAAAGTTAGGAAAATTTGCCTAGCAGTACCTATAGAGTAGGACATTTTGGGCCAGATCTTGTCCCTGATGAAACCACTTTCCACCAGTTCACCATAAAGGTAGCTTAACTGGCTACGTGAGGATTATCCTGACATGGTGGAATCCTCAAGTGATAAAAGGCCAACGTAATAAATATAACAACCTTCTCCCACTTCTCCTTCAAATAGGTTTGGCCAGCGAAAGGGGGACATGGCGAGGAAGCTGCAAAGCTTAGCTGATGCCAGTCTGCCAGAGTAGCCCCCTAATGCTGGCATCAGTATTCACACTGTGCTATCTGCTTGATGTACCTTTTTCTTTATACGATCTAGTTTAGTATTATCTGTTTTTAACAGTGTATGAATAAAGAGAACAATAAAATGTGTTCAATAATAAATAAAAAACACATGCACTCATATGTTGACTAAGTGCTAAGAATATGGGACTCTCTCTTCCCTTGGGAAGCATCTTTGAGAAGATGATCTATTAAGTGCTGTAACTGTGGGGAGTTGGAGGGAGAAGCACAACACTGCTTCTCCGCTCCCTGAAGAAAAGCGATAGTATTCCCAAATCGGCTCTTCGGTGTCCGTGCTACTCAGAAGCATACTGCCATGCATCCAGACTGGTGATATTTAACGATAAGTTAACAAGGAGGAGGGGGGTGGGGAGCAAAACAGAAGGAAATAAAAAGAAAATAATCCTTCCAGGAGATGATTTAAAACTGCAGCAAGCTGTTTTCAAGTCGCTGTGTGGAATACAGACAACATGCTAGATGCAACAGTCAGCTTTCAGGATAGAATTATTTTTAACTCCTTAAGGAACTGTAACTGGATTTTTAGAAATATTTGCGGAGTGTTTCCACTGTTGCTTTGAAACACCTTTTTGCTGCTGCTGGAATCAGCAGGGGCATAAGGGGAAAATTCATTTTCACTTTTTTTAAATGGAATGGTATATTGTTTGAAAGTAACTTTGAAGGGACATTTTCAACTCAGATTGGGTCCAAAATGTAGATGATGTAAAAACCAAGCTTTTACAAGAGCAAACACCAATCTAAATGTTGATGTGGAATTAAAAAAAAAATCTCTTTTTAAATGAATAAACATTCCTCTCCTTTCCCTGGATCCTCATCCCGCAGCAAGTGTTTGCAGCTCAAACATTGCAGCACTGAGAAGCTGAAAATGAAACTGACTACAAACAAAAACAAAATTGAGTTAATTGGTTTACACTGTCCAGGCTGAGAGAAATGCACCAAATACATTGTTTAAAGACCAAGAAGTGAATTGGATTTTTAGAACCCTTTCACTTTTAATAATCTCTTAATAACGTAGGACTATAGTATACATACACACCAGCAACATGCAAGAACAGACTGGTTGGTGCTACCTCTAGTCCAGGATCTTCTTTGCAGTAGCTGTTTCAGAAGAAGATTCAGAAAAACCTGCTGTTGGCAATTATGGTATAATTTGCGCAGAGGGGAAGTTTCTTCCTAACCTGTCAATCAATGTTTGACTTCTGCCCTGAAGTAGGATTTATAGCCATTCTAAAAATATTTTGTCCTGTCTAATATAACTGTGGATATCTGCATTATCAATATAAATGTCATATTACTTTTATTTTTAAATGCCATTTATCTTTTGCCCTCAAATATATATTGTGGTAGTGAGTTGCACAGGTTATTTATGCATAGAAAATACTTCATCTTACTAGTTTTAAATTTGTTGCATTTCAGTTTCATTGACAAAACAATGCCCTTGTCTTGTATTATGAGTGGTGAATAGAAGCACCTGATCTCCTTCTCTACTCTAGCAATTGTCTTATGTACTGCTGTCATATCCTCACTTGTCTCCTCTGAACTAAACATTGCCGATCTTTTCAATTGTTCCTTGTACAGAAGTCTTTCCAGGTCTCTATTTTTGTTGCCTCTCTGTGAACCCCTACTATATCTGATATAGCCTTTTAAAGACAGGGTGACTAGAATGCAACATGGTATCCAAGTCAGAATGTCCCATTGATTTATATAAGGGCATTATAATATTTTCATTGTTTCTTTCTATCCCATGCCTAATTTCCATCCTACATTGTGCCTGCCATTGTTTATGCTACTGTCTGTTGGCCTCATAAGGCCTAGCTTTATTTATTTATTAAAGTTAGCTTTTTGGCTTGAATGACCTTGTGAACTTTATTATATAACCCAGCTTTCATGTCTTGCCATCCTGCTTCCTCTTCTGATTAAGGGTATGCACACCTTCTAGGACTTGCTTTAATAGTCTCCATACAGATTCAAATGATTTTAACTTTCTTCACTTTAGATTTTAGAATCTTCGACTACCTTCCTCATTTTTAAAAATTCCACCTTAGTGAAGTTTAGTGTCACAGTACAATTTTTTGTAAGATTCTTCCCCTGGGGAAGCTGAGATTAATTATATTGTAGTCACTATTATTCAGTGGCTCTATTATATATATAATATATATAATTATTTATTTATTTCTCATGTTCTCTAGAACTAACTGTTCCAAGAAACAGTAATTTAAGATGCTTAGAAACTGTTCCACTTAAACCTTTTCCTGTTGTTACATCTGAACAGTTTATATGCAGCCAAAGGGTAGAAAATGTTTTTCCTTAAATTGGACAGTGCCTTGGAAGCATGGGAGGCATTTCTGAAACTCTTTAAAATCCTTGGCGGAAGGGTGCTATCCGCACCAAAGTACTACTTGGTGTAAAGGAAACTGGTTTGTGTGGCAGTAATTACAGGCTTGGTTTGAATTTTTTATCAGTCATGTCCTTCTCCCTGCTCTCACTAGGCCCTGAAACAACAGCAACAGAAGCAGCAGCAGCAGCAATGCAGAGCAGGCATGCCTGTGTCTTCTAACCAGCATCTTCTGAAGACTGTGAAGACAGCCAGTGACTCCACACCCGCTAAACCTGGTACGAGCCAGCAAGATTCCCAGGCTTTATTTTACTGTCATGTCTCTCTAATGTGCCTTTCCTTGGGTTTAGGGGAAGAGGAGGGGAAAGGAAGTCCCTGTTTTCCAGAAGAGTCTTTGTATTTCTAACCTGCTCTTCTCTCCTCTTGGCTTTGTCTATACTAGGAAAATGTATTGTCAGAGGGGGAAAAAAAATTTTACGATCAGAAGGAACCATTATGGTCATTTGACTGATGCCCTGTCCAGCCCATAGGGTTTCACCTAATAATTTTTGTATCAAGTCCATTCCTTCTGATTCAGCTAGAGCATATCTTTTAGAAAGCAATCCAGTTTTGCTTTAAAGACTTCAAGTACTGGAGAATACACCACAACCATTGGTAAGATTTTCCAACGGTTAATCACCCTCACTTATTTCTAGTCTGAATTTGTCTAGCTTCAGCTTCCATCCATTGGATCTTACTATGCTGTTGTCTGGTAGACTAAAGAGCCCTCTATTATCAGAAATCTTCTCCCCACATAGGCATTTATAGACTGTGATCGAGTCACCTTGTAATCTTCTGCTGGATAAGCTAAATAGATGTAGCTTCTAAGTCTCTCACTATAAAGCATGTTTTCCAGAACTTGAATCAATCGTGTAGCTCTTTTCTGAACACTTTACAATTTCATTATGCTTTCTGAAGCGTGGACACTAGAATTGGACTCCGTATTCAATGATGGTGTCACTAATGCCTTATACAGAGGTAATGCCACATCTGTACTCCATCCCAATATCTCCTTTTATGCATCCAAGGATTGCATTAGCTGTTTTAGCCACAGCATCCCACTGGGTTATTGGGCAGTTGGTGCAATTGGTTATCCACTGCGACTCCTATATCCTTTTCAGAGTCATCGCTTTCTAGAACATACTGTCTTTCCATTCTGTAACTAGGGCCTATATATTTTGTTCCAAGATGTATATCCTTGCATTTAGCTGTATTAAAATGCACATTGTTCAAATTAACTCAGCTTACCAAGTGATCCATATCACTCAGGAGAACTGATCTGCTCTTTTTATTTACGAGTCTGCCAATTGTTGGGTCATCTGCAAACATTACCAGCAGTGATTGTATATCTTTTCCCAGATAATTGCTAAAGATATTAAATACACTTGAGCTATGGATGGATCTCCATGGGATCTGTTCCCCCTCTAGAAATGTTTTAATTAGCACGCTGTTAAGCACAGGTTTGCCTTTGTCTACGCTAAGAGTGCAATTGTGTTTGATACTGTGCTAATTAAAATGTGGTATTTAATATATTTTCTTTAGTTTACATATCAGAATTCTCCCTTCTCAAAGTAATTTCAGAGGGCCTGAATCAGGGAATCCATATCAGGAACATCTTGTCGGGGATGGTGCATTTTGGAAGCAAAATGCTTTCTTAAAAAGAAAAAGTAGAAGGGAGTAGAGACAGCTTTGGTGTGAGGACACAGTTTCTGTGGATGACACAATGCACAGAAGCCCAGATCCAGCAACCCCCTCAATGGTACAAAAAGAAGTTCAAACCAGAGGTTGTGTAATGTACTACCTGCATTATTAGCCCCTTCCTCCAGGAATCGGGTATTACTCTGTCTCTCACCTCTCTTTAGTGTTGTCCCTGCCCTTCCACTGAAATCTTTATTTCTACTCCTTTAAGCTTTGAGTTGAGAGAGGCTCAGTCTACACTACACAGTCGTGCTAGCATAGCTATGTCAGCTGAGAGTGTGAACAAATCACACCCACTAGCCAGCATAGCTATGCTGGCAAAAACCTTGGTGTAGACACAACTATGCTGACAGAAAGTGGTTCTCTTGGCATAGCTATCCTCATTCAGGGAAGTGGCTTAGCTATGCCAGCAGAACACTTTTAGTTGACTTACACTGTGTCTCCATTAGGGGGCTCTGCTGCCATAGCTATCTTGATGTAGCTATGAGGGTAAACCATTTTTAGTGCAGACAGGATCTGAGCAAAGTCCTGAACAGGGTTGCAATTACTAGTACACCTGAAAGTGATGCACCCACTTGCCTTCTGACTCACTGACACCCTTTTGTGGGCAGTAGGATGGACCTGTAGAGGTAATATGCAAGGGAGGAGCACACAGTATAAGGCTGTGTAGATGGGCTTGGTGAAGCCCAATATTGCAAACTCTGAATGGTGCTCCAAATGCTTGGTTCCCAACCATAACATTAATTAATGACTATATTATTTATTAATGCTTAATTAATGTTTGTACAGTGCTTTGAAGTTGCATTATTAATTATTTACTGCCATTATTATGAATGTCAGAAAGAGTGTAACGTTTATCAGCTTTGGGTGAATAAATAATCCTACCAACAATTGGCAAATGGTCCTTCATAAAGGTGCAAGGACTTAACATTCACTTTTAAGGATTAATCTCCTTGTTTGTTTTAGTTAAGAGCAAAATAAAAAATATGTAATTTTGACAGTTACTTATGTGAGACCAGCTTAACTGTAACTTCACCTTGTGCATAGCATGGTGCATAAAAGAACACCAGTAGGCAGATATTAGACTAGATAGATGAATGTGACTGTTCCTGTGAGTACACACATACACACACACACTAACATACTTACAATGCAGTAACTCCACTGTATTAGCACCAAACCTGGAGCGGTCATTACAGTGTCTGTCTAGTAGTTTCAGACAAAAAGGGGAGAGAAACAAATTAGGTCAGTGCAAAATCACATATGTTCACTCCCAAATCAAAAGCTTATTCCAGTCCTCGCAAAAGTGACTCATTTGCTGCAGCATGCTAGCCAGTATAATCAAGTGAAACATTAACTACAGATCAGAGGGGGCAGTTATGGAATGTGAATAACTGTTGAATCTCAGATCTGACTTCATGGGAGTTCCATATTGAATGTTGGGGTTCAACTTGGCCAGGTAGAATGAAGGAGAATGTTGATGTTTGCCTGTCTTTTGGGCTTGTTTCTGCTTAATTGTGTGTGTTTGTTTATTCCCTCTTTTTTCAATTGACCCTAAGAGAATCAAAACCAAACCCAGCTGACGTTGTCCTGGCTAGCTGTTTAATTGCTGCTGGAATGTCCTATGTAACATCTATCCAAATGAATGCAAGGTTGAGACTAGGCTACAGATTTCCAGATGTACTTTGTGTGTTGTTTAATAAATTAAATAATTGTCTGGGTTGGCATTCAGGGAGTCCCAAGCCAGCTTTGAAGATAAGACCCTTCAAAGGGTAAGAGAAGGGAAGTCAACCACGTCTTGGTTGTTTCAGAAGCCCTTCTTGTACATGCTGTGCCATGCATATATAGGAGCTATAAGGAAGGCTTGCAAGAGGAAGTACCAGGGGAAGGGTATGCCTCTGGCCACTCCTGGATAGATGAAGAAAGGCCTAAGAAGGGAGCTAGAAGTAGTTTGCATGGAAAAACTTGTGTATCTTACACTTATGTGTAGGAAACGGTGTGGTGGGTTCCTAAAGCCTTCCATGCAAGCTGGTGGGACCACAGTGCCATTTAAAACTTCACAAAGTTTTTCTTGCTAATCAGTTTAAACCTGAATAGTTTCTTGAGCTTTCTTCTCAGAGCTCCCTTCCTATCCTCCTCTTAATCTCAGAAAAACCCCTCCTGGCCCCTGCTTCATGTCCCCAGGGATGGAGTGCATCTTACAGCCAGCTTCTGGCAGCAGGCTGGGGTATGAGAATGCCTGGCCTTGCCACGTAATTCTGGGCTGTAGTAGCATAATTTCGGTCCAATAAGCTAAGTGGACCACACCCGTATTACTCAACATTTTAAATCTTCAAAGCATTGCACAGCTTGCAGAATCCTCTCCCTGCTTTAGGTTTACACCCTACTAATAATTACAGACAGTTACTATGTCCCCTTTGGTCATTTCTTAGCTAGATTTACTGAGCCTTTCACTGCAGCTCCCTTAATCATTTTTGTTAATTTTCTCTGAATTCGTTTCATTTTGGCTGGGAGATACCCTAAATCCAGCTTTCCACTCCTGATCTCTTACTCACCAGCCCTGAGTTACAGACTAATTGTAAAGGGTATGAGTGAGAGAAAGAAGCAAAAAACATCCAGCAAAGTGGTGATTGAAGCCATTAAACTAACTTCACTTGTGACCTAGGAGTAGCTCTCTCCCTCACCCTTTGGTCTTATTAGACCCTCAGTATTTCTGGGCCGAAGACTTGGATGTTTGACGCCTCCAATACAACAGGGCATGATCCTGATGGAAGTGTTTTGGTGTTACTGTGACATAAGAGATTAATAATGTTCAATCACTTTGTGACTTAGGCTGAGTACACACTTACCAGGAAATTCAGCGGCAGTTGGTGGGAGTTATACAAGCTACACAGAGTAGCTTGCATAACTCCCATCGACTTCCTAACTTCCTTTAGTGCTCCGTCTCCACTGTGCTGCGCTGATGGGAAATGCATTCCTGTCGACACAGTGCTTCCGGATTGATTGAGCAGGTCTTCACTGCTGCTCAATCGATCTGGATAGATCGATCTGACGGTGGCAATTTTGCTGCCATCAGTGTGTACATACCCATAATTTTTTGTTCTACTGAGTTGTTCTTCTATTGCTAAGGGACCAGAACAGCTTTGGCTGTGTTGAGTGCAGGCCTGTTACTGCATGTACATCTAAAATAGTAGGAAAACAAGTGCTAATGGTTTTAATTCACCTTATTGAAGAAGAGGAAGGGAAAGAAAATGCACACAGACAGGAGCAGCAATCTTTTTCTATGAGCAGAAAAAAATGTTCCTGTTGTAGAAAGAAGAATGTTGACAAACTGAGAAGAGCAGCACAGATGACGGGAGTGGGAGGAACTGATTTATGAAGAGATTTTAAAAGACTGAAATATGACTAGCTTGGCTAAGCAATGACTTTAGGGAAGAACATGATGATAATTTGAAGTATATGAAGGTGTAACCACTAAGGAGGGGAAAGAATTAATGGGAGTGACCTAAGGGAGCATAATCAAGAGTAATGGATTGAAATGAAGAAACGGAAAATATCATGAAATATTGCCTAGCAGGGCACTCCATCAGATAGTAAAGCAGCCTCTGAAAGGAAGTGCTGGCAGTCTCATCACTGGACTGGAAAATGCATGAAGAATAAACTGTTTGCATGGATGGGGAATAGATTTAGATGATATGGGAGCCTGTTTTCTGTCTCTGTCTTATGTGATAATTTGATAGTTCCAAAAGGCCCTCCTGGTTAGGGAACACTGGAAAATCAGTGCAAGGAGAGGAAAAGAATGTAAGGGCTTGTCTATGCTTACAGCACTGTCTGCTCTGACAGCAGAGCTTCTCTTGTCTATGTAGGTACTTTGTCTCCCCAAGAGGGAGTAGATACGTCGATGGGAAAAGCCATCCTGTCAACATAGCACTGTCTACACTGGGAGTTATATCAGTATAACTGTCACTCAGGGGTGTGGATTTCCCACACACCTGAGCGATGGAGTTATACCAACATAAGTTTATAATGTAGACCAGGGTTCAGTGTCCATCCTGTGGAACTTCTTGTCGTGGTACCCATACTAAAGAATGCTCTGTTACCCAAGACAGCTGTGTGGGTGTAACACCTTGTTTTTTGCACATTGCCAATGTTTAAATGTTTTGGTTTCCTGTACAGCTTGGGAAGGAAGGCAGTCAGATGGACAATCAAGCAGCCCTCAGAACTCCACCTCCAGCTCCTCTCCCACTGTTAAAGCTGAGAACCCCCTGCCAGGCTTGGGGAAGAAACCGTTCCAGAGATCTGACAGACTGCATGCAAGTAAGATATGTTTTTTCTGCACAAAGAGGATTTTGTTGCTCTGATGCCAGAGTAAAAAGCAGAGTGGAAAATTAAGTAAAAGTTCAAGCTAATTCCAGGGTTGGAATGGTTTCTGGCCAATCCTGGAAGCCACTTCCGCTCTTCAGCATGAATTAGGGAAAATAAAACCACCACACATCTCAAACTCTGTACACACAAACATGTTACTACCCAATTCTTCTCATGGGGGAGCTTTGCTGTCCCCTGTGTACAGAGGCAGAGAAGAACTCATTATTTAGCATCCTTTTCCTTTTAAAACTTATGGTGTTTCCATTACCTTAAAAAAACAAAAAATTAAACTCCCATCCTTCAAGCCTGACTGTGCTACTTGGTTTCCTGCCAGGTTTTTAAAGTTAAATGTTTCTCAATTCCGCTTTCTTTTTTGTGGATTGTTTTACAGACGTTTGAAGTTTAAATGAAATTGCACTATTCCCTCTATAGGCCATGGGAGTAGGGGACTGTGTGCTCACCCCTAACTTCACATAGGTTAAAAAGTCCATCCATCGGTAACAGTTTTTGTTGGATTTGACCTGAATTAGTGGCCTTGAGGTGAAAGGTTCAATCCATATCCCGTTCTGAGTCCTCTGCAATTTCTCCATGTCCCCTTAACATCTTGCGTTGTGACAATCCACCCTTTGTCTGCTAATACCTGAACATGATTCTGTCAAGAACCCATCAGTGCTGCTTTGTCAGCCACTACCACCCTCACACAGGAGGGTGTGGTCTTGCTCCCAGTGCACAGGTGTCCCCATCACATAAATCACCATCACAGTTGGCCCTAATTGATCCCTTTCTTTGCCTCGGCCTAGATGCGCAGGACTGCCTTGGATGCAATGGAGACTGAAGCACTCTAGGTCAGGGCTGAGATACATTGATGGGCCATGTGACGGAAGATTGATTTTGTTGTACCTGTTTTGGGCATAAACAAAGGACAGCACCACCCAGAACAACAGCACCTTCCCAGCCCTAAAATTCACTTATTCTTTTTTTTCAAATTTTAAATTAAGGCAAAGCAGTGTTCATTTATCGTTTGTGGACAAGCCCTGGCTGGGATGGCTTAGTTGGAGTTGGTCCTGCTTTGAGCAGGGGGTTGGACTAGATATCTTCTGAGATACCGTCCAACCCTCATCTTCTATGATTCCTTGGATATGTGTATGTGTCAGCAGTGTGCCAGTGAGAGGAGTGCAGCATGGCTCGCTGGAGAGAGCTGCTTTGTATTCCAGACCCAAATCCATCTGCAGGTCAGGGGAATAGTGCAAACCAAACAGAGGAGTTTTCTAAGTGACTTCTGAGTGTGCGAGTCACCTTTCTTGAATGAAACAAGCTTCCATGGGAGTTGCACTGTGGGAACGTTTACCTTAAGATCATCATCATCATCCCCACACTCAGGCAGAGCACAGAATGACTCTCCATTAGGCATTTTGTTAATGTTACCTTTTTAATTGAAATTAACAGAACATAGTGGTGTATTGCCAGCAATGCATAAAGGGCACATCCAAGGAAATGGCACACAGTGGAGGGGTGCTGTACCAGCTCAGGCTGTGTCTGACATTACATTGCTTGTGGGGACGTCCGCAGCATGGCGATTAGTACTAGAATTGCAGTACTGGTGGTTAGGGTCTGTCCCATGTGAGAAAAGGAAAGAAGAGAGAACATTTTTCATTCTTACTGCTTTGTATAGCACTGTGGTCTCAACACAAGCAGAGCTGGTTGCTGAAACTCTGTACATGATGCTGATTTTTTTCTAAATCCCTTCTGCTTTTGCTGAGTACAACATACAAATGAACCAGAAAGAAATCCAAAGGAAGAAGCTGCCCCTAGCCACAGGATTAAAATAGAAGGTTAAAGTGCACTTGCCAAAGAATATCCTCCTGAGAGAGCCTCCTATCCCAGCACGGGGGAGGTTCTGCTTTCTTGTTACCTTGGGCAGCCAGGAATCCTGGCCAAGTTAGGCAAACGCGGACAAAGCAGAATATTAGAGGTTAATATTTCCTTTGGTGAAGAGAGACCTTCATCGCCCCAAAGATGCCTATGTTTTCTTTTTAATCATCCCATCACCCTCTAACCCCCAAGATACCACATAATGCTAATCCTTGTGCCAGAAGGTAGATGCTTATTAGCTCTGCACCTGACTTAGCCAGGGGACTTACTGATCCCTCCCTTCAAGGGTTTGAAAATGAGCCATCCAAACAGCATTATGAATGTCTTCATGTAACCATGAGCAAAATGAAGAGCAGCTCAGAGGTAGGGGAACATTTATGCTTGTCTCAGATGATGTGTTACACAGACCCCTGTGGTTCTTTACAGGGCAGCTGAAGAGGACGAAATGTGCTGAAATTGATGTGGAAACACCTGACTCTATCCTAGTGAACACAAACCTGCGGGCGCTGATCAATAAGCACACATTCTCTGTCTTACCCACAGACTGTCAGCAACGACTGCTTCTGCTGCTCCCAGAGGTGGACAGGCAGGTATGTCACATATTCTATTCTAGAGGACTTGGGTTCCCAGATAATGACCTACAGAATCTCCTGGGATTGTTCACAAGATGGATGTAGGCTTCAGACACATCAATTGCCAATTCACGGAGATAAGGGCAATCCAATCTCAAGTTTCAGAACATAAATGGATGTCTGCTGGAAACTGGGATGGAATTTTTTCCTCCACATGCACTGCTATTTGGAAAAGACACAAAGTGTTACTTTCAAGGTAGCATTGGGTATTGGCAGATACCGGAGGTGATGAGCCAATGGTTTTGTCTAGTATGGCGATTTCTATGTTCCTAATAGTGGTGAGATAAGTGGATTCAGCTGTAACCGAAGTGTCATGCTAGGTGCAGGCTCTTTTTTCCAATCTTACAATGCAGTTTTATCCCTGTAGCCTTTTAGCAGAGGTACCTTACCAGAGCTTCTCTAAAACAGCTCTTATACTTTAGCCTAATCCCTTTATGGTTTCAGGATTTCTGAATAGCTGTCATGTTAGCACTGTTGTATGCTGGGTTGGTGAAACGACTCATGAGGCTGGATAGTGTTCTAGCCTTGCATAGATGAATAGTGCTTTGCATTGAAAGGAGAAGGTGTTAATGAATACACTGCAATAACCAATGACAGATGCACAAATTGTCAATTAACTTACTATTTGTCAACAAAGAGGAAGATGTTATCCATACTCCACAAAGTCTCTGTTCTAAACTGGAACACAGGACATACAAGTTAGTGCTATAGAACATGGAATGAGGGACCACTCTGGAAGTGGTGCACATTTATTGTGTTTTGTGGATTATTAATGCAAGACCTCTTGAAAGAATTCTGTGTTTTATGAAAGACTCTGAAAAAGTGGAGAGGATAATTCAGTGCATAAAAAAGAGATGTATATGGAATAGCAGGTTAAGAAATTATGAAGATGGGGGGAAAGGATACAAAGGAGGCATAAAGGAAGGTAGTTTAGCAGTTCTGTAGGCAGTTGGAGGAGTAGATGGAAATGAAGGCAGCGATGTAAACATGGGTTAGGTTCCACAGGACCTTGATGCTGAAGATTATTATTATTATTTAATATTTTATTACGGTAGCATTTAGAGGCCTAAGCCCCATTTGTGCCTGGTACTTTATAAACAAATAACAGAAAGCTTGAAGTTGATGCAGAGAGTGGAGTGACATGAACTGAGGCTCAGATAAGATGAAGATAAGATAAGATGAAGAGCCCACAGAGGAAGAAGTTGGAATAGATGAGATGAGCTTTGACCCAGGAATGGATAAGGGTTTTGTGGTACAACGAAGAGGAAAGAAGAGATTTCAGAGATGTAGAGCACAGGTTCTCAACTTTTTTCATACTGAGGTCCCTTTTTTCATGTCAGGACATCTAGCCGTATAGGAAGGGCAGGGTGGTTGCAGTATCCTGACAGCCCTAGATTGAAAGAACCCATGATATGATTACAGCCAAAACTTTTTACAGTGAAAAATGCACATGTGGTGACACTGAAATGTTTCATAGATTCCAAGGCCTGAAAGGACCATTGCGATCATCTAATGATCTTCTGCATAACACAGGGCAGAGAACTTCCCCCAAATAATTCTTGAGCAGATCTTTTTGAAAAACATCAAATTTTGATTTAAAAATTGTAAGTGATAGAGACTCCACCATGATCCATTGCAAGTTCATGCCTGTTTCACTAAATTGGTCGCAGCAGGGAAAAAGCAAAAAAAAAGTTTTGAAAAAGTTGAAACATTTTGTTTTCATGTTTTCAAAATGAAATGTTTCAATTATTATTTTTCCTTCAATGTTACTTTTTTTAAAGTTAGACAAAATGCTCAAAATTGAAACAAAATGTTTCATTTCACCCAAAACCACATTTTAAAAAGATTTTTCAGAGTTGACAGCAAACAAAATCAGTTATTCACATAGTTCTAGTTACAGTTTGGCTACTGGAGGTGGTGGGGAGCTGAAAGTTGATGCTAGATTTAGCTGTGGATAATAGTGATGGCAAAGGGAAGAGGAGGGAGAAGCTCAGGTTTTGCCATGTTGAGTTTGAGATTCCCTACTGACACAGCCCAGCATTCAGCCATATTCCAAGGAAGAAGCCAAGTGGTCCCAGGTTGGCACAGCCTGATTAATGTGTGCCTGCTACCTCCCACTCAGTAGTGCATAATCTAACCTACAGTGTTGACTGCACTTGTGAGTGAGAGGGTAGGCTTTGGAAGAGCTTAAGCTAAATGAGGGAAGAGAACAGTATTAATGTGCTGGGGACCAACAAAGAAGCTCATCAGTAAGGTAGGGAACCTAGAGAGTACCAGTCACAGAACGCTATGGTACTGGCACTAGTGGTACGTCACAAGAGCTGGGAACCATTACCCACCTCTGCTAATGAAACTGGGGTAACTCTTGCTGTGCAGTTTCAAGCTCCCTGTGGACTGGTATGACAAAGCATGGGGTTGTGTCCCTGACTATCTTGGCTAATAGCCAGTGATGGACCTATCCTCCAGGAACTTACCTAGTTCTTTTTTTAATCCACTTATACTTTTGGCCTTCACAACATCCCCTGGCAATGAGTGCCACAGGTTGATGGTACATTGTGTGAACAAGTACTTCCTTGAGTTTGTTTTAAACCTGTTGCCTGTTAATTACATCAATTGACTGGTTCTTGTGTTATGTGAGGGGGGCAAATAACATCATCTTATTCACTTTCTCTATGCCATTCATGATTTTATAGACCTCTATCATATTCTCCCTCATTTGCCTCTTTTCTCGGCTGAACGGTCAGTCTTTATCTGTCCTCATAAGGAAGCTGTTCCTTACCCCTAATAATTTTTGTTGCCCCTTTTTTCTACTGTTTCCAACTCTAATATATCTTTTTTGAGATGGGCAACCAGCACTGCACTCAGTGTTTGAAGTGCGAACATATCATGTATTTATATTGTGGCATTATGATATTTATTGTATTATCTATCCCTTTCCTGATGGTTTCTCACATTCTGTTAGCTTTTTTGACTGCTGCTGCATATTAAGCAAATGTTTTGAGAGAACTATCTGCAATGACTCCAAAATCTTTCTTGAGTGGTAACAGCTAATTTAGATCCCATCATTTTATATGTATAGATGGCATTGTTTTCCACTGCATTTCTTTGCACTTACCATCATTGAATTTCATCTGCAGTTTTGTCATCGAGTCACCAGTTTTGTGAGGTCCCTTTGCAACTCTTTGTAGTCAAGTAATTTTGTATCATCTGCCAGCTTTGCCACCTTAGTGTTTACCTCCTTTTCCAAATCATTTATGCATATGCTAAACAGCACTAGTCCCAATACAGATCCTTGTGGGACCCCACTATCTACCTGTCTCCAATGTGAAAACTGACTATTTAGTCTTCCCCTTTGTTTCCTGTCTTTTAACTAGTTACTGACCCATGAGAGGGCCTTCCCTCTTATCCCATGACTGCTTACTTTGCTGAAGAGCCTTTAATGTGGGATCTTGTCTATGGGTTTCTGAAAGTCCAAGTACACTTGATCCAAAGGATCATCCGTGTCCACATTCTTGACTCCCTCCGAGAATTCTAAAAGATTGGTGAGGCATGATTTCCCTTTACAAAAACTGTGTTGACTGTTCCCCAACATATTGTGTTCATCTATGTGTTTGATAATTCTCTTCTTTACTACAGTCTCAACCCATTTGCCTGATACTGAAGTAAGGCTTATTGGCCTATAATTGCCACGATTGCCTCTGGCGCCTTTTAAAAAAAATTGCCATCACATTAGCTGTCCTCCAGACATCTGGTAGAAAGCGTGTTTTAAACAATAGGTTACATAACAGAGTTACAGAGGGGTAGTCATGTTGTTCTGTATACAGCAAAAACAAGGTGAGTGCTGTAGCACCTTAAAGACTAACAGATTTCTGCGGACATAAGTTTTCGTGGGCTGTAACCCATTTCATCAGATGCATGAAATGGAAACCACTGAGTGTGTGCGTGCATGCGTACACATCCAAGGATTAGAAACATAACAACGGGGAGGACAAGTGCTAACAAGTGCTAACAAAGTCAATTCAGTTAGGGTAGATGAGGCCTATTCACAATCATTGATTAGAAGGTGAGAATGTGTGAACAGTGACAATTACTTCTTGTAATGAGAGGACCATTCCAAGTCCCTATTCAGACCCTATCTATGGTTTCCATTTCATGCATCTGACGAAGTGGATTACAGCCCACGAAAGCTTATGCCCACAGAAATGTGTTAGTCTTTAAGGTGCTACAGGACTCTCATTTTTATAATAGAATTAGTAGTTCTGCATTTTCGTATTTGAGTTTCTTCCAAACTCTTGGGTGAACACTATCTGATTCTGGTCTTATTACTGTTAAATTAAACAGTTTGTTCCAAAAACTCCTCTAATGACACGGCAGTCTGGGACAGTTTCTCAGATTTGTCACCTAATAAGAGTAGCTCAGGTGTGGGAATTTCCGTCACGTCCTCTGCAGTGAAGACGGAGGCAAAGAATTCATTTAGCTTCTCTGCGATGGCCTTGTCTTTCTTGAATGCTCTTTTAGTACCTCAAGAGTCCAGTGGCCCTACTGATTGTTTCGTGGACATCCTGCTTTTGATGTACTTAAAAATTTTTTTGCTGTTAATTGTCTGTTGCTAGTTGCTCTTCAAATTCTTTCTTGGCCTGCCTAATTATGCTTTTAAACTTGACTTCATAGAGCTTATGCTTCTCTCTATTTTTCTCAGTAGAATTTGACATCCAGTTCTTAAAGGGTGTTTTTTTACCTCTAAATGTCTCTTTTACTCTTTTGTGTAGCCATGGTGGCATTTATTTAGTTCTCTTACTGTTTTGTTTTGTTTTTTTTAAAATTGGGGGTATACATTTACTTTGACCATTTATTATGGTGTTTTTAAATAGTTTCCATGCACCTTACAGACATTTTCCTCTTGTTACTGTTCCATTTAATTTCCTTGTAACTAGCTTCCTCATTTTTGTGTTGTTCCCCTTTTTGAAGTTAAATGCTACTGTGGTGGGTTCCTTTGGTATTCTCCCCCACTTCTCCCAGGACGTTAAATTTAATTACATTATGGTCACTATTACTGAGTGGGTTCAGCTATATGCACTTCTTGGACCAAATCCTGTGTACTACTTAGTTCTAAATCAAGAATTCCTTCTCCACTTGTGGGTTCCAGGACTAGTTTTAATGGTGTCTAGAAATTCTATTTCTGCATGCCATCCTTATGTGAGACGTGCCCAGTCAATATAGGAATAGCTGAAGCCCCCCATTATTATTACTGACTTTTCTGTTTTTGTAGCGTCACTAATCTTTTATAGCCTTTGTGATAACTGAGTCTCTATCAAATGAGGAATGATGGTATTTGCAGCTGGATTTTGCTTGCAAGAGAATCAACAGCAGATGGTGAGACGTTTCTGTCTGGACTACTAGTTTAGTATAATAAAATATGCAGGGTGTGGTATCTCAACTTTGTTTGCTAGTCAGCTTGCTTTATCTTCCTTTAAATGGGAACTGTGATCAGATGCCACCTACCCTGTATTCTTTCTGCGATCTTGTTTTACCAAGAGCTCTCGTTAATGCAGTCTAGTTCACTCTGCATGTCAAGGCCCTGTGCTGAATCAGAATTTGATTGGGAAAGAGTTTTGACTAGTTGAATCAATGTTCTCTGATCCCTGATGATGGATTTTAGGTTTCCAATAATACTGTAGTAATGTTCTTAAAACTACCCACAACTCTCAGTGCTATTTTGCTCCTCAGAGAATTTTGCAGGTTCTATAAACTGAATAAGGAAAGTTGCTTAAACTAGAAAACTGGAGAAGGGAAGAGGTAAAGCCATAGATGTGCCAGATCGGCATGGCCACACACTTGTCTTCTGTGTGTTTGGCTATGATCCAGTAAACACTGTGGGTATTGGTGCAGAAAATGAAAATACTATCTGATGGGCTCATGGAAAACTGAAAGGCACATTTCGAAAGTGTGCTTTATCAGACAAGACCCAAGGCCCGTCCAGCCCTACAACTGGCCTCCAGCAGATGCTAAGAGAAGCCCCTTCCCACTTCCAGCCACACACAAGTGCACAAATACTATGCCATAGCCGGGGTGAGGGATTCTGCTCCATAGAGTTGATCAGCATATACTTGGAACAGGAGAGAGATTTTTGCTTTCCCAGATCATTAGAACACAGTTACTCAGCTGCCCTTCATTGTAGATTTCAGGGTAAGTCTGTCCCACGCAAACCCACTGTTTTATCACTGCCATTATTTAAACTAAATTATCTGCATCACAAATGCTGACATTAAGTGAAAACAATGCTTCTCTTAAAGAAACAAATCTTGCATTGTTGAAAGTTTGCTATGTAATTCTTCTTCCCTTTGCCCTAAATCTCTTTTGTTTGGGCCTTGGCAGATTTAGAGAGTGCGAGGAACCTAATAGCAAGGTTTTATGTTTTGTTTAAGAAACAAAAGCCACCATCCATTGGCCCTGATGAGCTGCTCTGATTTATGGAACAGTGTGGTTTTTGCTTGTTTCTGATATATGAGACTTGTAATTCTATGAGATGGGGAGCAGAAGGAAACCCAGACCTTCTCCTGTTAGCCCTGTTACTGTTCCCCAAGGTGGCAAATGTACAGCTACTGGTCAAGAGTACACTCTCTCTTCTTGCAACCCACACTGAAGCATGGCTATTCTGTTTGGTTGGTTATTATTTCACAGGCTGTACTATCTCATCCTCCATTTGGCACAGCTCTGGCTGAAATATCCACGGCTATGATTCCGTACATTAGACACTTTTATTATTATTTATTATTTGTATTATTATAGCATCTAGCAGCTGTAGAGGACCCAGGTCCCCACTGTGGTGGGCACTTTTCAAACACAGAACAAAAAGATGGTCCTTACAGCAAGGACCTAAGTATAAGAAAAGAGACAACATATGGAGACAGAGACTGATGGGAGAGCACAAGTAAACAATGAGAATTACTTTTAAAATGGTTCTTTTGGTGTTCCTTACTTCCTTTTTGTGTGCCTTTTTGTTTTCCCCTGGAAATTGCCAGGGCTGCTGCTTTTGAAAGCAGCTCAGATTTTACTCATTTAGAAGGGCAGTGTACCCTGCAGAAGCCTTTTGAGAGGCAGCTGCAGTGCTGCTTTTCTGTTATGAGTAGTGCAACTTGTAATGTATCAACTTGTGCTTCTTCCTGTGTCCTGTAGGGCCCTGTGATTCTCATTTATCCAGGGTTTTTGTTGTGTATGCTTGTATGAGAGTGGAAGGGTAGAGGATTGTGGTGAAGGTGGAAGGGCAAGGGAAATCCACCAGGATTCTATGGGACCCAGATTTAGATGAAGGAGGACCTTCTGGGGCCATTAATATTACTCCTGGATCAATCAGAAGAGTGACTTTGGAGTGCCACAAGGCATTGAGAGAAGAATGAGGGTGGATTTGATAGCAGCCTTTAACTACCTGAAAGGGGGTTCCAGGGAGGATGGAGCTAGGCTGTTCTCAGTGGTGGCAGATGACAGAAGAAGGAGCAACGGTCTCAAGTTGCAGTGGGGGAGGTCTAGGTTGGACATTAGAAAAAAGTTTTCCCCAGAAGGGTGGTGAAGCTCTGGAATGGGTTACCTAAGGAGGTGGTGGCATCTCCATCCTTAGAGGTTTTTAAGCTGCGGCTTGATAAAACCCTCGCCGGGATGATTTAGCTGAGGATAGTCCTGCTTTGAGCAGGGGGTTGGACTAGATGACCTCTGAGGTCCCTTCCAACTCTAATATTCTATGATTGCCAGTTCAAGCAGTGATCTTCAGATCCAGACTCTGCTCCTCTGATCCCTGGGTGGCAGTAAATGAGTTAACGTTTGCTTGCTTTATTGTTTCTCTCAGGTTGGGGCAGATGGTTTGATGAAACCGAGTGGCTCAGCACTCAACAACGAGTTCTTCACTTCAGCTGCCCAAGGCTGGAAGGAGAGGTTGTCAGAAGGTGAGTCTCTTGCCACTGGGAAGCAGGAAAGGTGTAAGCTGTGAACTTTTGAGGAGCTTCTTATGTAGCATCTCCATTACTGGAGGTTTGCAGCCATGATAGCCAATTTGTTAGGATCCTCTGCTAATCTCTTTGTGAATAAATAATTCTCTTGATCTTCCCAGGATACTACCATGTTTCTCTCCTCCTTCCTCCCCCAATATTTTCTTTTTCTGCCTTTTGTTCTTCTGCCATCAACTTTTCCTTCCAGTGCCCATAAATATGCATTGCCTGTTGAACCCCTTAAAATGTGCTCTGCGAATCGAATCTTTCTTTTCATAAAATCTGACTACCGTTTGCTACATTCCAATAATCTCCAGTATCTTTTTGTTGATTATGCAGTCTATCCATGATATTTTTAGAATTCTTCTATAACACCATAATTCAAAGGACTGTAGTTTCTTTATTATTGATTGTTTGCATGCCTATGTTTCACAACCAGTTTAACACAGATCAAATGTAAGTTTTTGAGAGACAGAATTTAGACTTCAGATTTGTCTCTTCTCATCAGATATATTTATTCTTCCAGAATCTCTCTTTCTGACTTCAGTTTCTGATCTTCCATCTTCTGTAATGATGCTTCCTACGTAGCAATAATCTCATTTGTTGTACAGTTGTGTCATTCATTGAAATCTTGCATGTTTTCCCAGGATTCTTGCATACCACCATGTCTTATCCACATTCAGTCCTAGACTATATTCTTTGCCATATTCATATATAATCTTCACCAACTTCATCAGACATTCTTCTGAATCAGCCAACAGCACTTTGTCATCTACATAGCCAATTTTATTCACCCATTTTACGTTCATCTTAATATTTTCTTCCGTTTCTTTACTTAATATCATCAAAGACTCTCCCTAAAGGTTGAATAAAGGGGGTTTAGAGAATGCATAATGGGGATTTCAGGGAGAAATTCAAGTTCTATAACGATTTAACACGTGAAAACAGCTGCACTCAGAATGGTCCATGAGGACAAAGTGCCAGCCAGTGGTTATCCAGACTGAAGGGCAGAGGGGAGGTTTTATTGGAGTCTTGTCTTTTGAAAAAATGTGATTTGAAGCACACGGCAAGATGACTATGTCTCTGGAGGTAATGAGTAAGACAAGGCAGCGATTTATAGCTGAAACTGAAAGGGGAATTTCAAGAGGCAGAATGCAAATGCCCAAGATAGTTTTTTTAGGATATTGAAGATTAATCCCTCTTAACTGCAAAAACTGCCATAGGATTCTTAAATGACCACCAGACCTTGGTTTTACATCCTCTCTTGAAAGACAGTACAGGTAAAACTAAGGAGTTATAAGTCAAGGTCACTGTGTACATCTGTAATAATACATTGCCTGTAAAAGAAACCTTGCTGAGCTAGTTCCCAATGCGCTGGTTTATCTAAAAAATGACAGGGATCCTGAAGTCTGTTGGTCTATTTCATGATTGCAATTGGCCTAATTCTTGTTGATTGCACGTCTTGCTGATATCCCTTTTTCTGTTTTGCAGGTGAGTTCACCCCAGAAATGCAACTGAGAATACGGCAGGAGATTGAGAAGGAGAAGAAGGTGGAACTATGGAAGGAACGATTCTTCGAGCGTTACTATGGTCAAAGGTAAGAAATCGGACTGTCTTTTTTTTTTCTCATGGCCTGTCCTGAAGCACCAGTTCCCAGAATTTGGAGCTCACTTTCTTTGATGGGACCCTCTTTTTCACTGAGCTTCTAAGATGATCGAGGGTTAGCTCCATCTGGCTCTCATGGAATCACAGAAAAGATCTGTTCGGTCATCTAGTTAATTCCTGGTCACTGCTGGATTGTTCCCTAAAGTATATATGTTCCAGTGTTTATCCAGTCTAGCTTTAGCATTGCTTGTCTCCTGTAAGGGTGGATGTCTTTTAGGCTTCACACCTCTTTTCCCCAAACTTACCCTCACAATTTTGGAAGTTCCATCTCTTAAGGTTCGCTTGGCATATTCCAGTCAAATAAGTTATTTGACATTTACTTTGTCTTTGATAGTGATTTTTTTACCCTAATATGTTCCACAGCTGTATAGAACCTTGTGGTTCCCCCTGTGAGTTGATTCACAGGCTGTTTAGCTGAAATCTCAGAATAAGTATGCTGTGGATTTCACACACTGTTCTGTCTGCCTAGCTACAAGCAGCCCTGCCTCCCCACTGTGGGATAAGGGTTTGCAGGACATTTCAGGTTCCTTGATCAGTAGCTGTATGTTATAAAAAAGTGAAAAGAACAGAGGTAGGATTGTACTGTAAAAATAATTAATAAAGAGTTCCTCTCTCTACAGAACTTCAATAATGAGCCACTCTGCTCAGCTCTGGGGCATCACCTCACTTCCTGCCCATTCATCTGTGCTGCTTTAACCCACTGTGGAGCCTGGGCTGCGCCAAACCTTATTCTCATGATCATGAGAGTATCCCACACTCTGGTGGGCTAGTGACAGACAAGTGTGAGGCAGCGGGCACTGGCTAGAGATGAGGTCTTAGTCTAGTAAGCTGTCCACAACATTAAGCCCCTTTTTTAAATACTTTTGACAATAGTAGACTTCATTAAAAAAAGTCAAGTGTCCTTTCCTGCAGTGTCTCCAGGTTCTTGCAGTAGGGGCATTTTTTCAGACACATTCACATGCAGGGAAGAATAGGAGGACAAAGTTGTGTCAGCATATAGAATATTATATATGATTATATTATGTCCTGCAAAGTATGGGGCGAACCAAAAGTGGAAGACATAATGGAGAATATAGACTTATGACAAGTCGGGGGGTGGAGGGGTGGGTAAACCAAGGTCTGGGGAGGGCAACTGCTCCCTTTGGCCTATAGCAAACAATGCCCGTGTCCTGCATGGGCAGTAGGACAACATGCTAAGGGAGATTCCTTGCACAATGGCAGGTCTGGTTTCTGTACATCTGTATCAGTAGCTGTTACAAGATACTATGCTGAGGATGAATACAGCAGCAGCTGTTTTGCGAGGAACTCAGGTTCAGATTCCCAGCTTGTTCATTTGTTACCAGGGCTGGTGGGGGATTAGGGGCAGCAGTGAGGTGCTCCCAACGTCCTGAGGGTGCAGGGTGGAGAACGATATTAGGTGTGGAGATCTTCAGTCATCTACAAACAGAAATACTCTCCTGGAAGAAGTTTATTCCTTAATTTTAGACTGAGGGTGCTTCAGTATTATAGGGATCAGAGACACTCGTTCTGGAAAAAAATGATGCAGTCTCTTGAGGGATTGTATCCATTTCCAGATCCCTTTTATAAATTCCAGGTTGTGGAGTTAAGCCTATGGGGAACCAGATGGCAGTCCTAGAGGTTTGTTGGAATATCCCATTGCTGTATCCAAGGATGGCTGCTTAAAGGAAGATTTTATAGCCAGCCACAGCAGCAGCTTGTACATTGAACGTTTTAACCATTGGCCAAATCTTTTTCAGTTTGTGACCTGGATAATTAGCCTCTGGGTAGAGGGAAAGCCCTGTGCCATGTAACAGGGCCCCCTTTGGTTGATTTTTAAAGAGTGCTTCTGTTGGACCGTTATGTTCTGTGGGGCTTGGAAAAGTGGTAGCAGCATTGAAGGGTGTCAAAAATGGTGGGCTTAAAATCAGGGGAAATGATGTGTGTAAAGTGTTTCTTTAGGGCTCTGGTATGGGTACAGAACCCTGTGCCCCCATTTTCATGGCAAAAGAATGCTTTTTTCAGACATAGGTTTTACAAAACATAATTTCTTTTTTCTTGTTAGTTCTGGAATGAGTCCTGAAGAGTCCAAGAGACTGACAGCAAGTACCACCACTATTGACATAGATTCCAGGAATCCACCAGCTGAACAGATGAAATGCATGGTAGTCTCTGAGGCACCACCCAGCAAAGAGGAGATAACTCCTCTGTCAGAGTCGAAAGCACAAGCAGTCCAGGTACCATCACCATCAGTTAAAAAAGGAGGAGAGGAAAGAAGAGAGAGAGTGCATCCCCAAATAGGAAAACCTGCAGCATCTGTAAATTCCTCAGATAGCGATGCACTGAAACTTAGTGACCAAACTCTCTCTAGGCCTCTGAAGGGTGCTGAGGAATCCATGCAAAAGAAGCCAGAAACTGCCTCTGGTCAGAAATCAGAAGAAGAAAAACAGCACACTCCATCCAAGGATCTGTCAGCAGAGGAGAACGCAAGCACCTCAGCCTTGGCCCCAAACAAACCAAAGAGCCCCAAAGCAGGCGAAGCAGTAGCAAGCATGGCGAGTCAAGCGACTCCCCAAGAGACATCTAAAAAGGAACCCCTTGCAACTGAACAAATGGATGTCAGTGCTGAGGGCCACAAGAGGAAGTCAGAGAGTCAGGAAGATGCACCAATCAGTCCGGAAAAAAAGCCACGAATCATGGACAACTGCCAGTACCAGCAGTCATTTCGGACCCAACCACAGTCCTTTCCTGCAGCTGGGGAGGGGGCACAGGTGCGAAAGGTTCCCCCACTCAAGGTAAAGGAAAGTGGAGACAATTCCATTAGGGGGTTATACAGGCCACTTCCACTGGTAACTCTTACAGAATGTTTTGCCTCCATTTTGATTTCAACTATCCATGTAAATCCCACTACTTGCATATTATAACACTGAAAATATTTGATACAGGAATCCCAACGCCTCTGCTATTTGGCCACGGGAGTCTGCTGGCCTGCTGATCAGATTAAATAAGGCTCTTTAACATATGCACACCTGTGAGAGAGTATTTCAGGCCAATCATGTTGGCACAGTTGTGTGGAAACCCAGAATTGGAATATTAGAGGACACTATAGGTCAATATTGAGCAGATTGGGAAAGCTGTGGAGGAGTCCCTAAGACTAAAATAGCAGGGAGGAACGTGCAATGAGTTACTGATGTGTGAACTTCCCCAGAACTTGAATAGTGGATGAGGACTGAAGGATATTGGCAGCTTCCCACATTATGTCAAACAAAAAACAAACTATCCATCTCGGCTCAACAGAGGGCCAGGATTTCGAGACTATGCATCACTCCTTTGAGGCTTGGTGTTACCAGGACAACTTTTAACAGCTGGATGCAATGTGATTGCTTTCTCTCAATCCGAGTAGTAAATGGGGAGGACTTTTGCAGAGGGCAGGTCGGCTCTGAAAGCCTATGATCTGCTGAGGTTTAGTAACAACCTAGATTCCTGCTGCAACCTAGATATAGGAAAGAGAGTAATATATCAGACTCTGGTGTAAGGGGAAAATAAGAGAGGCTATGAAGAGAAGGTTCTTGCCTTTGGCTTAAAAAATGCAAGTCATCTGGCTGAGATCCAGTTCATGTGACCTATTTATCAAATATCATGATTGCTACTGAGCATTTTGAAACCATCTAATTCATGAATAATGTACATACTTTTTAGGTCATGTGACTCTGTCTCAGCCAACAGGATTATGTGTGTACAGATAGCTGCAGCCCCTTCACTGGCACTGTGTTACACACAGTGATAGAACTTCAAATGTCTACCTCACAAGTTAATATTTTCAAAAATAGCTCTCATTTTTGTGGATGCAAAAGCATGAATACAAATATTTATTGGTATGAAACTGTTCCCACAATTAATTGCACCCACAGTTTAGGATTTTTAAAGTCTAACTGCCTGATTTCTAGGCACAATCAAAAATTTAGATGTCTCTGGCCTAAATGGTGATTGGAAAATTGTGTCCAGAATTACTTATTCCCATAATTTTGCCCCTTCCGAGCTGAAGCTACATGGACATTGAATTCGCTCTCGTGCCTATTGTACCCCGTATTTCTCAACTGCCTTCACAAGTTGGTACCACAGGATTAAATTAGATAGGTTGTTTTAAAAAAAGATCTTTACCAGTTGTTTTACCCATTTAATTTAACTGAAGGCTACCAAGGATTGTCTTAATGTCTAAACTTCTAAATGCTACTGATTTAGAATCTGTGGGTGGAAAATTCCCTTCTGCTCAGTGGTGTCTTTTTTACTTTTTTCCAGATTCCTGTCTCCAGAATCTCCCCTATGCCATTTCTTGCTAGCCAGGTCTCTCCCAGGGCTTGCTTTCCAACCTCTGTCACCAGTCCCGGAAGAACAGGGGCCAGAACTTTGGCAGACATCAAAGCGAAAGCCCAGCTGGCCAAGGCCCAGAGAGCAGCTGCTGCAGCAGCAGCAGCAGCTGCTGCTGCAGCCTCCAATGGGAGAGCCATCCCAGGGCCTGGCCCAGGAGGGGGAGGAGGAGAGGAAAATAGTACAGCAACAAGTGGAACCAATGAAACTGGAATTCGAGGCAGTGCACTGGAACTGGCAGGAACTGGAAGCGGGGGAAGTACGAGAAGGCTTTTTCCCCGTTGTCCAGGGACCCATTCCCAAGCGGAGAGCCAGGCCACGGAGCAGACATCAGCTCTCAGTGTCTCTAGAACACAACTACAGCAAACTCCCACAGTATCAAGAACCGCAGCCAGCAACAGAGGCACAGATTCACCATCACCAGCCCCACCAGCATTAGAGAAAATGAACAGAGTAAAAGTAAGCCCTCCAGATGTGACTGTAAGTCAAGTTTCCAGAACATACATTGGCTCAAGCCACATATACACTCTCAGTAACGACAGACAAGAGAAAGCACCTTCAGCTCCAGCAGGTCTAATCCAGATCTCAGGGGCACCACCTGCCAGGGATGAAGCAGTCTATGTCAGTGTATCCAGACCAGGTGCTGACACAAATGTGACCAAGTCAGCACTTCCTGCCACAGAAGGGACCAGCCTAATTATTCCTAAGAGCAAACCTCTTTCCCCTCTGAGGTCTTCACTGGCAGCCGTAGTCTCAGAAACTCAGGCTGGTGTGGTAGCAGCTACTATATCTTCTCCACCCTACAGCACTTTGTCAGTAGCTCCTAGCCTTAATGCTCACGTAGCTCCCTTGAGCACAAGCGGGCCTTTCCTGAAGACAAGCTCCAGTATTCCTGCAAACAATCCCTTGGTCACCCAGCTGCTGCAGGGTAAAGATGTCCCAATGGAACTAATCATGCCTAAGCCTCTCACCAAAGTAGACATTAAAACTGTCCCACTAGCTCCAAATGAAGCAAAAGGGTCAGAGTTTTCCAATGCCACAAGCACAGCTGGGAATGGCACTGGAGGGGAAAGTGGCGAGAGACAATCAAATTTAGCCATGCAGCAACTTGGAAAGATCTTTTTCCCAAGCAGGCAGCTGCCCCATGTTCCAAGGACCTTTCCCCTCTTCTCAGGAAAGGACCTGAGGAACACTAGTATTGACCAGTACCAATGCCAAGAGGCACTCGACAAGACAACTCAAGAGCAGATCCTTCAGACTCTTATCAAGCAGGTCCACAGGCAGAATCTTTTCTCAGTCCTGCAGCCTTCACAGCTCAGCCTCATTCACTCAGGTTTCCAGTTAGACAACAGCTCCACCAGTCAGAGATTCATGCTGGGTTTCATGGGCAGGAGGACATCCAAGCCTGCCATGTCTGGCCATTACCTGCTTAACATTTCCACTTATGGTCGCGGTTCAGAGAGTTTCAGGAGAGGTCTGTCAATGAACCCTGAGAACCGCTTGTGTCTGAATGATCCTGCTGATGTTCCAAAAATAGAATTTGGGGAATGTGAAGAAATAGCTGGCAATGGTAGCAGCAGTGATGAAGGAGACGCAGATGATGAGAGTACTGGTGATGAACATGAACATATCATTGTAAAAGAGGAACCCTTGGCTTCCCAGATCTCTGGGCAGCATGAAAGAGAACAGCTATCACACAGCATAAATGCTTTTTCAGATGATAATGTGCCAGCTAGAAAGAATGTAAAGAAGGAAGCAGTCTTATCTCAGCAAGCAGCAGCCAGCCAGGCAAGTGTTCACCAGTACCCAGGAGGCCAGGTGTTTGATGGAACCGCATTGGCAAGAGATTTAATTCAGGCAGCCCAGGAGCAAATGGCACATGCTATGAGAGGAAAAATAGTGCACAACAATCCTGAGGCTTATAGCACTTCTGCACCACCTGCAGATTCTGTGTTGAGGCAGCCTCCACTGCTTTCCCGTTCACATCCTCCAAAGCTATATCGAGATACTGCAGCACAGCTTATTGGTCCTAGTTATAGTGGCACAATCAATGTCTCCACCTCTCCAGAGGGGAACCAAGGGTCTCTCATGACTGGACTGTCCGAGTGCAATCAGTTGGCCAGTAGCATGGGAAACGTCATGTCTTTCTCTGTGACTGTAACCACCATTCCCGCCAGCCAGGCTATGAACCCTGGCAACCACAATCAGACCATCCCAGTTCAGGCCTTTGGTGACAACAACAACATGGAGGGTTCACCTTCTAAATGCTACTGCAGGTTGAAAGCCATGATCATGTGCAAGGGTTGTGGTGCCTTCTGCCATGACGACTGCATTGGCCCCTCTAAGCTCTGTGTCTCCTGCCTTGTAGTACGGTAACTGAGACATATGGAATGAGGGGAAGGATGGCTTGGTTTTATGCTTCCTTTTGAAATGACAGCAGGAAGAAAGAGTTTTTACTGCCTTGCACAAGAGACACATTATTGAATCAGGAATACAGAGTAGCGTTCTTCTTTCATTAAAGAAAGAGCACCTTGTTGTATAGTGAATCTAAGTTGAGTCAACTATGTGAATTGTGACAAGAGTTTGCACTTAAGGAATCATGTAAATATGTCACATTATTTTGTTTTAAAATTATATTTTCAATCTTTTAGGAGACAATGTTTGACTTGTACTGCAGATTCATTAACCCCACCTATCAGTCCCTACCCCAAGTTAGCCTAAGCTCCACTCTATACTGAAACTTCCAGCCAAACTTTAACCCCTTGGTCTTTCCTTGGCAAAAGAAAAGAACTGGAAGGATTAAAAGAACTGGGAGATTAAGAAGATTTAAGCCTTTATACTATCTGGCACAGAACACTGAGGTGTGGAGCACCAGTTCAGGCTTGGCTCAGTCTTTTATTGCTCTTTTGTTTTAGTTCAGATATTTGAGAAGTGGGAGGCATTATAACAGCCTTTCAATGGTAGCATATCAGTTGCTACCTGACTCTAGACTTTTGGAAGCCAAAGTGGGTTGTGCAATAGTGGCTGGGGTTTTTTGTGCATATCACTCCCTTTCCAACTCATGAATTACAATAACATTGTCCATAGGAAGGCAATACCTTGGGTCGCAGCTACTTCTGGGAGATTTGAAAGGCAACCATAGTAGTCATAATCTCCAAGAACTCAAGTAATAAAAAGCAGCTAGTGACTATTTAAAGCAGACATGTCTAATATGAATTGAACTACATTTCAGAAATTTGCTTTATTATGCATTTCAGTGTTAGTACTGAGGTGCCTCCCCCACAATTTCTAACCATCAAATATAATGATACAACACAAGTTAAATGACACCCTCCAACATATTGCTTGCCAGGAAGCTTGCCATGATTGATGAAGACCTCCACAATAGGCTAATTTATATAGAGAATCGTGTTTCTAGCGAAGAGTAAGGCATGGGACACAAGGGTTGTGTGGCTGCATCATTGCCCATGAGGATATTTCTTCAGGTTTCAAAACATCAAATCCTCTGGCCTGATCTCCAATCTCTACTCAGAGACCCAGGGTTCTAACTGTAGCAGTGACAAGTCAGGAATGAGGAATGCTGGCAAAAGTATGTGGGGATCACAGGAATGGACTAGCAGGGGTTCCTGTCATGAGTGAGGTGTACTGGCAGAGCTGGCCTGTCTAATGCCAGGTTGCAGCTAGTGATAGGAATCCTTCAATCTCAATAGCATTAATATTCACAATGTCACACAAATTAATTAATCAGAATTGAACAGATATTACAGCACCATCATCTCAGCAACAGGGATATATGACAGACTGGCCAATAAAATACTTAAATGTCCACCCCTTCCCACATTGTGAGAGTTAAGCATACTCCAAGCCCAATTCACGGTATCAAAGCACTAAGTTATCTCTGCCTTCAGTCGGGAATCTATAGGTAAAGTCCTGTTCCCAGCAAGGAACATCAGGCTCAAGAATCACATCCAGTTCCATGTTGTGTCTCTCTGAGAAACAAATACATGAATTAGGTAGAAATTCGCGAAAGGCTACGGAATTCACTTTTAATCCAAAGGCCTTTTTAAAATGAAGCAAAATTAATAAAGTAGGTGTGGTAAGTTATCCTTAGATGCTCCATTTGCTAGTTCTCTCCGAGTTTTGGACTTTTTTTTCCAGTTTGAATGTACTACTACTCCTTCCCCTCATATGAAAAGAGAACCTAGGGTGCTGCTGTTAAAAACAGGAGATGTAGATCATTGTACACAATGCATTTCACCAAACAGTGGGTGGCAATTGATTTGTTGATAACAAAGTTGAGTGCCTAATCCCTCAATACTGAAAATATCTCCCTCCCTGCTTTTGTCTGTGTGTGCCACTTTCCAAACCAGGATTATCAACCGTGAAATAGCATAAAATGTATTATATTCCCATCTTCAGTCTTGCTCATCCTAAATATTTTGGGGGAGAATGTCCCCTGATTTCTAAATACTATAGGTACTTAGTTACCACAGTGATGGGGGGTGTTTAAGAATCCAGGTAAATATTTTTAAATCCATCACTCTGTTGCACAAAAATAATTAACACCAACAAAAAATAGCCTCAGGGTTTTTTTTGACATGCCAAAAGTGCACTGTCAGCAGCATTTAACCAGTACACAAACATCTCCAAATTTGGCACATTCCAGGTGCTATAGCTAATGATGTTGGAGTGCATGCAAAGAAGCAAACCAACCAAAAGAATCATTTTGGCTTCTGCTGTTGCAAAAACAATCTGTCACAGAGGTGGACCTTTGTTTTGTGGGCCTAGTGCACTCAAGAGCAAGTGTCCATTATGACAGTTCATGCACTACTTCCAATTTTTCTCTTCCCCAGTGCAAGAAGCAGTTCTGCAACATCCTCTGAGTTATGAGATACCGTGTCAGATGGATATCATGGTATCAGGCACACAACTAACTGCTAAATGAAATGATCAAGACTCCTGTTCTCTGACACACTGAGAGAGAGAGATCCATTTTTGTTTCCTTGCTATCTTAGGGCTTGTCTACACAGGACAGTTTTACCAGTTATACCGGTATAATGAGGTATCTTCTTTCTTGCCACTTCTCTAATCAGGGTTGGCAACTTTTATAGCCCTCTTCCAAAACTCATGATTTTGGCTGTCCTGCAAATTGGTCTCTCTAAGGTCAGCTGATATCCTGTCTGTGTACTGAATCTTTGGTCTTCCCATTGGTCATAGGTGTAATTATATATATCAGTACACATACTGGTGTAACTCCTCTTTCCCAGCTTACATAAACCGCCTAATTGGCCGCACAGTTTAGCCTGCACACTAGCACGACACGCTGTAACTCCCCTGTACGGATGCTGTCTGCATGAACTAAAGAGTACCTAAAAGACTCAGTTAACACAAACGACGTACCTTTTAGTTCTCACCTACAGGGTGTATACAAGGGAGTTACAGCATATTATGTTAGTGCCCACTGGAATTCACACCCCGCTCCAAGCTGTGCGGCCATGTAGACAAGCCCTTACACCAGACTTACAGTGTTTTCAAAAGGAGACTATATTAGTATATCAGTTTAAATCCACATCTTAGCTCATACTGGTATAATTGTCCTACCTGGACAAGACTCCTAAGAAGGGAGCAGAAGACATTGGGAGAACAGCACAAACTGGCCTGTGGGCCTATTTGTGTTTGCTGGGATTTTATGCCTGTTGCAACTCTCACTTTAAAAGGCCCTAAATTTTATTATTTTCAGCAGAACATTTTAAAATAGTCAGGAGTAGAGCCCCGAACTTTGTTCCTACTCTCAACTCCCTTAACATTTGTAGTGTCACCTCAGTTGGAGTTTGCATGTCTGGCTTCACATGCTCTGTACACCTATTTCTCTCTATGTGATGCTGTTTCTGAGACATAAGTAGCTGCTGTTACATGAAATACTACTGCAGGTCCTGAATTATTTTTTACAGAGTCATTATCCAAGCAAGAAGGGAAGTAGATCTAGGAAGTGTCCAATTGGATTTGTAATGACCACTAAGATTTCAGTAGGACTCCACTGTCCTTTTTAGTGGTCATTATAACTTTATTAGATGGTCATCTAGAGGTTTACTGCTCAGTTTAGTGCCTTAGCTAGCTTCGGATGGGTCAAGAGTTTTGCGGTTGCTACTTCATTCTACCCCTTCCCAAAGTAATGAATCCTTTTGGCTGAAAAGCTTTGATCTTACCACAATTAAACAAGCTCTTTATCTGGAACCTGATAGAACAGTATCCCTAGGTTCACCAGAGGGCATTAGAAATGATGGGGTTTGGATTACTGAACATTTAAGCAAGAATAGGTCTGCTCAAAACATTTTTAACTTTTTACATTTCACAGTGCTGGGTTTTGAATAACAGTCGTTTGAAAGGAAAACCTGAGGACAGAGTAGGAGTATTCCCTTTTAGTTAGTGAACAACCTTCTTGCTGAGACTTTCCCCTTTAGCCCCGGTTCTTCCTAATCATTTGTCCTAGGTCTCCTCCAGCAAAATAATAAACCTGCTTTCCTACTGGCTGCAGTTAGTCGTTAAAAGGATATTGTGGACTAATTTAGACAACATTTTTGGCTTTGGCACCCAAATATTACAGTGTTAGCACTTTATAATAAATGCCCATGTAAAAATGGAATACTCAAAATATTTTACAAAGCTTAACATCAGAGCAATGTTTGTGACATAAAATAATGCAACAAGAAAAGTTCATTCAGACTGAAAACTTTCCTTACTGAGATCAAATCCAGGCCCTGCAGCATGAGAACCAGAAAGTGAATTGATTGATCGAGTATCACTGATCAGTGCAAACAATAAATACTTTTATACATATTGCATAAACGGAGAAGTAAATGGAATTTTAGAAATGATTTTCAAGTTTCTGAGATAGCATTAGTAACGGAAGGAAACTTGTTTTAAGGGGTTTTTTTAGTTGACAATGTCCCTTTTTAAATGCGAGGAAATGACTGTTAACTGTGTAAACAATGACTTCTATCAGCAGAGTTGTACTAGGTTTACAACAGTAAAAATGTTCAGGAAGCCATTTCCTAGAAGTTATTTATTGGACAGATGAGTAATTGCTAGGGATGTCCTCACTGCTGGTCATTAATGCTTTAATTATGTCCATTAAAATTGTTCTAGGGGCATTTAAGAGCATTATGGGCCCAATTCTTACCCACTCACTCACGAGTGGTCCCGTGGAAGACGATACATGTGTGAGTAAAGGCTGCAATGATGGGCACTGTAATTGGAACTGGGTTGTGTTTGCTTTAGTCTAGTGAGGAAGGCTTTCTGCATTTCATTTGGAGTCATTTGTTTAGGCTCAATTTTTTAAAAGTAGTCACCAGTTTTAGAATGCCTCAATCCTGGGGACTGGATTCTGCTGAGTACCCACAATTCCAGCTTTCAGCACCTCTGAAAATCAGGACCAAGCTGTAAAGTGGAGCACTCCAAATTGAAGATCACTTCTGAAAATGTGGCTTTTATAGTGGAAGTAGGAGGACAAGGGATGGCATTCTCCCATTGGATGTTGCCACCTGCTGCAGCTGCAGGGCTTTTATCACAGGAGGGTAGGAGCCCATTGCCAGGAAGTTACTGCCTGTGGCATCGCACAGCTCTGAAAACTATCCTCAGTTAATCCAGTGTGTATAAAACCGGCATGGATGAGAGAGGGTCTCTTAGAATTCAAGTACTGTTGCCACTAGGGGGAGAGAATGGTTCAAACATTTGCTAAGATGATGATAACGAGTTTTCTTTGTTACATTTTTAATGCTATACATTTGATACAAAAGATCACTTTTAAAAGCTTACAGTAATATATTTTAAGTAATATATATTTTAATATTTGTGTAAAAAAAATGACAAAGGAAGATTTGTGAACTAAATATACATGGTGTTGTGTGTGTGCAGTTTCTCAGCAGGTAAAGATTTCACTGGCAAGGAAACTGAAAGCATTCGGTTTTCCATTAATGCAATAAAAATGGAGATTCTTAAAACAGAAATCCAATATTGTTTACCAGAGGCTCTTTAATTTTTGTTTGGGCCATAAGGCTTATAAACATGATTTAGAAGATGATAAACTTTCATCTGTCTTTTGCCTTTTTAAAAGGGACTTAAATTGGAATAGAGGGTATGTACAGAAAATCAAGGTGACACCATTTTAAAATTCATATTTTTTCACAAATATAGAAGAATCATATTTTACATAAGAATTTTAAGTATTTGAAATAAATATGTATATAAATATACTGTATGTACTTCGTATATTCTTTTATTTTACATTTTAACTATTAAAATATTGGAGCTGTTTGGATTTGAGTTCCTACCTATGTATTATTGTAAAAAAGAGAGAGAAATGAGTACTGCTTCTTGCCATTGCAGCAGCTGTTGCTGCTGCAGCAGATTGTAGGGTAGCAAAAAAACCTTGAAGCTCAGCAGAGAACGAATTGGAATAGTTTAGCAGTTTTAGAAATACAGTACAGAAAATTTAAGTCCTGTGTCCTGTTTGTGTTTCCATTTATGTTCTATCCTATTTTGCCTCAAAAACACCCAGAACAATCTATGGTGAGAAGACAAGAAGTTGAGGTGGAGCTTTATACAAGTACTGCCAAAGAGACTTATTGGTACAGAAGCTACTCAACTAAAATCAAAAGCAACCATTAGAATTTTAATAATTGTAGCCAATAGTTTGATTCTTGTACGATCCTCTGATAGGGGAGTGCATATGCCAAGAGCCTAAGTATACTGGGATTTCAAGACAACACTCAAAGGAGTTTTCTTTTGTAGGGCTTTGGGTCCAATATCACAGTAGTGGATGATGTGTGCCCTCAGTCACTACTGTAAGATGGAATGGATTCTCTTCTGCTATACTTGGGCAGGATCCCTAGAAAACCCCTTAAGGGAAGCAATAGTAAATCTGCTGAGACTGCTGGCAACGTACATAGGAATTCTGTTTCCAAGATGCTGTAACTTGGATGCAAGGATTCCTAGAGGTACAAGATCACAATAATTATATGAATATAAAAAAGACAAAATTCTAGTTAGAGGAGAATGTTAGTGGCTGTGAACTACAGTAACGACCAGCTATGATACATGTGCATTATATACAGCACATCAAGTGCAGTTTATTTAATAAAGGGCCCAAACCTGTGACGTGCTCAGCATCTTCAATTACCAGTGCAGTTACTAGCAGCTGAGGTTGTGGTGCATCTTACAGGGTTAGGCTAAAGTTCATAGTGCATGTGTCTCAGCTGATTTGTATGGTAATATCACATCTATTTCCAAACCCCCAGTAATTACATCACAGATATGTCTGGTTTATTACATAAACAGTAAAGCTCTTAAGATAGTGTTCAGGGTTTTATGAACCCAATCATTTAGGAACACAATACATTTAAATTGCTGCCCTTTTGAACAATGGCCCCAGTTCTGGGCCTTCATTTGTACCCTGGACACCAACTCTACAAACATAGAGGATCTCCCCAGCAAGAAAAGTCAATGACATAGGGTGACAGAATTGGCTCTGTCAGTCCATGGTGTGGGGCCATACCAAGCAAGGGGAGGTGGCTTAGCTAGAACTTGCTGCACTCTGTCTAGTGTGGGCTCACAGAAAGCTCCAGAATCTGGAAGGTGCATAAAGATGATACACAGACACATTTGCCCCTTCACCTTCTTGGTGGTGCCAAGCTCACCTCAGGTACATCCCCAAATTTGAGCCCCTGTGTTTACCATGGCCTAAACGGCCCTGTGGGAACTGTTGGAATCTCAGATAAACAAGAACTGTGTTTACTATAACTGTGATCGAGACTGGGGTTCATGTGGAGGAAAACTGAATGCAAAAAAATCCTTGATTTGTGTGACAGGTTTAACTTTAAATTCTAGATTCCAGAAAACTCAAAAGACAGACAGTTTTGTTATAGTTAGGGTTATTTTCCAAACACTCCAAAATATGCCAGGACCCTATTTACATACACATAGTGAGATCCTCTTTTACTAAAAGTCATTTTATATTTCTTTCTATGAATTGCAATCTGCACAATCAGAGGGGTTTTCACTCTGAACAGTTGCACTATAAGAAGGTTACACTGTTTGGGTGTGTATATGTATATATAACTAGAGTGTGTGTGTGTGTGTGTGTATATATACAACTATATTTTACATAAATGTACCTAAAAAGGCTGTAAATCCATCTCAGGAGTCTGGTGACATTATAAATTTTGAGAACAAAGTTTGACTTACCACAAGCCTGAGACGGAATTACAGCTTTTATATTCGTTTTAATATTTAAAATATATGGGTTAGAAAAAGATACAGTATATGTTGTTTTGATCTGCTGCACTTTGTCTAAACTTTCCTAATCTCGCCTGTACTGCTCCTTCCTTCTCCTTTTAAAACTTAGAAGCCAACATTTTTCCTGTGGGTTTTCTTTCAGTTGCTCTTCTCAGAGGCTGAATAGCATTTCTATTCAAAAAGCTGTGCCAAGAGTTTAATATTCTTGGGTTTTGCCTTTTATAATAAGTCACAGCTGAACCCCAGTCCCAACATTGGGGAAAGTGAGCTGGTACGTGATGCAGCCAGTTGGCAATTTGATTCTAAAATAGTCCCTTTGCAAATAGAGTCAATCGATCAATCAAACTTAAATAAGAAATACAATCATTTTCTGTTGTTATCCAATGATAAGTTTGTACTGAACAAGAAGATTATTGTAATTCACTATCTTCCTTAATAAGGAAATTAGACAACTTCCAGGCATTTAAAAAAAACTGCATTGGTAAATTCCATTAAACCAGCAATCACATCAGGAAGCTATATGACCCATAATATTGCAGTTTTGCAGATTGTCAGAGCTCATTTTAGTAAACTGATTCTCTCTGCACGTGGAAAATAATTTCTAAAAGTCTGCTTTGGGGTCTGCTGTATAAGATTCCACCTTAGCTTCTCACCAGCATTAAGAAGGATCTGAGGAATGCTTTAAAAAAAAAAAAAAAAAGTATATTTGTATCCTATCACTTTGAGATCTGTGTGTCCATAGAAGGTAACACTTTGAAAAGCAAAAGCCTGCCTTGTGGCTTATGTCTTATTGCAGATTCAGTTCCTTTTCCCCTTCTTATTTTTGTCATGTAAAACTACCTGCTTCATAAATGAATGTAAAATACAGTAGTTCTTCAGCACATGGTTAAATGTGTATTTTATCTTAATGTTTCATTTTATGTTAAATAAAAGCATATGATTTTATGGTCACCATTGCTGTTAATGTTGTCTTTTTAAATGCTGCTCTCTTGAACTTCAAGAACGTGAAGCAGCCAGACACAACACAGAATTACTTAATTTCAGGTCCAGCACTGCAGGAATGCCCAATTTGTCTTTTAAAACCATTTCCCTACATTTTGTGGGGAAGGTTTGCTGTGTGTACTAAGTTGTTAATAAACATTTTTGATTTCTTGCATGTATTTCATCTGAGAATCTCAAATTGCTTTAAAACATTAGTGCACTGTAAGTATGAATAAATATCCTTATTCACAGATGAGGAAACTGAGGCACAGACCACATTGACTTGCCAAAGGTCACTTATTGAGTCTAACAGGAACAGAATTCAGATGTCCTGTCTCCCAGTCTTGTACTCTAACCACAACACAAACTTAAAAACTGGCAGAGTGTATTCTCTCCCCTACAGAATGATCAGCTTTCTCCCCAGTCGTCTTTTGCAATACAGTCTGTTAAAGTGCATCCCCATTTCCAAGTATGATTTTTCGAGCTGACAACAGTGTGCACAGTTATGTTGGCATAATAACGGTGTAGTTATGTAGCCATCCAGCAATTTTTAAGCTGTGGCAGGAGCCCTGGTCTGCCAACAATGTGATTCTTCCCAAGCCTCCTGCACTTGAGACTGACTCCTTTCTAATTTTCTCTCCAACTCGTGCCACTTACGGAAAAGAGCTAATCACTCCCCTGAGGCAGCACAGAGCTGATCTTCTAACTTCTGTATTCTTTCTTCTCTTCCAAAGCATAGAGTTTTGCAGAATAATTCTATTTTCTCCTTCAGTTTACACCTTAGAATCATAGAATATTAGAGTTGGAAGGGACCTCAGAAGGACATCTAGTCCAGCCACCTGCTCAAAGCAGGACTATCCTGAGCTAAGTAATCCCAGCCAGGGTTTTGTCAAACCACAACTTAAAAACCTCTAAAGATAGAGATGCCACCACCTCCCTAGGCAACCCATTCCAATGCTTCACCACCCGCCTAGGGGAAAACTTTTTCCTAATGTCCAACCTAGACCTCCCCCACTGCAATTTGAGACCATTGCTCCCTGTTCTGTCATCTGCCACCACTGAGAACAGCCTAGCTCTATCCTCCATGGAACCCCCTGGTTCAGGTAGTTAAAGGCTGCTATCAAATCCCCCCTCAGTCTTCTCTTCTGCAGACTAAAGGGGCTTAGTTCCTTCAGCCTCTTCTCATAAGTCTTGTGCTCCAGCCCCCTTATAATTTTTGTTGCCCTCCACTGGACTTTCTCCAACTTGTCCACATCCTTTTGTAGTGAGGAGCCCAAAACTGGACACAATACTCCAAATGCAGCCTCATCAATGCCGAATAGAGGGAAATAATCACTTCCCGCAATCTGCTGGCAATGCAGCCCAATATGCCATTAGCCTTCTTGGCAACCAGGGCACACTGCTGACTTGTATCCAGCTTCATATCCACTGTAACCCCCAGATCTTTTCTTCAGAACTGCTGCCTAGCTCGTCGGTCCCCAGTCTGTAGCTGTGCATGGGATTCTTCCTTCCTAAGTGCAGGACTCTGCACTTGTCCTTGTTGAACCTCATCAGATTTCTTTTGGCCCATCCTCCAATTTGTTTAGGTCCTTCTGTATCCTATCCCTCCCTTCCAGGGTATCTACCACTCCTCCTTGCCTAGTGTCATCTGCAAACTCGCTGAGGGTGCAATCAACCCCCTCTTCCAGATCATTAATGAAGATGTTGAACAAAACCAGCCCCAGGACCAACCCCTGGGGCACTCCACTTGTGACCAGCTGCCAGCTAGACATGGAGCCATTGATCGCTACTCGTTGAGCCCTTTGCTCTAGCTAGTTCTCTATCCATTTTATAGTCATTCATCCCTACCATACTTCTTTAACTTGCTGATAAGAATACTGTGGGAGACGCTATCAAAAGCTTTGTTAAAGTCAAGGTATATAACGTCCACTGCTTTCCCCACATACACAGAACCAGTCACCTCTTCATAGAAAGCTCTGAAATCACATCAGCTAACTCCCTCAGCACCCTTGGGTGCATTGCATCTGGCCCCATGGACTTGTGTATGTCCAATCTTTCTAAATAGTCCTGGACCTGTTCCTTCAGCATTGCGGGATGTTCACCTCCTCCTCATTCTGTGCCACCCAGTGCAGTAGTCTGGGAGCTGAACTTGTCTGTGAAGACAGAGGCAAAAAAGGCATTGAGTACCTCAGCTTTCTCCACATTCTCTGTCACTAGGTTGCCTCCCTCATTCTGTAAGGGCCCCACACTTTCCCTAAACTTCCTCTTGTTGCTAACATACCTTCTTCTTCCCCTTCACGTCCTTGCTAGCTGCAACTCCAATTGCGCTTTGGCCTTCCTGATTTCATTCCTGCATGTTCAAGCAGTATTTTTATAATCCTCCCTAGTCATCTGACCAAACTTCCACTTCTTGTAACCTTCTTTTTTGTGTTTAAGCTCACGAATGACTTCTTTGTTAAGCCAAGCTGGTCGCCTACCACAGTTGCTATTCTTTCTGCACATCAGGATGGTTTGTTCCTTTGCCCTCAATAAGATTTCTTTAAAATACAGCCAGCCCTCTTGGATTCCTTTCTCCCTCATATTGATCCCTTTTATCTTCTGGTATATAATCTATAAAATCTGTTTGAATTTAGAATAATTTGAGTGGTTGTATTTAGCCATGAATGCATAACTGGCAATCTGGAATTGCAGAGTGGCTGATGAGTAGGCCTTGTGGCCAAAAAGGTCTAGTCACTTCCATTCTTTGTTGTATGGTGTGGATCTAAAATGTGGTTTGCTGTGCTGATTGACTGCATCAAAAACTAGTGAGTTCAGTGCTGCGTGAGAAAGTAAAAGGTCCAGCCCCTTTGAGGGGATGTAGTACTTTTTATTCTCTCTTACAGGTGGGCAGTATTGTTGCTGAAATCTGCCATACATCTTTGGCTGGTTCCATCAGTGCATCATTTATAGGAAGTGCTACTTTTCATGCAGATGAAGTGTGTAGAATATCCAGTCGTTTGTGTTGTGACTCTGGGATGTATTCTAGAGCATCTCTAGGGAATCTGTGATTCTTTTGAACAGCTCCTGGAAGTGTTTGAAATCATGAGCAGCTGTGGGCAGCAGAGACATTACAACCTCACCCAGGGACGAAGAGGAAATGTTGGCTGGACGCATTGTTTCCTGTTCCAAGGCTTCTTTCTGTTCCTCAAAGCTCTCCTCTGGGGGCTTTTATGGTGTTGCCACTGAAGGTGCTGGGAGAGACCTAATCCTCTCCCTGCAGGAACTCAGGAGTCTGGAGTATTGTCCTCTGTATGCTGCCCAGGGGTCCCAGTAAGGCTACTGTGTGGGAAAGGACATAGGTGGTGGTAGCCATGGGTGACCATCTTGTGGGATGATTTAGTCTGCATGCAGTTTGAATGGGAGAGGGATGATGTGAGGAAAAAGCACCCTTCTCCTCATTATCTTCCTCCTCACTAGAAAATGGAACATCCGGTGGTGACGTGGGTTGTCACAGTACCGGATGCGCCAGAGAGACACAGATGATGAATAGCGGAGATTGTGGCACTGAAAAGACAAGTAGATCCTTGTGTTGTAGGAAATGGTGCAGTGCCAGCATTTTCAGTGCTGGCGTGGTCAATGCTGACAGTGCTGCTGCAGGTGTGGATGTCAGTGCTGACCTTTGAGCGCTCTGTGCCACTGGAACAGGTGGTGGTGCCATAGGCTGTGAGAAGTGCCTTGGTGCCACATCCGGCTCCATTGGTGCCGTAGCAGAAGAGGTGGACATTTGTTTGCCTCCAACTCTGAGTCTGCTCGCTTGGAGTCAGTGGTTGTCATGATACGCTCGGTACCGGAGAATCCTGGTGCTTCATAAATACTCAGCCATGGTGTGGTTGGTACCAAGAGTAAAGAATGACCTGAAAACCGCTTATTTGCTGAATCATTCAGGGGGGAAGTCAATGCTCTTTTCCTCAGAGCCTTTTTGGAGAAATAAGCCTTCTTGTATGGAGAAGATGAAGTCTCTGGAAATCTTGTCTGACTGGGATCGGATGCTGGGCACAGTCTTCTCCATGAGTAGAAGTTTGAGATGCTAGACTCTGTCCAGTCTGGTTCAAGGTTTTTAGATTGCTGCAGTGAGAGCACGTTTGTGATATATGTGCCTCACCTAAGCAGCAGACACACCGAGAGTGTCCGTCAGACACCAGGATAACCTCCCGGCAGGAAAGGCAACGCTTGAAGCCCGGTGAACTGGGAATACTGGAGATATTGCAGTTCAGCCTTAAAAGCGAGGAGTAACTATTCTAATGGGTAGAAATAATGGTATTAAAAATGTTTAAACAGAAAATAAATGGGGAAAGAAAAGGTAAGTAACCAATCTACTAAAACTATTCTAAGAACAAACTATCTGTTTTTCACTGCTGGGAGCGCCATCTCAGGCCAAGGATAGTCAAGAAAGAACTGAGGGAAGTTGGGTCGCACACTCTTGATGTGGCACCGACAACAGTGCGAGATGGGGACATCCCATGTGCAATCTGGATGGGCACTGCTGATGAAATTCTCTGATCAAAGACACAGGGATACATCATCACCTGAAGTGGAGCACCCACAGGGACATTCCTTGAAGAACACCCATTTTGCTTTTAACAAGTCTCTTTGCACATATTTTTAAACACCTCTTGCTCATTCTGTTTTTACAGTCTAGGTTTTTCATGCATTTATCTGTGTTTCTTTATACTTCTAGAGGTGGGATTATTTATCACTCTGGTTTCTAGATCATATGCTAAGACCTACTGGATTCCCTCCCAAGTTAAGGCGTGCCTTCCAGGTGGGGGTCAGAGGCTGAAAGGACTAGGCCAGGTCTCAGGAAGGACAAACGTTGAGGTCATAACATCATTTATGGTAACATCATTACTTCCTGTGACAGTGAAGTAAGGCAGGGCGTCTGGTTAAGACAGGACTTCCATTGACATGTTTATCATTATCCTTACCTCATCCATCAGCCTCCTTAACTCTCACCCCCAAATAAACCTAGAGCTTCAGGGATTGGGACTGCCCCCAGTGATCCACTGAGGTTTACAATTAGGACCAATGAGCCTCCTAAAGCTCACTTGGGGTCCTCTACATAGACATCAGAAGAGTAGTCCTTTGCTCTCCTCTCACTTTTACCACTGCCATACAGTCTCTCTGTTCTCTTCCCTCGCCCAATATGCAACAGAGATTCAGGGCCCCACCCACTTACACCCAGTCCTGGAACAGCTCCAATGTTCCTATCATTACAGGATCCTCTACATGTTCCCCTACACCTGGGAAAGCTTCAGGCTCCCTCCAGTCCCCCCACCTCTTCTTGCACAGTGCCATTTTTTTTCACCCTATAAATGTAATTGAACTCATCTAAACAACTTTACTGTGAGTGTTTTACCTATGGGGAACTGAGGCACAGATACCAAGTCCAAGATTAATATCCCTCAGAATTCCACTGTGTGATTTACCCAGCATCCCTCAGGGAATCTGTGGCAAAGCCAAGGTTATAATCTAGTTCCCAAAGGTCCCAACCATGCCTTCACCGCAGCACCTTCCATTGTTTTCCTCCAATCCTCTACCTCATTCACTATACAGAAATTCCATAATGTATGAATATTTGCTAGATAAGTCATCAGTGTCTCAATGCTTTGTAGAGGTGAGTGTGCAGGAGTAGCCCTTTGCACAGATTACATCACCAAGCACACACACTTGACACTCTTCGTAAGAGGCAGTGTGGCTAAATGGCTGAAAGGTGATCTACCATGACAGAGACCTGAGTTCTATTTTCATGTCTGTCAGAAGTGTGCTTGTGTAACCTCTCAGATCCTCGGTTATTGCATCTGTAAAAGGGGGCGATTATATTTGCCTGCCTGATAAGCCAGGGATATGAGCTCTATGATAAGGGCAGTGAATAACACAGAATCATTCACACTAATCAGTGCAAGAGGTGACACTAGAACTCCTGTTATCTGGTTACCACGCCAGGGAACTTCTTCCTTTTGAGTTTGTGCCATGGATTGCCAGTGCACTGTAGTTCTAAAATCAAGGGTCTAACAACTTTTCCCATATTTACATTATAGACCTTGGTTTTGATAGTAGGCACTGGTCTCAGCAACGGGAATCCAATTATATGAATTTCATGTGTCCCATGCCCCCCATCTAGACAAAAACAAAGTTACAGTAAAATGGAGTCAACATCCTGAAATGCTTCAATACACTCAGCTCTTTCACTCGTCATATAGTTAAATTTAGCTGCACTATAATTAGGTCCAACTGTGGGCACCTTCTTGATTGGAGCAATCAGCATCTACTAAGTAGCCATTAAGTACTACATTAAGGGAAGATTTCTTTCCATCCCTGCCCCCACTTCCTCTGTTTTGGCTGGCCCCACCGTTTGAGAAGAGATGGAGATAGGAATCCCTAGCTTTTCTGCACTGCTCCTAATGGAGATTGCAAGGAATTCTGTCTCCACATCGACTCCCAATTATGAGTGAAGGTACAGTTTTCCAGAGGCCCTTTTCCCAGCTGCCAGTGCCCTGAGGCTCTGTTGTCACTTCATGAGTAACATGGAGGACATCTTTTGCCAGCTAGGATCCCCTCCTCTTATTGTACAATGAACTCTCAAGTTATTGATGTAATCAATCAGCGCAGCTAACAACATCATTACAAGTGTGGAGAGATGGTTGAAAATCCATCTCAAATTCAACTGCTTCTGTTCTGCATATAACCAGGAAGTACTTATACTTATCAACCCTTCATGTCTCCCTGAGTCTGTTTTCAACCACCTCTCCACACTTGTCCTTATAGTAATGAGTCCACATTGTACATGCTGTGCTGTGGGAGAGAGCTGTACAAAGGACATCTTATTAAACTCCATATTTTATCTGTACTTTAATAGTCTTCTTGAATTTTGCAATCACCTGCTTTGTTTTTGTTTTGTTCCTTGCCAGCTTGGAATAAAAGATCTTATAAGTGAAAGGAGAGCACTGCAAAAATGTCTAAATATAGGCAGGGAGCAGACTGCAAGCTAAGGCAAGGTAATTATGCTGTCACACAGAGGGAGAACAAAGAGAGTAATACACAAGGTTCAGCATCTCCCCTTGCGCTCAGCTCCTGCTTTAATCATTGTTATCCTGTTGGCTGGCAACTGGGAACGTTTATAAAGCAGAAGAGTATGGTCCTTACCAGTTTGTGATACATTTATAGCATAAAAACAAATAATGGCTGCTAAGTCACTGGTTGTCACTAGCCACAGCTCTAAATTTACTTAGGAAAAAGAGTAATAGATATAAATGTCACCTGTTTTGGAGATAGCAGCTGCAGACAAAGCATGAAAAGGAGGACTAAAGCCTACCTATGGGAGCACCAGATCTGATTTTGTCTGATATATATGTATCACATACACACAGGTTAATAGTGCATTCTTTATTTTAGTAATATTAATGTCTTACACTTTATAGCGCTTTTTATACAGATGAATGCCAAAGAACCACATAGCTGTATACATGCAAGAACTACTTTCTTTACAAATGTCCACAGCTCATGCACCTCCCTAAAATTACACCAAACTGATTATGGCATGTACATATCTCCATGTGGTTTATACGATACAATATTTCTGTACAGCTATTTAGATTACTAAACCTTTATGTAGAAGGATGAAGTAAGACTGTCCCCCTCTACCCACTGTATCTCCTGTTCTTCTTCCTCCCCCGACCCAATGCCATCATGCTATAGTAAAATGAATCTGTTATAAAAATTTAAGATAATTGGTATTATAAGGATTCTTCTAAGTGGCGTGTCTAAAAAGTATATTGACTGAAGTTGAACAAAACACTTTGAAATTCACAAGTCAATTAAATTGTGAATTTTAGTGAAAAAGAGGGGGAAAATTTTTTTGCAAAAAATGTTATCATGCTTTTCAACCAGCTTTACAGCAGACTGGAAAACTTTCTAACTCTAACATGGACTAAATTTTCATTGAAATTTTGAATATCGAAAAGGATAGAATTTTGATAAATTTTAATTAAAATTTCATTTCATTTTCCAGCCAGCTATAATTATATCCCCCTTTTTAGAGATGGGTAGAAATGACTTGCCCAAGATCACACACCAGAATTGAAACTCAGTGCTTCCTGACTCGTAACACTGTGCTTATTCTCTCAGACCATGTTGCCTCTCTATATGTAAACCACAAACCAACACTAAGAATATATGAACACCTATTTTCAGTAAACCATTCACAGAACATTCCAGTTGCTCCTTGAGAAGAAGAGAATGAGGAAAGTCCAGTATAACAGTCTGGAGAACTACAGAAATTAATTAGATTAAATGAAAAAATGAGGAATTATCCAGGAAATGGAAGAGAGGGAAAGGAGCAATATACAGAGCAATGAGAGTAATGAGAATGACAATCTCTTCCATAAGTCAGAGAGAAGGTGGCTGCAATAGTCTAAGGGCTGGTATACAAAGACAATTGTGTTGGTTAGGAAGAGTTTCCCCCAATATAGTTATACTGGTAAAAGCCCTAGTCTTAATATTAAAAACAGGGGGGAAGGAACTTAAACCAATATAGGGAAAGAACACTTTAAAGAATATTTAAATAAGGTAGATGTATTCAAATTGGTAGAATCTGATGAAACTGACCTTAGGATACTTAAGGAGTTAGCTGAAGCAATCTTGAAACCATTAGTGACTATCTTCAAGAGCTCCTGGAGGACGGATGAGGTCCCAGAGGGCTGGAAAAGAGCAAACATAATACCTGTCTTTAAAAAGGGGAACAAAAAGAAGCTGGGGAATTATAGACCAATGAGCCTAACTTCATTATCTGGAAAAATACTGGAACAAATTATTATAAAACCAATTTGTAAGCACCTAGAGGATGATAGGGTTATAAGGAACAGTCAACATGAATTTACCAAGGACAAACCATGCCAAATCAGCCTAATTTAATTCTTTGATGGTATTACTGGCCCATCCATACAGAAGAAATAAAAACAGTTCTATTTTGATTTGGATGACATGATCAAATCTGTATCCAGGGAAGACAAACTCATACTTGGGGGAACCTTTAATGCCTTAAAACCTTTAGAGCTTGACAAGCCAGTGAGGCTTGGAGTGCTGTAACAAACAACAGCGGAAGTCAGAAAAATAAGCAGCAGTTGTGTTCTCCTGCTCAGCAAGAGTGCTGAGTGCAAGAGTGCGCAGGAGCTCATCATTACCCACACAATCTTAAGGCATGCCAGCAAACATAAAACTTGGTGCATGCATCCAAGACCAGAACACTAGCACCTCATTGACTGTCATTATGTGACAGAGACATCAGGGACATCAAGATCACCAGACCAATACAAGGAGCAAACTGCTGGACCAACTCGAGGACGATCACATATCGTTATCCATCAGTGAAACAATGCTGAATAGATTAAACCAAAATTGAACATAGAAAAGTTTCATCAATAAAAACTGCAGGAAAACGTAGACAAAAAAGTTGATAGTATGATGTCATCACCTATAATGCACTTGAAAAATGGAATATATTCAGATCAGATACCCTTCAAGTCGCAGGAGAAACTTTAGGCAAAATAAATAATAAATAAATCAAAGATGACACCAAGAATGGTTTGATGTAAATTATGATGACATTAAAAAGATCCTCAAGCAGAAGTTTCTATCTTGTCAAAGTAACAAAGATTCAATACCAAACAAAGAAAAATTCAAGTACCTGCAAGCCAACCATCAAAGTTTGCTTTGTGTTCTACAGGATAATTGATGGGAAAAGAATGAAGAAGAAATACAGCATTAAACTGACACCAGCAACACCAAGCTGATTTATGACTCCCTAAAGGCCATTTATGGCCCATCAAAGTCAGAACCAGCTCCACTAAATAGTTCAGATGGATCTATCTTAATCTAGGAGAAGAGAGGAGAGTATCTCTGTTGGAGTTGCAGCTAGCAATGGACATGAAGGGTAACAAGAAGGGTTTCTACAGGTATGTTAGCAACAAGAAGATGACCAGGGAAAGTGTGGGCCCCTTACAGAATGGAGGAGGCAACCTAGTGACACATGATGTGGAAAAAGCTGAAGCATTCCACGCTTTTTTTGCCTCTGTCTTCATAAACAAGGTCAGCTCCCAGAATACAGCACTGGTCACCACAGAATGGGAAGGAGGTCAGCAGCCCTCAGTGGTGAAAGAACAGGTTCAGGACTATTTAGAAAGACTGGACATACACAAGTCCATGGTGCTGGATGCAATGCATCTGAAGGTGCTGAGGGAGTTGGCTGATGTGATTACAGAGCTATTGGCCATTATCTCTGAAAACTTGTAGCAATTGGGGGAGGTTCCAGACAATTGGAAAAAGACAAATATAGTGCCCATCTTCTAAAAAGGGAGGAAGGAGGAACCATGGAATTACAGACTGGTCAGCCTCACCTCAGTCCCTGGAAAAATGATGGAGCAGGTCTTCAAGGAATCCATTTTGAGGCACTTGAAAGAGAGAGAGGTGCTCAGGAACAGTCAGCATGGATTCACCAAGGGCAAGGCATGCCTGACCAATCTGATTGCCTTCTATGATGAGATGACTGGCTCTGTGGATGTGGGGAAAGCAGTGTACATGATATGCCTTAACATTAGAAAAGCTTTTGATATGGTCTCCCACAGTATTCTTATCAGCAAGTTAAAGACGTATGTGTTTGATGAATGGACTATAAGATGGACAGTAAGCTGGCTAGATCATCGGGCTCAATGGGAAGTGGCCAACAGCTCGATGTCTAGTTGGCAGCCGGAACACGTGCTAAACAAGGTAACGGGGTCGGTCCTGGGGTGTTTTGTTCAACATCTTCATTAATGACCTGGATGGTGCAGTGGATTGCACCCTCAGCAAGTTTGCAGATGACACTGAGCTGGGGGGAGTGGTGGATATGCTGGAGGGTAGGGATAGGATTCAGAGTGACCTAGACAAATTGGAGGATTGGGCCAAAAGAAATCTGATAATATTCAGCAAGGACAAGTGCAGAGTACTGCACTTAGGATGGAAGAATCCCATGCACTGCCACAGACTGGGGACCAATTGGATATAGAGCAGTTCTGCAAAAAAAGGACCTGGGAGTTACAGTGGACAAGAAGCTGGTTATGAGTCAACAGTGTGCCCTTATTGCCAAGAAGGCTAATGGCATATTGGGCTGCATTAGTAGGAGCATTGCCAGCAGCTTGAGGGAAGTGATTATTCCCCTCTATTTGGCACTGGTGAGGCCTCATTTGGAGAACTGTGTCCAGTTTTGGGCCCGTCACTACAGAAAGGATGTGGACAAATTGAAAAGAGTCCAGTGGAGGACAACAAAAATGATTAGGGGGCTGGAGAACATGACTTATGAGGAGAGGCTGAGGAAACTAGGCTTGTTTAGTCTGCAGAAGAGAGGAGAGGGAATATGATAGCGACCTTCTACTACCTAAAGGGACATTCCAGGGATGATGGAGCTAGGCTGTTCTCAGTGGTGGCAGATGATAGAATAAGGAACAATGTTATTAAGTTGCAGTGGGGGAGGTCTAGGTTGGACATTAGGAAAAGGTTTTTCACTTGGGGGGGGGGGTGGAGCACTGTCGTGGGTTAGTTAGGGAGGTGGTGGAATCTCTATCCTTAGAAGTCTTTATGCTCTGGCTTGATAAAGCCCTGGCTGGGATGATTTAGTTGGGGTTGGTTCTGGCTTGAACAGGGGGTTGGACTAGATGACCTCCTGAGGTCCCTTCCAACTCTAATCTTCTATGATTCTATGATTAAATGTAAATGTATACATCTAGGAACAAAGAATGTAAGCCATACTTACAGGATGGGGGACCCTATCCTGGGAAGCAGTAATTCTGAAAAAGATTGGGGGTCATGGAGGATAGTACACTGAAGATGAGCTCCCAAGGTGACTCTATGGCCCAAAGAACTAATGTGATCTTGAGATGTATAAACAGGCGATTCTTGAGTAGGAGTAGAGAAGTTATTTTACCTCTGTATTTGGCATTGTTGCGACCACTGCTGGAATACTGTATCTAATTGTGGTGGCTACAATTCAAGAAAGATGTTGATAAACTGGAGATAGTTCAGAGAAGAGCCAGAAGAATGATTAAGGATTAGATAACATGCCTTATTATAGCTGTAGCTCAAGGAGCTACATCTATTTAGCATAAGAAATAGAAGGTTAAGGAGTGACTTGATTACAGTCTATAAATATCTACATGGGGAACAAATATTTGATAAAGGCCTTTTCATAACGTGATTTGGAAGACTGGAAATAAGGTTTTTAATGGTGAAAGTAACTAACTATTTGGAACAATTTACCAAAGGTGGTGATGAATTCTCCACCACTGACAATTTTTAAGTCGAGATTGAAAGTTTTTCTAAAATTTCTGCTTCTAGGAATTATTTTGGGGACATTCTACGACCTATATTATACAGAAGGTCTGACAAGATGCTCACTATGGTCCCTTCTAGCATTGGGATCTATGAAGGAAATCCCCCAGGAACTAAGGAACTTCTACCCAAAGATTCATTTATTCCAAGGCCAAAAGAGACCATTGTGATCATCTAGACTGCTCTCCAGCATAACATAGGCCAGAGAACTTCTCCAAAATAATTCCTGTTTGAATAGAGCATATCTTTTTTAAAAACCTAATCTAGATTTAAAAATGGCCAGTGATGGAGACACCATCACAACATTTGGAAAATTATTCTGGTGGTTAATTACCTTCGCTATTCAAAATTTATGCTTTATTTCCAGTCTGAATTTGTCTAGCTTCCAGTTCCAGCACTGGATCATATTATACCTTTGTCTGCTAGACTGAAAAGTCCATTATCAAACATTTGTACTCCATGTAGGTACTCGGAGGCTGTAATCAAGTAACTTTCTCTTTGTTAGTCCCAAGGAGCTCAATTTATTTAGCTTATCACTATGTCATGTTTTCTAATCCTTTAACCAGTCTTATTGCTCTTTCTCTGATCCCTCTGAAACTTTTCAACATCTTTCTTCGATTGTGGACACCAGAAATGGACACACTAGTCCAGCAGTATTTGCACCAGTGCCAAATAGAGAAGTAAAATAAACTCTCTACTCCTATGTGGGATTTCCCTGTTATACATCCCAGGATCATATTAGCCCTTTTGGCCATCAACTGACGATCGATCATGACCCCCAAATCTTTTTCAGAGTCAATATTTCTCATGCTAAAATCTCCCATTTAGTAAGTGTGGCAAGGCTAAGTGCAAAACACATTTCTTTGATATTACCTTCTTGAACATAAGCATATACCACCATATATATATATATATATATATACACACACATAATATAAAACAAATTTTAAAAACCTCACATGACAATTTGTATGCTTCTATTCCTGGGGAGAGGATGAGAGAAGAAATGTGTGACAGATGTTAATCATGTTGCTTAATGCACAACTGGAAGGTGCTCTGATACTATGGGGATAAGCGTGATATAAGAACATATACAGAATAGAAATATCACGACTCGTAATACAATTGTGAGAGTTGGCAACACTCTTACTCTCTTATTTGTGCCATTCCCACCTCCTCCTACCTTCCCCCATCCTACAGCTTATCCTCCTGTAAGATGATGGGCTATCTCACAAGCCTGTGCATCAAAGAATACCCTCCATCCTAGTCCTTTTACTTGTGGTGTTTTGAAGAAATAAAAGTGAATACCTCAAGTTCAGCATATAAATCATGTCCCTTACCTTTGACCCAGTGTCTTTTGCAGTGACCTATATACTCTCTACAGGATTACACTCCATAGGCCATCTGGCTGGGAATCAAAATAAGCCTCTCTGCTCCCTACAGGACTAGGAAGTTGAACATTTCATACCTTCTGTACGCCAAGCTTTTTCCACATAGCAGGGGCAACATGCATTTTTATATTCCACCCCACAAGCTATGTTCTACCCTACCATCCCTCTCTATTTCAGGGACTCCGTGCAACTCACCCCTTCTCTGCCATTTCTCCCCTGCCAAAGGTTTTGTGTGCCCCCATTCTTCCCATATAATGGTCCCCTTCTTTCTCCCTCCCATGCCAGCTGCTCTGTGTGCACCTTGATTCCCACTTTCCCTATCCCCAATCTCCCCCACAGTAGGAATCGGTGTGCAGCCCCATTCCCCTCTTCTCCCAAATCTCCCAACACTAGGGTCCCCCTAATCTCCCTCCCTACCAGGGGTTCTGTATACTCCCATCCTGTAGCCAGAGATTTTTGTTTCAAACTATTTGAATCTTCTAGACAGAATAGTCAGGTAAAAAGCGTTGCAGAAAAGCCTCAGAAGCGGTTTAAAATTTAACAAAAATAACAGTAATTAATTGGATAGATAAAGAGTAGTATCAGTATTCGGACGTTCTGTGGTTTTTAAAATACTGACACATTTTAGGAAAAGGATCTTTAGGATAAAATAGCAAGTGAATCTGGCATTGGCAATTAGAAAATGGCTCCCTTCTCTCTTCGCTCCTAACTCCCTCCTCACTCTTAGCCCTTCCCTTATCCATCTTGACATTCTCACTTCTAATGTAACTCAGCCCTTCTAATTAGCATAGGAGACAAGGCTAATTAGCATAGGAGGCAAGGTTTTTAGCATATTAAGTATTGATTGGCTTAGAGACTTTTTACATCAAAACTTGATTAACATAGGAGGTATGGCTTAATTAGCATATTAGGTGGCCTTCAGGCTGATTGGCTGAGCTTGGGTGACCTTTGGGTGACTCTCTCCTAATGTCGCCCCTCCCCTAACCATTTGGACATTCTGACAGCTATATATAGCCAAGTGTCAGGAGGCTAAGCTTTGTAGAGCACTGAAATCACCTGGAAAGAGAGTGGGAGAGAGAGAGAGAGAGAGACCGAGACCGACTGACCGACCAACCGAGACCACCCACCCATCCACCCGAGAAGAGGAAGAAAAGAAGGAAGGCTAATTGAGAGAACCAAAGAAAGGAAGGAGCTTCATGTCAGGACCAACCTAAACAGAGGTGAGCATCATTGAAACAAAGGTGCGCCTTAGGCTTTGGACAACCAGGCTGAGTCCCCGCTCTGTGTCCAAGCCAGGGTAATCCTTCTACTAGGAAACTGCAGAGGTGCCTCTGGGCTTACAGACAACAGAGCTAACTGAGTCCCCGCTCTATGTGTGAGCTTGAGGTAGCTCTCTTAGCAATTCTTGAACAGAACAGAAGAACCTTCCTGACGAACAGAGGGATGTTTTAAAGATTGTGTAAATAAAGGCCACCTGAGTTTGCATGTCAATAAAGCTGGATGCTTGTGGTCTGAGTGAAATTCTCCCTCTCTACCCATCCAGCAAGCACCTGAACCAGGCTTGCTGGATGATAGATATTTTAGTATAGTTGTTTATGATAGAATGTTAAGTATATTATTATTAAATTAATAGTGCAATTAATTAATGTAGAGTTAAGCTATAGTCTTTCTTATACCATATATGTTCGAGTACTCTATGTACTATTTTTCTGTACCGTATATCTTCTAATAGTTGTAGTATGAGATATATATTATTATTACATGGTTACATGCCATGCTTAATTTCTTTCTCTTTTTACTTAATGTAACCCTTCACTTCTTAATAAACTTGGTATCTGTTTTTGAAGTATCACAGCTTATGTGTTCTATCTTGATCGGAGGACTGTATCCATGTCCTTTCAAGGGAGGATTGTCTCCCTGGAAATTCCAGTAGAGCGAACTATGGTACCAATAGTTTTTGGGGGTTGGCCTCTCTAAATTCTTAATGGTAACAAGCCTCCCTACCAAGGTCTCCCATTATCTGTTAAGCCAAGCTGGTCACCTGTCATATTTGCTATTCTTTCTGCACATCAGGATGTTTTGTTCCTGTGCCCTCAATAAGGTTTCTTTAAAATACTACCAGCTCTCCTGAACTCCTTTTCCCCTCATATTAGCCTCCCAGGGGATCCTGCCCATCAGTTCCTTGAGGGAGTCAGTCTGTTTTTCTGAAATCCAGGGTCTGTATTTTGCTGTTCTCCTTTCTTTTGTCAGGATCCTGAACTTGACCATCTCATGGTCATTGATGCCTAGGTTGCCATCCACTTCTCCTTCTCCAGATGTCAGGATGATTGAAGTCCCCCATGAGAACCAGGGCCTGTAATCTGGAAACTTCCTTTAGTTGTTGAGGAAAGCCTTGTCTATTTCATCCTCGTGGTCTTTAGCAGATGCCCACCATAACATAACCCTTGTTGCTCTCGCCTCTAAACGTAACCCAGAGACTCTCAAAAGGCTTTTCTCCAGTTTCATAATGGAGCTCTGAGCAATCATACTGCTCTCTTACATACAGTGCAACTCCTCCACCTTTTTTCCCATCTGTCCTTTCTGAGCAGTTTACACCCATCTATGACAGTGACTGTTGCCAACAAACAACTTGGAATAGAAGCCAACAGTTGCACTGAAAATGTCCTCAGTTAAGGGGGCTCACACATGAGAATCCCTCTTTGTAGGTAAGATTGTCACTTTCAACAAAAGCATCTCTACCTCTGAAGAATGCAAAACTATGACAATAAGGTTATGGTAAAGCTAAGCAGGGTAGATGTGGTCAAGAATTGGATGGTAGAACTCTTTAAGTAAATACCTGTGTGATGCAGGAACTGCTGTTGGTGATTCAGTGGAGGGGGCTATTATTTCAGGTCACCACTGAATCAATGCCTCAATGTGGTACTAAGGGTTGCTGTATTGCTGAAAGTCTTGTCTTTCAGCTGACATGTAAAACCAACATCTGGCCATCTGTGGTTACTGACAATCCTATAAAACTTTTCACAAGAGTTAAGACTATTTAGTTTGGTGTCTGGGCTAAATACCAATTGGGTGCCTACAGTCTACCTCAATAAATCTTCCTCTGCTGTTTCAAATGAATATGGCATACTTCATTTCCTGCCGTAAGCTGTTATGTAGTGCAGCTATGCTATGTTCTACCTATGTAGACGCTTTTCCATCGTATCTGAGCACTATGCTCCTTTCAACACACAGTCGACATGCAGCACCACCATCAAGGTTCTCTCTGGATGGGATTTGGGGCAGGGCCTTCTTGGTTCAGATTCTGTATGGAACTCTCTTACCATGAAAACACTCTTTCTAAAACTCAGTGCAAGACTTCTCTAGCTGGATTGGTCTCACTTTTGTCATAGCTTTCTTTTGAGTTATTTCAAGTTTTGTTGGTTAGCTGCATCTGGAGTCGTCCCATTTGGAGAGAAAGGATGGTACAGTGGTTAAGGCACTATGTTATGAGGGGGGAGACTGTGGGATTGTTTGGGGCCAGACGCTGACTGCTGGGCAAACCCTGGTCTTGGCTGGCTTCCTAGACTGGCCTTGTGCACCTGCAAGCTCTGAGTTGTTATGGGAACTGTGAAGTTATTTTGATTACGGCCTCCCCACGTGCTTCTTGGCTAGCTTTAGCCGATCAGATTAGGGTGTGTGAGAGAGCTCTCACTGCGGTGAGACTTGTTTACTGCTGTAAGAGCTGCATGTGTAATGAGATGTTGAAAAATACTATAAAAGAGTGTGCCCCCTGAAAATAAACGACTTGGCTTGCAATCATATTGGTCGCTGTGCTTTGTCCGGCCCGCATGAAACCCAAACCAATGGTGGCCCTGGCAGATGAGAAGAAACCGGGGGCAGACCAGGGACTCCAGGTTGTCTAAACCCAACAGGAGACCTAGCTTCAAGTCCCTGCTTTGGCACAAACTTCCTCTTGTGTGACTTTGTGAAAGTCACTTATGTTCTCTGTGCCTCATTTCCCCATCTACAAAATGTGGATAATGATAATAGTCGTTACCTGCCTTAGAGGGGTGAGGATACATACATACATACATACATTAAAAAAAATCATGAGGCACCCAGACACTTTAGTAATGAGGGTTATAAGATAGATATGGTCATCCCAGATGCTCTATTAGGAGACGCTTGCTTAAAATAATAAATCGTTATGACCAAAAGCCACTGCTGATAGAATAGCAAAGCCATTGTTAGTTAGCCCACTAGTTCCCCTTCCTTGGTGCTGAAGAAACTGGGAAATACTTTAGATTGTGTGGCTGCACCATTATTAATAGAAAGGAAGTCACTCACTTTACTAGTAAGAATGGCCTCTCATTGTCACATTCTACTTCATCAGGACTGAGTACAACAGAGACACTCCAGATAGGAGAATACCTCATTACTCTGAGTGTAACACTCAAAGGCAGCATATACAAATAAGAAAGGATGCAGTAAAACAAGGAAAAGATAGAGATGTTTGGAGACAGAGAGAACAGAGGGAGATAAGGAAAGACAGTACACACCAAAATAGGACTGACCAAAGTATTAAAAAATATATTGTAGGAATAATTCTGCACAGAGGGGATGAACAAAATCTTCATTTGAAGATGCTGTTAAGGTTGCTAAGTATAGTTATCTGTCACACCACATATAAAGCCCAAATGCTAATAAATAAGAAAAAAGAAAAGTCAGACATAATTTTATGCTGCCCATTCGATAAAGATATTACTCCTATTAAGTATCAAGAAATAGATGTGTCATCATAACATAGCAGATACCAAGGTGATGAGAATAATCTGAGAACCTAAACAGAACAACCACTCTGACCCAGGTGTTTGGGTGTTGTCTTGATTTCAGTATCTAAATATTTTCTATTAAGGAATATTGCTAAAGGGGAAATATCGGATAATTTGTCAAGTGACAGATTTTTTTGTAAAGTACTTATAACAGATGTTTCTAGAGAATAATGTTGCATTTGTAGTCCAATAGGAAACGTGTATAATATGTATGTAAGTAGTAGACTTGCATTGGAGGCTGAGTATGATTGATTTTAAGCTTTTTGAAACAAGTCTGCCTTTTATGACTGTTAAGCACCTGACATGTTCAGATGTTTTAAAAATATTAATGATAATATTGAAAATAAAACAATTCCCTTCCCCAGTAAATGCATGGAGTAAGTAACTATGTAATGAGAATTCCTTGTAAATGAAGCTCTCCTACGAGCACTTTTCTCTGTAACCCTTCTTCTGTGTTTTATTTTCCTTCCCTCTCATTGGTTTTATCAGCAATCAAATCCATCTATAGTATCCTATGGAATTCAATCACAACAGTATACAAACCCTAAATATAAGATTAAGATTATTTTAAATTATAATCTTATATATATATATTTTATGATATAAGATATAATATACATATATAATAATATATAATATAATTTTATATAATTATAAATGTAAATTAAAATTTAATTTAAGATTATTTTAAATAATTATTTATCTGCTTGTTAAATCTTCTGTCATAGAGCCTACTCTTGTTTCCACTGGCACTCTTAAGATTATAAACTCCTTGCAGAATGAGCCTTGTGTTCTTACTTGCCTGTATAAGTCTATGCCCATCTTTGAAAGATGTGATACTGCTCTGTAATTTATTAATACTGTATGTGACCTGCTTATTGAAATGTTTACTGTATGAATGTTGGTTTAGTTGAAGAGCAGGCTGTTTAGAAAAACAAGCAGGAAGGCAAGACAGTGGCTTTAGACAAGGCACCTCTGGGTAAACATTTGGGAGGTTGTTAAAACATAATGGGAGGGCAACTGGGCAGAGGCAATTGACTTGACCTACCTAAAGAGCTCACCAAACTGGTTTTAGGCAGCACATGTGTTGAGAGAACAAAAACATTTTTCAGGATTTAAAGGCATTCTCTTAATGACAGAGGGAGCTAAAATGAACTGTGATGGGGTATACAAACTCTTCTCTGGAATTGAAGAGGTTAAGGAGCTACTTTGGGCTCAGGCAAATACATCCTGTCTGGAGACCATGTATGTGCTGAAGAAGGAGTTCAAAAAGAGATCAGACCAGCTCAGTAGTGTTGAGACGGAACCAATAGGTACCGAATAAGGTTCTAATTATACGATACGGAGGGGTCAAAGAGACAGCAGCGAGGCTTATTTCTCTTAACCAATAAATTCTTTATTTTTAACAAATGATAGTAAAGAAGGAGGAACTCCGTGTGAGAAGGACAAAATGCGCCACCCGAGTTTTTTGCATTAATGATCTCAAGGGATCAACGCACGGCTGTCACTTTTGTGACACTAGGGTGCCCAGTTATGGAGTTCCTCTAGAAGGTTTACAAAACAGACAACAAGAAACAGTTAATTCATACTCACTAAGCTTAGGTAGTAACAAATCATCTTGGCCAAACTTAAACGACTGCTTGCTTTAGATTCTGCAGATGGGAGAGAGTCGCTTCGGGTGATCAGGCCGTTGCGAAGCAGGCTAGTAAGGATGCGTCAGCCCACTGAACTAACACGCTCGAGATACTGGGTGTTAGGCAATTCCTTTTCCTCTCTGGCTGCTGCTACTTGGCAGCTTGGTTTTATAGTTTTCCACGTGCAACAGTTTGCTATGTCTTGGTGACCGTTGGCTAGCATTTGCTACATAACCTTTTAAGGTTACCCTTGGCTTCTGGCCAACCAGAGGCCTACACATCGCCGTGCACTTGCTGACCATGCACAGGTGCCTTACATCACCCTTGTCGTATCCCTATAGGATGATATGGCTTAAACCTATGCCATTCCCTTATAAGGTGACATATACGTGTAGTTCATGTTGCTGAGTCAACCCTCCCCAGGCCACTTCCTTATCCTGCATGGGGGTCTTATGTGGTGCTGCAGGTGCCATTATGTGATCCCAGATCCACATGCCCCCTGGCGGATGGCAGCGCCACTTTAGACTAAATCACTGGACTTGAAATTTGGAGGTATAAGCTTCCTCACCCGTGCGCAGAATTTCAGCAGCCAGATTGACATTGAACATTTTACGTAGCAACAATTTAAACAATGTTATGCATATAATTATAGCGATTAATACCATTACAATTGACATACACAAAGATAATAACCATGATTTTCTTTGTGGAGCAATTTTGGTGCACCCTTTGTGATGCGTGGCTTGTCCAATTTGTTTCTCCTCTGACAACCTTATATATATCTCCACCCCAGCGTATTGCTTGCTTAAACCAATTGTGACGTTTTGGCTACTGTCCAACCAGCAAATTCCACGCCTGTGAGGGAACATTTTGCCCTCCAGTGGCTAGTTACAAGCCTTGGGGTGACCACTGTTGCTGGACAGATTCTGGTTTTGTTTGGTTTTTTTGTCTGTCAACAGGCCTCATCCTGTTGACCGCTTTGACTTCCTGATTACCAAACTTTCGGAAACAGCTTGTTTTTTGTGACATTTGCCATTGTTGCTTAAGCACTTTCTATGTTGGTATGCAATTACTCAAAAATGACCTCGGGGCACATATACATTACAGGCCCTATAGAAGGTTTGTTTTTTTGAAGGTTTTAGACACATGGTAATAATTCTTATTCCACATTGACAAATCATATAAAAACACATATAAAAATCAAAACAGATAAAATTCCTCCAACTATTGTTTTTCTCAGGCCCCTGTATTGGGCACTATTTAAGAGTTGGTTCACTTGGATTTGCTCAATTATGCCCTGGATTCAGTAGGCAAGGAGGATGGTATTAATAGTCCATTGAGATGTGGTTAGATTGGGTGCCAGAGTGTATGCTGAGAAAGATTTGGTGGTAGCATCTGGCACCTCCTGTCCACAAATTCAACAGTCCAACAAATTTAATCCATGGGCAGTGTTCACTGCTGCCCACAGGGTAGTGTTCTAGTCCAATCCTCTTTATGTCCTCCTTTGACTTGGATCTAAAAGAGAAAACAATGCTTCTCAACCTTGTCATTAGATTTATTTCTGCTTACTGAGCCAATTGTGGTCTGCTATTATTGGAGGGTTCTCCAGTTTATAGGTATTTGGGAAATGACCAACTTTTACCACTTTACTTGGTACTGGATTCTCTTTCCCCTCTGCATTTGGTTCTACCAGCCAGACCAAGTCTCCTGACTGATAAAATGGATCCCATGGATCCTGAGGCCTTGGTTTCAAATCTAGCCATTTGTTGACAGTTTTTCTAATATACATGAGAGCTATGGGTAGGACCTTTAGCCACTTCAAGCTGGTTTTTATACATATTTTAGCTAATTTAGATTTCAGATTTGAATTTTTTTTTCTTTCTACAGCTCCGCTAGACTGGGAGTGGTATACATAGTGCAAGTGTTGTTGAATTCCTAAGGCTTTACACAAGTTTTGAATGACCAGTCTTATGAAGTAGGTCCCTTTATCGTTATTCAGAATGATGGGGTCACCCAAACCTAGGTATAAATTCTCTTAAAAGTTTTTTTTCAAGGGTATGCTACTAGCCAGCCTGAAAACTTATTAGTAATGACTAACACATATTCAAAGTTACAATATTTAGGTATTTGGATAAAATCCATTTGCAAGTTCACAAAGGGAATTTAAGAGAGGGGCTTTGTCATATAGCCTACTTTGTTTGAATGGGCTGACCACAATTGCAGAGCCACTTGTACTAACAGTTCCTGTTGCAATGAGGAAGTGTTAGGTTGAGTGTCTCTTTGGTTAGAATTTTGTAATGATGTTAATATTGTTTCTCCTCGGGGCTTTGGCATATTAAGATATATACCATTTGGGATACAATAGATAACACAGCCTAATGTACACAACAAATTTTTTCCAGTAAGTTAACAGGTACAGAAGGACTGAACAAGAAAACATGTTGTTCAGAGATAGGTTCAATAGTGACAGGGAGAGGTTGGGACACCAGGTGGCGAATAGGCTTTGGGCTTTCACTTTGGCCCCCTCCAAAGAAACACTTTTTTTTTTTAGCCCTAACAAACTCATTTTGTATTCGAGACTGGGGTAACTTCCTCCATGGGTAAGTTTTTATCCCCACCAGACACAGGTTTAGGAACAGTTGAACCCAGAACCATCTCTGGCACAACTGACATATCCTCCACCAGCAAAAGCTGTGAGGTTCTTTCTGCCTGCCTCACAGACAGAACACTGGAGACCAATTCTCCTCTTTGAATACAGTTACAGTGCTTTTTGATGCTTTTCTGCTTCATGCAATACTTTCCAATACCATGTACAATGTTAGTAATGAGACAAACAACACAGAACATAACACACAAAACACAATTTTTGTTGCAACAGTAGATCCATGGTTTTGATCTTTAGTTGTTTCACTGGTACCAGTTTCTCCTTTCTGCAGTTCTGAAAGATAAAAAGAACACTTTTCTCCCCCCTTTGGGGTTGTAGATTATTGCTTAGAATACCCCTTTTTTTTACATATTTTCTTTCTGATTGCAGGCAAATCAGACAAATTACCCTTATATTTTCCTGTGTTCTCTGTTCTATAGGCATGCCAGGTTTGTTATGGCTTCTACCTTTTAAGGTTTTAGGGTAAATTTTTGCGAGGTGGTGTACCTCAGTTTCCTTTTCGCTTGAGTTTTTTCATTTGCATTACTTCAGGAGACTTAACACATTGTCTAATCCTTTCCTAATCTTTTAATTTCACCAATTTCTTCTTTTCATAACTTGCTTGCATAAACATAGCATGATTTTAACTTGCTCCTCCATGCAACCACTTTATTAAGGGGTTAACTGATTTCACACATTTACTTTTCTCTGCAACTCAGTACATTATACTGCTATTTTTAACACTTTCTGTTCCAAACTTTCAGTTAAACATTTATCTTTAAACACAAAACTTAATATCCCTTGTGGGTCTTACATTAGTGCCTGGTAAAACATGTCCTTTAAATTAAAGGTACAGCAAACTTTAAATCTTTACTCTTCAAAATGTGTTCTATCTTAGGTTTAACTCTTTGAGACACACATTGAACTGTTTCTATTTGCTCATTAGTTCTCTGAGGGTTGACTAACATTCTCCACTTTAAGGTTTTTTTTTTTCCTGACCTGGTGTTGATATGCCCCAGGCTGGAGACAAGAACCAGGAGTTGCTTACAGGAGAAATTTTCCTCTTCCTACAATTTTAAAAGCAGTTGCTTTATAGCTTCTCATCCCTCAGGTTTTGTGGGGATTTTTTGTTTTCCATTGGCCAATTGGTTACATTAGGTTTCAATTGTGGTTGATACTGATCATTTGGGACGATTTCCACTACTAATGCTTCTATAACATGACACTTTAACTCTAATCTTTTTATGGTGTTTATGCCCAATAATACACTGTCTCCTAGAACAGCTTTAATCATTTCTACTCTCCCAGACTCAGTCCTAACTTTAAACTTACCATTACATAGTTTTCTTTTAAATTTCACATGGGGATAACTGATATTTGTGCCCCTGCATCCAATAAGAACCAAACTAATGTTTCTGTTTTATTCACCCCTATTATCTTTAAATTAGCATGTGGTCTGTTGTCCTTCATATCTTTAAAGGGGTTTGACTCTGTTAGATAACATTTATGGCCTCTACTCATCTTTTGACTCTGGGGGTGGTGGCTCCCACTCTAGTTCTGCATGATTTTTCAACAAGCAGGACAAGCCCATTCTGGTTGTAATTAACTGCCAGATTTTAATTTCTGACCCCTGAGTTAAGTGGATCAGGATTTCTTTCAGTGGCAATGTTTTAGTTAATGCCAGCAAATGTTGCCACATATCATGGGCAAAAATCTGTTCACTCCTTTCCTTATTATTATTATAGGGACATTCTTCCCTTTCTGGATTTTCCCAGGGGCATCGGTAATGAGCATTGCTGTTCTCAGAGACCATCCCGTATCCTGTCTGTGACACCATGTTGAGACAGAACCAATAGGTACCGAATAAGGTTCTAATTATACGATACGGAGGGGTCAAAGAGACAGCAGCGAGGCTTTTTTCTCTTAACCAATAAATTCTTTATTTTTGACAAATGATAGTAAAGAAGGAGGAACTCTGTGCGCGAAGGACAAAATGCGCCACCCAAGTCTTTTGCATTAATGATCTAAAGGGATCAACGCACGGCTGTCACTTTTGTGACACTAGGGTGCCCAGTTATGGAGTTCCTCTAGCAGGTTTACAAGACAGACAACAAGAAACAGTTAATTCATACTCACTAAGCTTAGGTAATAACAAATCATCTTGGCCAAACTTAAACGACCGCTTGCTTTAGATTCTGCAGATGGGAGAGAGTCGCTTCGGGTAATCAGGCCACTGCGAAGCAGGCTAGTAAGGATGCGTCAGCCCACTGAACTAACACGCTCGAGATACTGGGTGTTAGGCAATTCCTTTTCCTCTCTGGCTACTGCTACTTGGCAGCTTGGTTTTATAGTTTTCCACATGCAACAGTTTGCTATGTCTTGGTGACCATTGGCTAGCATTTGCTGCATAAGTCTTTTAAGGTTACCCTTGGCTTCTGGCCAACCTGAGGCCTACACATCGCCATGCACTTGCTGACCATGCACCAGTGCCTTACATCACCCTTGTCGTATCCCTATAGGATGATATGGCTTAAACCTATGCCATTCCCTTATAAGGTGACATATGCGTGTAGTTCATGTTGCTGAGTCAACCCTCCCCAGGCCACTTCCTTATCCTGCATGGGGGTCTGTATGTGGTGCTGCAGACGCCATTATGTGATCCCAGCTCCACAAGTAGCAGGCAGTCAGTGGAGATGAATAGACCTACATTTTTAGCTCCTTGGAGGGAACATTGTGGGAGATCCACCTACCTAAGATCTTTGGCTACTGTGATGTTACCAGCCCTGCTAAGGAAAAAGGACTCTTGACACTCAGAAGGTCTGAGACTTAACCTTTGATTTATTTTGTTTAATGTCTTCACTTTGTCCCTGTGGGATGCAGACCTTTTGTGCTCACCACAGCGCCCTGAACAGGAACCCAGTAGAGAGGGTGGACCTCAGTCCCTCTAAAACCCTACCCTGACATAAGAGAACCTTCTTGGAAAAAAGGCTCTGAAACTGGGGAAGTAGGGACCTCAAAACATAGATTCAGGGAGGTCTGAAGACCTCCTTGACTGATCCAAGAACTGTCCATAGTTGGGCTCTTTGCATATCCCAAGAGAAGTAAGGCTGTATCTGACTCAACTGTTGAGCCTCTGGAACTAGCATCCGACACAGGAGGACTGAACCTAATGACAGACTCACCAAGACACTATGGCCAGATGCAAGGGGGCACTCAGGTGGTGAGTGGCCTGCCACATGAACCCAGACTCCAGAGGCTGGGGTGTCTGGGAGCTGTCCAGGGTCTGCCAAAGGATGGCAAGCTTTTAAGTAAGATATGCATGTAGACCTTTTGATGTTTTTAAAATTCTTTTCTCTTATATTATGCTTTGTTCCCATTGTTAAAATTAAACAATACTTTGATTTAGGAAGCTGTCTGGTCATTGTACTTACCACTGTTTCACCTCTTGAATGGAAGAACAGCAGATGCAGAATCCAGTCAGACCTGTTGCGATAAGAATTGTCAATACTGAGGGTAATATAAACTGGGACCCAGTCCAAGAGTGGGAGCATTGTGGGATTCTGTCCTGAGAAAGGAAAAGGCATGAGTCCCCGCACCTGAAGGGGTGCAATTATAGATTAGAAAAGAGGTCAGAGGTGCAACTAGCCCACTCATTGTGAAACTACATATCTACATTTTTATGTGGTGCCCATCATTGTCATCCTGTATTGACATTTTGCCATCTTGTTGAGTTGAATGCGGCAGACTCAGAGCTGACGCTATATTAGTGCATCAGTTACCATGAAAACATGAACTGAGTGTAATCTCTCCAGACATAAAGGCTAGAATAATAGTTTTAAAATATTCTGTGGGACAGGGTACACATTGTGGCAAATTCTGGATTGTGAATTGCAGAACACATTGGACCTTACCTGAAATCCATTGTAGCTTTTATTTATGATATTGCAATGGAGTCACGGAGAATAGTGTTCTTACTGACTACAGGTATACCAGGAGAAATTTATATTTCTATGTAGTCACTGAAAGCCTTGAATAACTCCGTGGACATGACACTAAATTCCCAAACTGTTGTTATGCACTGAGTCTCACATAAAATCTCTTTATAGACTGCTGCCACTTTGGTTATTCCAAAATCCTATTCAAGAACATGGAGAAGGCCAGACAACTGCATGAAGGGGGTAATAGTGATATGTTATATAAGTTATGGGAAATGGGTATACAAAATGCAATCCCATTGACCATTAAATAAGTTTGTTTACAGTGCATTCGCTTTCGCCATAAATTATTTTGGTTGTATAACATAGGGCTCCCAGTGCTATATAAAAGCATTCAGAATAGGAAATAGCTACTGAAATATAGGGAACAGTAGTAGACAATTTTATTTCCAATGGCTATTGGTTTTTTTAAAGTATGTCTTATGTGGGAGTGGCAATAGATCATGGAGCAAAAAATAAATTCTTTATTCTAGAAGACTTGAAATTTTTTTTTAAAAGTTAGAAATCAAACGCCTCTTTCTGAGGGTGCAAACCAGGCCTAAATCAAAGTCCTCTTCAGGTTGTTAGCTAGTTAATAACTGAAACTGAGAAAAGCATTTCCCATATCCTAAACTGTCTTCTCCTTTTATGCATGGCAGCTGGGTCCTGCAGTGTAATGACTTTCAAAGGCATCCATCCTCAAGCCACTTAATCTTTCCCAAGCTGGTTAGCTACACCTACAGACCTGACAGTGAAAAGGAAGTTGAGCACTTTGTTTCAACTTAGGCAATTCTGTCTAAGTAGCCCCTGAGATCAAAAGGGTAGTATACTTTGTCGCTCTTAAAATTCTTTATTAAAAATTTGAGCTGCTGTCTGATATTTGGAATTGGGCAATATGGAAATGGAAGACAAATCATAGAAACAGGAGAATTTTCTATTGAACACAAAGTTAAGGAATATTAGAACCTTTCTACTACAACTTTTTTGTTTGCTTGCTTGCTGCTGTTTTTCCAACATCTTTGTGACACCCTGAAGATATGATTGGCTTCAGTTGAGGTAATATTAATGTAAGCCTTTCTTTTCTTTTTGCACTTTGTTCACAAATGGACAAAATAATGCAGAGTGGCATTAAAGATGCTGATCTAAGCAAGAGAAAAGCGTATATGTGGAGCCTCCTTTTATGTTTTTTAGCTAGCAGCACTCCTCTTGGAATGCCTACATTTCTCTGATAAAAACTTCAGTCAGAACTGCACCATCAAAGATCAAAGCACTCTCCTCCATAAGAGCGTCTCTGGCCTCTTCATCTCCTATATGTAACTGCTTTTGCATGAGTGGAACACAGTGAGACTGCTAAAAGCTGTTTGATATTGCCAGCACTAATCCAGTTATTCACTTTTTAAAACAAATGCCATTTTGAATTGAGAAGAATCTATTCTCCTCTTGATGCTCACACCTAATTCCCACAAACGCTAAAAGGACTTATGCGAACTGAGATGAGAATCAATTCTGATATGTAGCCTCTATAAACAGATTTTATTAGCACCATACAAGGCTAGCAGCTGCTGTGGGAGGCAGCTGGAAATAGTAGCTTTGAGTTTGCAAGCATTTTTGTTTTCTTTGTATTTCTTACCTATGAAAGTGGCATATTCTGTGTCCTACATATTCTGACTGGTGCTCTCAGACAAATATAGAGGTAAATAGTTCCTCAGGCACCTGTTTTCCCTGATGCAAAACATTAAAGGGACAGTGTAAGGGTAAATAATTTCTAAAAAAATCCTTAATTTAAGATTATTAAAAATTGTATAAGATTTTTTTTACAATTTGATCTGTATTTACTTTATACATTTCACTAGTGTAAACTGATAAATTGATCAGCTTTACTTATAGTCCATTTCACAGAGGAAAAACAATAAATACAGTAGGTTTATATTATGCTACTCTATGCACAAGGTTAGAAAATTCTATGTTTTGTAGAATACACATTTTTGTGGGGAAAAAATAGACTGGACAAAGCAACAGAGACCGTAGGAACAATCTTATAGTAGCTAGCAGGAACGGACTAGTGGTTTAATCAGTCTTTGCCATATATGATTCATGTGATTTCCCACCACCACCATCACCCCTAAAAATGAAAGTATTTTCTGTTGGACATTTTCCCTGAGATAGCAGGAGAGGCGATTCCTAGAAAAATTAGAAATGAAAAGGCATATCTTTGGGAAGTAATGTCTCCTGAGCTAGTGACAGGAGTGTGTCGGGTTCATCAGTCAAGAGAGCAGACTCTTTTTGCAGGAAAGAACTGTTCCACTGAGGAGAGGGAAAGATCATCTCCTATGAAGAGGCCTGAGACAGTGACAGATCTCCTGGGCAGATACCCTTCTCCAATAATTTCATCCAAATTTAAGTTCTGAAAAAAAGTATTTTCCCTGAGGTTGTGAAGAAAACCTTCCAAATATGAGTTGAAGGTAAAAAGGTTGGGGGACTATATCCTAGCAAGCAGTGACTGTGAATAAAATTTGGGGTCATGATAAATATCAGCTGAACATGAACTTCCAATGTGACACTGTGGCCAATAGGGATAATGTGATCCTGGGATGTTGTGATGCCCTGCACTCCCATGTTCACTCTTACAATATAATAGTATATTGTTTAATGCAAAGTATGTCATATAAGATGTCTTTGGTATGCTCATGAGGTACTGATCATTATTGTTGTAGTAATATGTTTGTTGCAATTTCATGTGCATAGTTATGAGACTTCTCTATGTAATATTCCCAAAGATGTGTCTTCATGGCTTGAAATGTATTCAGGCAAAACTCTTCAGGACCAGAGAGGCAGTTGACACCTCATTAAGGTGCATGTAGGACAAACCCAGCTCAGCCTCTGAGGAACAAAGGACTGGCTTGGGCATCAAGGGACAATCAATTGGACTCTTGAGTAAGTCATCTCCCTTCCCTTGGCTGGCTTGGAACAATGATGAGGTAACGCTCACTGATTCAGGACATGAATGAGTCCATATAAAAACAGTTTGTCACCTGACTGGGGAGGGGCAAAGCCCCTCAGGGAAGAAGGTACATTATAAAAAGAGATTTGCTATGCTCTCTCACTCTTCCACCTCCATCTACAAACACCACCAAGCAACTGAAGTGCTGACCAAAGGGGAGAGCCTGGCTGAAGGGAGACCAGCCAGCCTGTGGAAGAATCTAAATTTGTAAGGTTTTAAATTTAATTTACAATGTGTTTTGCTTTTATTTTCTATTGACCAAATCTGATTTATCCTTTGATTTATAATCCCTTAAAAGCCTTCTGTAGTTAATATATTTGTTTGTTTGTATTACCTAAAACAGTGCATTTGGTTTGAAGTGTGTGAGAGACTTCACTGGGAATAACGAGGCTGGTACATATCAATTTCTTTGTTAAACTGATGAATTTATATGAGCTTACATTGTTCAGTGGGCATAATTGAACATTGTAAGACTTCCAGAGGTTCCTACAGTTGCATCTGGGATTGGGGGTGTTAGCTGGGGTCATTCTGTTGCATAATCCAAAGAATGGTTGGCTAGAAGCACTCACTCACTTAGTTGGGAGCCGCTTACATGCCGGAGGTTGCGCATGAACAGCCCAGGAGTGGAGGTTCTCACAGCAGAGTAGAGTAAGACGGGCCCCAGAAGTGGGGGATTGCAGTGACAAAACAATTCATGAGCCCAGATTGCATCAGGGGAATGTCACAGATGTATAAAGGGGACTCTCCAGTAGGAGTAGAGAGGTTATTTCACCTCTGTATTTGGCACTGATGTGACCACAGCTGGAATATTGTGTCCACTTCTGGTGTTCACAGATGAAGAAGGATGTTGAGAAATTTGAGACAGTTCAGAGAAGAGCCATGAGAGTGATAAAATGATTAGAAAACATGCCTTACAGTGACACTCAAAGAGCTCAACCTGGATTCTCCATCCTGGCAATTCTTAAATCAAGATTGGATGTTTTTCTAAAAGCTATGCTATAGGAATTAATCTGAGGAAGTTCTATGGCCTATATTATACAGGTGTGATCCTAACAGCATCCTAAAGCAAGAGGGCCAGGGGCTCATTTGTATCTGGTAATGTGTTTCAGCTGGTCTGACCAGTTCAGCACACTTCAATTCAGTACTGTCATAACTTCTACCTAAAAGGTGTCATGTTAAATATCAACTGAAGGCTAATAATATACTGATCATTAATATTATCGCATGGTGTATGTACAGAGGACAAATTAACATCACAAACATATTGTAAATTATGTTCTAAAGATGCATCTGCCAGGCAGGGCTGAAGTTACCCTATCCTACACAGAAGAATGTGCTTCTGCCACCTTGAAGGTACTTCCAAAGTACATTAAGCGATAATGGGAATGTATTTACATAAAAGGTAAAAAAACCATCAAGCTAGCAAGTAGAGGAGATTGCAATAACAGAGCAAATTGCATTTTTACAAATACCAGTGGGGAATAAATCAGCATGGAACTTTGTTCACCACAAGACTCCATGTCTCTTTTTTCGCAGCTTGAGTGAACTTTAATTCAGGGTGCAATATTCAGAAAATCCATTTCAAACGTTCACTGGACCATAAGAGAGGGCAAAGAACCACAAGTTATCTTTCACCTAAGACAAAAGATTTTAGCAGTCTGCACTTTGTGGAAGATCCTGACCAAGGGGGTAGTCACCATCTTGCCAGAAGATAGTATGACAAGAATATGACTTTGAACCAAGACATAGTTTTGTTAAGTCTTAGTCGCTTGAAAGTATTTTTCATTTTAATTTGCTTTTAACCATTTCTCACTCTATCCTTTATACTTGAACTCACATAAAATCCTATCTCCTTTTGATGATAAACTTATTTTTCATCTAAACCAACCCAATGCTGTGTTTGAACTAAAGTGATTGTTAACTCCAGATAAAGTGATAAATTGTGAATTTTGTCTCTTTAGAGAAGCAAACCTTATTCTTTTGAATGATCCAGGAAAGAGCTAGACAATGCAGAATGCACGGTTTTGGGAAATTTGGGACTGGGAGTTGTGGGGGTCATCTTTCTGGATATAACCAAGGCCAGAGTGTGGCAGTGGTGTAACAAGCAGGCAGTTGGAGTTAGTTGCTGGTCCAGAAATTCTTGTCACTCAGACACTCGGTGCATGCTTGTATGCCATCTGAGAGCATCCAGACAAGGGAGCTACAGCAGCTGGACATTTTAAGGCACATAGGGTTACAAAGCAAGTGGTGAGAGCCCCTCACTGGTCTGGATTACACCCAGAACTTGAGAACAGGAGATCAACTAATCACAGTGGTCCTTGCTGGCTGTGAAATCTATTAATTAATGTAAACACACATTCCTGAGTTTGCACACAACTTGAAGCAACAGTTGTACAGGCCCCAGCCTGTGGAGTGCAAATATCCTCAAATATCCATTGACTTCAACATGAGCTGAAGTTAGTTAGCCCATTGCAAGTTTAGGCCTACACTGCCTGGTAAACCTGGGTTCACATAACCCACTCTTGCAACCCATTCTTTCCAAGCTCACTTTTGAGCAGCTATACCACATGGCTATGCACGCCTCACATCCATGCCAGAGTGTCCATACTGTGGTACGCAGACATGTCAGATTCTGTGGCTTCTGTGGGTGCATCGCAAGGTTCTGAGCACCCTGCTAGCTGTAGCTTTTCTAAAGCTTGGCTCAGGTGTATGGTAGGAGAACTTGTCCGTCCATCCTGCAACATTTCACTATAAGTGCCTCTTGCTTCTGAGAGTATTCAGCTGACCCATTTCAGGTCTGTATGCTCCCTGCTGCTGGAATCAGGCTATAGATCTAGAAGGTGAACACCCCTCAGCGGTGAAAGAACAGGTCCAGGACCATTTAGAAAAGCTGGACATACACAAATCCATGGGGTCGGATGCAATGCATCCAAGGGTGTTGAGGGAGTTGGCTGATGTGATTGCAGAATCATTGCCCATTATCTTTGAAAACTCATGGTGATTGGGGGAGGTCCTGGACTAGAAAAATGCAAATATAGTACCCTTCAAAAAAAGGAAGAAGGAAGATTTGGGGAACTACAGACCAGTCAGCCTCACCTCAGTCCCTGGAAAAATCATGAAGGAAGTCCTCAAGAAATCCATTTTGAGGCACTTAGAAGAGAGGAAGGTGATCAGGAACAGTCAACATGGATTCACCACGAGCAAGTCATGCCTGACCAACCTGATTGCCTTCTATGATGAGATAACTGGTTCCCTGGATGCAGGGAAAGCAGTGGACATGATATAACTTGACTTTAGCAAGGCTTTAGATACGGTCTCCCACAGTATTTTTTGCCATCACGCTAAAGATGTATGGATTGGATGAATGGACTATAAGGCGGATAGAAAGCTGGCTAGATCACCAGGCTCAATGGGTAGTGATCAGTGGCTCAATGTCTAGTTGGTAGCCAGTAAAAAGCGGAGTGCCCCAGGGGTTGGTGCTGGAGCTGGTTTTATTCAACACCTTCATTAATGATCTGGAGAATGTGGTGGATTCCACCCTCAGCAAGTTTGCAGATGACACTAAACTAGGCTGAGTGGTAGAGATGCTGGAGGATAGGGACAGGATACAGAGTGACCTGGACAAATTGGAGGATTGGGCCAAAAGAAATCTGATGAGGTTCAACAAGGACAAGTGCAGAGTCCTGCATTTAGGATGGAAGAATCCCATGTACTGCTACAGACTGGGTACCGACTGGCTAGGCAGGATTTCTGCAGAAAAGGACTTGGGGATTACAGTGCATAAGAAGCTGGATATGAAATGGCAGTGTGCCCTTATTGTCAAAAAGGCTAACCGCATTTTGGGCTGCATTAGTAGGAGCATTGCCAGCAGATCGAAGGATGTGATTATTCCCCTTTATTCAACATTGGTGAAGCCACATTTGGAATGAGTCCAGTTTTAGGCCCCCCGCTACAGGAAGGATGTGGAAAAATTGGAAAGAGTCCAGCCGAGGGCAACAAAAATGATTAGGGGGCTGGAGCATATGGCTTCTGAGAGGCTGAGGAAACTGGGCTTGTGTAGTCTGCAGAAGAGAAGAGTGAAGGGGGATTTGATAGTGGCCTTCAACTACCCGAAGGGGGGTTCCAGGGAGGATGGAGTTAGGCTGTTCTTGGTTGTGGCAGATGACAGAACAAGGAGCAATGGTCTCAAGTTGCAGTGGGGGAGGTCTAGGTTGGATATTAGGAAAAGCTTTTTCACCAGGAGGGTAATGAAGCACTGGAATGGGTTACCTAGGTTGGTGATGGAATTTCCATGCTTAGAGGTCTCTGAGGCCCAGCTTGATAAAGGCCTAGCTGGGATGATTTAGTTGTGGATGGTTCCGCTTTGAGCATGCGATTGGACTAGATGACCTCCTGAGTTCCCTTTCAACCCTAATAGTCTATGATTCTCCCAAGTTTTTTTCAATATTGTTTCCCCAAAGGGACAGTGTGCGCTGTACCATAGCGAAAATAAATCTCAAAAGGTGATACCAGTTTGGGAGGGGAGCAGAGCAATGCTTTGAACCCCAAGTATGGGTAAACTAAGGTTAGAAGAACCAGGTGGTTTTGTAAATGGTTGATTTGCTGATGGGAGGGAGGATCACGAGCCCTGTACCTTGGGAACTCCTTGCTCAAACGTTTCCAAATTCGGACCACTAACTATCTGACACCTCTTTGAAGCATAACAAATTTCAAAATATTTTTAGTCACCCTCTGCATTTTAGAGCCCTAAGAGCCATTTTAAACAGTGACTCTCAATTAAAAAAGGTGTTGCTCTGCTGTAATACTCAGTGATGCTGAACAGTCAGCTAGCTTCACTGAGCTGATGGTAAAGATGGTTTCTAGGCTATAGTGTACCAGTGACAGAGGAGATACGGATGAGGTAAAAAGGCCCTACAACTAACTTAGGACGTTTACTGAGACTCTGGTTCGATAGGACTCACTGCCATGCCCCAGGGTTCCTGTATTTACTCTTTGGCTTCAGGCTGCAGCTTCCCGGGAATGGTCTTTCTCAGACTCTCATTGTGCCATGCCCTAGCGGGAGACCATGTGACTGCAGGAGCTTTGGGGTTTCCTGGCTGAGGACGCCTCCAAGCCCCGATCAGAGTACTGGAAACCCTCGGTGCCCAAAAATTAGGAGACTGGCTTAATCACGAGAACGAAAACAGAGACACACGCTGTATATATCGCTGAGTCTGCTGGATTCTGAGCCCCCAGGCTGGACTCGGGTCACATAGATACGATTTTCGCAGCAACCAGGAGGCTGAGAAACGTCCTTTTTTGTTTTAAATGAAAGCTGAGCGTCTTCCCTGAAGCCAGGAGCTCGCAGGGCGAGAAAAACACCATTATCCTGAGCCACGCCCCAAATCACACGAGCTGGCACCCGGCGATCAGCCGGGTGGGACATGCCAGCAGCTTGGCAGGGAGTCGTGTCCCCAAGAGCCCCCCGCCGCAGGCCCACGAGGGGAGGGGACGGGAGGCACCACAGGTCTCAGGACTCCACCCTGTCCTGGCTGGGTCCCACGGCGGCCGGCGCTGTGTGTTCTCCGCGCCGCACGGACTCAGGGGGTGCGAGGGCGAAATTCCCCTCACAGACCCGCCCAGCGCTCCCCACCTCCGCAGCAAACCCCGCGCACTGAACGACGAGCGCGTGTGGCGGCTCCGGCGGCCGGGCCGCGCTGTTCCCGCGCAGTGAAGGTGATCTGAGGAGACGACGCGCGCGCTCTGAGCCGGCGACGCGGGGACCGTTACTGGGGCCGCGAGCGCACGGGGAGACACGCTCGCGGCTGGGCGGTTGGAGAGAGCGCGCGCTCCAACTCTGGCGATCTGAGGGCGAGGCGCGCGCGCGAGACGCACAGAGTCGGTTGCCGATTGGCTGAAGCGCTCGCTCCCCCTGCGGGAGACAAACAAACAAACGCCGAACCAGCTTCCGCAAATTGGCTTGACAAGGTAGCGGAGGGAGAAGGCGGGGGAGGGGGCGGAACAGCGTCGGCCGCGGATTGGCTAGAGCGCTGAGAGCGAGCGGGAGCACAGAGCAGGCCGAGGCGACGTCCGATTGGTTTGAGTGAGCGCGCGCGCGCCCGGGACTCCGGTCTAGGGCTTCTCGGATTGGTTGCAGTTGGATCTAGCGAGGCCGCCCGGGAGGGAGGGTCCGGAACAGAGAAGCTGAGGCGCTCGGGGACCCGGAGCAGGTAGCGGAGCCGGAGTCACGTGGTGTGCGGAGGCCTCGCTGCCTTCCCCTCTTTCCAGGAGAGCGACTCTGGGACCTGCTGGTCGCAGCGCCTGGAAAAAAGTGAGTGTGGTGGGGACGGAATGAGGCGCTGCTGGGGGAGGGGCGAGGGCTGAGGGGAGCTGGGGGGAGGGGCGAGGGCTGAGGGGAGCCGGGGCGGCGGCGGTGGGAGGTGGACGGAGCCGGGCTAATTGGGCCCGACGCCTCCTCTGCGGCATCGTGCTACGGAGGTAGCGGAGTCTGCTCCTCTAGTCCCTTTCCGGGAGAGCTAGGAGGCAGGCCTGGCCCGCCCGCGGGAGATGCCGAGAGTGGCTGGGGCCAGGAGTTGCCTCCTACTCGCCAGGTCCCCGCGGCGCTTGGGTGCTTGCAGGTGCCGATATTGCTCCTCGAGCTCCGCTGGTGGAGGCGGCAGAAGCTGCCGTCGCTGCCAGACCGCCGTGTAGACCCCGCCGCTGTTCTGCCTAGAGGGAAAGCTCCTGCGCCGAGCACTTCGCATAGTTCCCGACGCTGTCCCAGGGTGGTGCCTTGTGTGGGCCCCTGACTTCTCTGGGGACAACGAGGGGTGGTGTGCACTGGGCCCGAATGTCGTGTTCTCAGGAACAGCTGTCCTAATGTTGTGCATGGGCCTGGAGATAAAAGGGCTGGATGCTTCCTTCCCGTTGAGATGCCCCCCATGCAGTGGGGGGAGAGACTGATGTTGCATAGATCTGTGTGCACTATGCACTCCTCTTTAACTGTCCTTGTTGATTTTCTAGTAGGGAGTGGGAGCTCCTCTCTGGAGCTGTCCTGGCTCGCTAGAGGTTTCTGCTGCTTCTCTTCCACTCTGTACCTCAACTGTATTGACCATAAGGCAGTGAAATTGCTGCAGACTTCAGTTCCTGGCTTGAAAGCTTCTCTTTCTCACTAACAGAATTTGGTCCTATAAAAGATGTTACTTCACCCACCTGTTCCCCTGGCTCCTGTCATGCTCAGGGCAGACATATTTATATTCTTTCAAAGGGGAAAAAGTGTGCTTTTTTTTTTCCTCTGAGAAACACAAGTCTCATCTTTTGTTTTTCTCAGCTTAAGTGGGTTGCTAGTGGGATTGATATTGGGTAGTGTGCAGCTAAAACCTGATTGTGCAGGGAAGTAACTGTTACAAAGACTGTATTTAAATTAAATTGTGTTTAAAGATTCCACCCTTTCTGTTAAAAGCTAAGACAGCTCATAGTCCAGCTCAGATCTCTACGTCCTCAAGTGAAAACTAGGTTTGACATTGCTTTACACCTTAGGATTGTCAGAAACGGGGAAAAATATTCAGGCTTTATATTTATACAACATAAAGAAACAAAGGGCAAACTCATATTTTTTTCTTTTCTAGATAGCCTTTACAGGTTCAAAAAGGAATTAAGGACAGAAAAGTGAAAATTGCCTGTAGAGAATTTTTTTTGTAAAGCAGGTAGTCTTGATTGGTCTAAATATCCTGTGGTATTGAACACAGGACTGTGTGTTTGAGCAGATATATTAATGAAATGATTGAATCAGATGCTTGTAATTTAATCTGTTGTTCATGACAAATGCACAATACAAAATACTGTCTGGCTTGTATATCTAAGTGAGAGATCCATTCCTGTGGATAAATACTCTGTTGTGGGCTGTAATTCTGTATAAAAGTACAGATGTGCCTGCAGCCATGTCACCAAAAGTACAGATGTGCCTGCAGCCATGTCACCAAATTTAGGTCTCATGAATGGGAGACCTTCAAGGAAAACCTTGATCTAATGTAAAGTGTTGTTCAGTCATTTAGTGGCACTCCTGCTTGTGGAATCCTCCAGGCAGAGTATGAGGTTGGGTTGCATGGTAGTGCTGGAAGTTCTGTTTTTATGATGTGTGAAACAATTCCTGGCTGACTCTGATGTACTGGCCAAATTCTAATTTGGATAATCATGCACTGCTTCCTTAAAATATTTCCTGTAATTTAAACTGGAGAAGTTTGTCTTCATAGCCTAATCTCTCAAAATTACTGTGTACTTTGGCTGCAGATGTGGTACATGCTGGCAGTGAAGCTGGGTAAGTGACACACAAATCTTTGACATGGAGTTAAGGTTAACAATTTACATTGGTAAATTAAGGGTAAAAATATTGCAAGGATGTTTCAATTATCCATGACATAAAAGTTTCATACCCATTAGGATAATTCAAAGTTATGGTTAAACTTAATGTTTGGAAATGCACAGGTAAGGCATGCAGAAAATTTTACCTCTGCCTAATAATGAAACCATGTAATAACCATATAAGTATGATTTTATCACTCTAGAATTTGTGGGGAAAATTTAGACTTAAACTGATTTTAAGTATTTTTTATATATATTTTTCCATCATGATGTCACACCAGGGCTGAGCTAAGGTTGCTTGGGTGCCTTAAGTGTGTGTTTATGCACTTTAAAAATATTTTTTAGATTTAACCTTGAATCTAAATTTGCTGTGTTTATAATGGTGGTTCTCCTTCGAGTGGTTGCTCATATGCATTCCACTTAGGTGTGTGCGCGCCCTCGTGCACGGCTCTTCGGAGAACTTTTCTAGCAGTCCCTGCAGGGGCCGGCTCCAGCACCCCCTGGAGTCCCGCCATCATCCGGCCCCTCCCCTCCTCAGTTCCTTCTTTCTGCCCGTGACGGCCGGTTGAGAACAACCCCTACTCTCCACAGGTTTTTTCTTCCCTGTAAAAGTGAGTAGTTAGACAGCAGTTCCCCTGAACTGAGTTAGTTTATAGTTAGTTAAAGTTTTAGTTAGTTAGGAGAGCCCTCGGGCTCTAGGCGACCCGGCTATGCCGGGCTCGCTGGGTTCAAACCCTGTGCTGCTGCGGGAAGGGTTTTTCCATCAGCGACCCCCAGGGCCGTTGGTTAAAGTGCCTGGGGGAACAGCACTGCAGAGACCGGTGCATATTTGTAAGTCCTCAAGCCTCAGACTCAAAAGGGAAGGCAGTGAGGCTGGGGCTTCTTTAATGGAGTCTGCATGTCCCGGCCACCTGGGTTTGGGACACACCCTTCCCCCTTTCCCCCCCATCGGGAGCGTGGGGGGGGAGGGGAAGCGGGACTGTCCAGCCATTCCCTGCCGGTGCCAGGCTGACTCGGCACCGAGCAGCACTCCTGGTGCCGAAGAGGGAAGGCAGCGCTTGGAGCGCAGACACTCCCTCTCCAGAGCCTGTATCCCTGTGCAGGGTGCCAATCCTGACTGCTGGAGTGGGAGAGTGCCCCTGCCAGCGCCGTCGGCGCAGCGCGTGGAGCGCGGTCACTCCCCTGCACCGTGGCACGGGCAGGGTCGAGGGCGGGGATGCACCAGCCACGGCCCGTCGAGCCCTCTCTGGAGCCTGCATCCCCGAGTAGGGTGCCAATCCCGACTCCGGGAGTGGGAGAGCGCCCCTGCCAGTGTCGTCGGCACCGGAGGCTTTGTGGCAGCAGAGCCTTGTCGGCCTGCTTACGCCCCCTCCGCCCCCCTTCCCCTCCTTCCACTGAGGGAGAAGGGGCTGGTGCTCCGGGGGAAGCCCTCGTTGGGTCCCTCCGAAGAGCGGTGGAGACCCCCGGTATGGGGAAGCGATCTCCCGCTGGACGGCATCGGGGTGAGCAGGACGCTCCCCCAGGACGGACCCGGCACCGAGTGGTCGCCAGCAGGACCTCGGTTGCCGTTGGGCACCCAGAGCCGAGGGAAAGTCCTCGGCACCGAGGAGAGGACTCGGCCACCGGGGGACTCCCGGTCACCGTGGAAACGGTGCCGTGCCCCCTTTCCCCGGCACCGAGGCGCAGCCCGAGACCCGGTGCCGTTGCTGCTCTCGGCACCGAAGGGTCGGTGCCGGCAGGACTCGGTGCCATGCCCCCCTTCTCTCCCGGCACCGAGGCGCCCCCGCTCCAAGGCGCAGTGCGAGACCCGGTGCCGCTGTTAGTCTCGGCATCGGAAGGTCCGCCCCTTCTCGAGGGCCGCCCCTCCTCAGGCACCGAGACCCGGCGCGGGACCCGGTGCCGCAGCTGGGCTCCTGCTGAGGTGCAGCTAGAGGTCTCGGAGGGTCACCCCCCCCGGCACCGAGACCCGGCATGGTCCCGGTGCCGATGCACCAGAGGCGGCGCTCTGGGGTTCTCCCCTGGCACCGCGGGGCGGCACCCGGTGCCGCCAGAGCTCTCAGTCCCAGGGGGGGCTGCCTCCACTTTGGGGCACAGCACCGGACCCGGTGCCGTCCCACTGGGGGCTGCGCTGCGGGGTCCCCTTCCCCGCACCGGGAGGCAGCATCGGGCAGGAGCCGCCGCAGCGCTCGGGGCTGAGGGGTCCGCCCTTCTCTGAGTGCGGAGCAGACCCGGTGCTGTGGAGGGGTCGGGTGTCTCTCCCCTCCCTCCTAACCCCACCCCCCCCGCCCTCCAGGCGCGGTGCGGGTCCCGGTGCCGCTCTGCCGAAGGCGGGGCTGCGGGTCCCCTCCTCCCGCTGCCCAGTGACAGCTCGGAGTGAGGAGAGAAGCCGGCAGCGGCAGCTGCAAAAAAAACAAAACAAAACAAAAAAAAACACCACACAGAGGCAGGAGATGCCTGTGCCTCTGCAGGGCTCAGTGCAGAAGCATCTGCCCCCCGCCCCGCCCCGCTCTGGGGCGGGCGTGGAACCTGGGGGCGCTGGGGGGGTCCCGCCTCAGCAACGTGGGGTCCACCCGCACAAGAGGGGGTGGGGACCCCGGTTGCTAGGCAGAGACCACAGCCAAGGGTGCTCGTGGCAGGCTCAGCACTGCGGGGATCGGGGCGGAGCTGGACCCGATCACCAGGGGGTGAGCGGGACTGCGGAGCCCTCGGTGCCAAGGCAGCACGTCAGTGCCAGGAGCTCCCCAAAACACATCTCCCATCCGCACCACTTGGGGCAGGGGAGGCGGTTCTCGTTGTCCTCCACGCCGTGGGAGGCGGGGGAACAGCCCCTGGCAAGGTGCAGCACCCGCGATGCGGGACAGCCAGGGCCCACAGGTGGGGTGGCTCGGGATCCCACAGAGGGGGTCACGGTCGGCCTGCATTGGCCCCAGAGGCAATGGCAGCCTTGTGGGCCCCCATGGCCATCCAGTTGGGACTGGGGCTGCCCGTCTCGTGCAGTGGGGGTACGGTCCGCACTCCTGGCACAGGTCGGGGCAGAGTCTCTGCCCCTTGGATAGGGAGTCAGATCCCATGGAGAGACCCACTGTGGCACACTCCTTTGGTGTGAGCACCCGCGGGATGTGTTGTGGCAGTCCCCTTCCTCCTGCCCAGGAGGGGCAGTCTTCTGGGATTGCGTGGCGCCACCAGAAGGTTTCAGGCGCACTGGGAGCTGCTCAGGAAGGTGACCTCTCGCTGGAGGCTAAGGTTGCCTGCTTCACTGGGCTGGCGGTGGCAGCTCCAGTGTGGGTGGCCCTACGGGTCCACGATTGGACTCTTGAGGTGATGAGGCCCTTGCAACACCTCCCCCCATTCGTCACCTCTACGTCAAAGATGGCAAGGGGGAAGTGTTATCCCCCGGCCAAAAGGCCCGGGCTATTGATTACTCAAGACCCGGCCCTTGGATTCAGGGTGCTGTGTCCCGGCTCATTGTCCGCGACACCCCTGTAGGTCAGGTTGGCCAACATTCAGCCCTCTGGGGTGGGTACGGATTTCACTGTAAAATGACCTCAGGCGGCCTGCTAAGACCCTGCCACGGGGCCAGAGCACAGGCTTCACCACTGTCCTGGATGGGAGATTCATGGTGCTGGGGCAGCACCCTAGATGCTCAGAAATGCTGCTGGTTCAGCAGCTAAGATCATAGCCTCCACCATTGCCACGATGAGGCATTCCTGGCTGCAATCCTTGAGCCTGTCCCACGAGAGGCAGCGATCGTTCAGGGCTTCCCCTACGATGGGTTGGTCTTCCTTTCTGGTCGGACCACTGTGAAGCTCCATGGTCTGAGGGGCTTCGGGACCGTACTTGGTTCTCTGAGGCTCTACTTGCCAAGGCCTCCTGACTCTTTACATGCAGGGACAGGATTGGGGGCTTCTGGCTGCTCCTAGTCCATACCTACCTGTGACCAGCAAACGCGGAGTCGTGGTGGCTGCCCACCTGAGAGATAGCGTATGCAGATATTCCCTTGCCGAGTTGTCTTGATGACCTGGGATGCATCCTGGTCCTGAGTGTGGGAGACCGGGGGCCCCGCTCTTGCTCCTGCCCCACGTGCAGCAGGCTGCATTACTCATTGGCAAGCGCTTCCCAGGCCAGAGCCTTCCCGCCCCAGCCGAATTTCGAGGCTATGGTCCATACCGTCTTCCAGCTGCAACAATGTCCACGTCAGCATCTAGGACACTGCCTGGAGTTATTAGGTCCCATGGTGGCTTGCTCATGTGTAGCAACACTGGTCCGCCAGAGACTCAGATTGCTTCAAGGGTAGGTGGCCTTGATATAGGCACCAAACAGCCACCCAATAGATTCCCTACCCGTGCAAGCCTCCCTGCACTGGTGAAGGTCTTTCGTGGCATCCCCTTCAGGGACTGGTTCCGTCGGTCAAGGTACAGGTGCCGGAACATCAGTGCAAAGGAGGAGGGGGCACACTCCCCAATCCTCTGCAAGAAAGCCCCCCCATCCACTGGTTCTCACAGCGAGGCATGATCTCCCCTTAACTGCCTCTCACCTCCCAGGGGACAGGAGCGACAAGGTGGATTGCCTCAGAAGGTTGTCTTTCCCCGCTGCGACGGGCCCTGACATCCGTAGGTCATGCCTGTATTTCTCCCCAAGTGGGGTATTTTCCAACTGGGCCTTGTTGCATTGGTCTGGGACACACAGTGCCCAAGGTTCTGCTCGCCCCAGGATAGCGAGACTGGGTTGATTCCAAACACCCCTCATCGACTAAACGGGTATGCTCAGGTACGCGTCTCCTCCCACTCTGACCTGACCCGGTGTCCGGCTGTGCAGATAAGGTAAGTCGGGACGGACATCTTACTGATTGCTCCAGCCTAATCAACACGGGACTGGTTCAGCATGATGCTGGACCTTCCGGTCGCCCCGACAGGTAACTCCCCCAGGACCTGGGTATCTGCTGCACCCGGACCTGCTGACGGAAGGAGGGAGGGCCTGCTTGGTGCAGGCCCAGTGAGCCCTGCTTGGCAGCAGGAACCCTCCGCACAGGTTGCGTATTGGGTTAAGTAAATACGGTCCACCTTGTGGACAGAGTTCTGGGGCAGCCTGCCAAGACTCTTGCTGGCACAGGCAATCCTGGAGTATCTGCTCTGGCTAAAGCCCGAGGCCTAGCCCTGGCCTCATTGGAGATTCATGGGTCGCGCGTTTGGCCTCCCTTCAGCCACTCGAAGGGATGTCCCTGTTCTGGCTCCCCCAGATCAGCTACTTGCCTCTACAGGGCAGTGAGTTTTATCTGCAGGCACGTGACCCGGTGCCTCATCGGGATCTCGACCTGACCTTCTCGACATACTTGGGGGGCCCCCTTTTTGAACTCACGTCTCTATGCCCCGGTTCATGCTTTCACAGAAGGTAGCCCCCCCCCGGTGGCTACCACTTCGTCAAGAAGCTTCTCCGACGCTAAGACTGAGACCTTGGAGCCTCCTTACACAGTAGTCTATAAGGACAAGGTCCAACTTCGCCAACATCTGGCTTCTCTACCCAAGATGGGTTCCTATCTTTCGTTGTAATCAAGATAAATTTCCTCCCCATGTTTTCCAAATCACATGGCGGGGAGGAGGTGAGGAGTTCACATTCGCTGAAATGTAATGAGCCCCATCCCTTTACGTGGGGCTTACATAGCTGTCCCAGGAAGCGAACCTCTGGTTACAGCGGTAATCCAGGTGGAAGGGTCACCAGCGTGTCTCCCCGTGGACTACCCCATGCATCAAGTGCTGCTCTGTGCTGCTGAGAAGCACCACCTTCAGAGGTCATCACAGTGCCCTCAACCAGTGCCCGGGCCAAACCCGTGGTGGGCACCTTTGCACAACATCTGCAAAGCCACCGCCAGGTCGCCAGTGCACACTTTCATGTCGCACTACGCCGGCAGACGAGGGAGGGCACAAGTTCGGCAGGGCCGTGCTGAGGGCAGCTCGCCGTTGACTCCTACCCGCCTCCAGGTATGGCTTGTTAATCACCTAAGTGGAATGCATATGAGCAACCACTCGAAGGAGAAAACATAGTTACTTACCAGTAACTGTTGTTCTTCGAGATGTGTTGCTCATATCCATTCCACACCCACCCTCCGTCCCCGCTGTCGGAGTCGGCAGAAAGAAGGGACTGAGGAGGGGAGGGGCCGGCAGCGCTATATGTACCGCCGCATGAGGGCGGGACTCCAGGGGGCGCTGGAGCCGGCCCCTGCAGGGACTGCTAGAAAAGTTCTCCGAAGAGCCGTGCACGAGGGCGCGCACACACCTAAGTGGAATGGATATGAGCAACACATCTCGAAGAACAACAGTTACTGGTAAGTAACTATGTTTTTTTGAGATAATTATAGAATCTCTAATTTGAAGCACTGTCGTGTTTGGAGTGAGGCAGGGGCTTTGTGCACAACCACCGTAACACATACAGAACAGGACAGAATTAAGGTTGCACAAACTGTGATTCTGACATTTCTTAGCTTCTGAGTGATTGTCTTTGCAATCTTAACATTTTACAACATAGTACAACTTTTCATGAAATTTTATCTAGTGGATGATCTACAGAAGGCAACATTCTACTTCTGCTGTTAGCTGTTGTAATTAATCCTTTAGGCTCAACTAATGGATGTCTGTGGTGCAGTGCTGAAGGTCCATAGTTTAAAACTTGATGATGGGGAACACCTGTAACATGTTACAGTTTCACATAATAGGATTTTTTCCTTTTAAAAATTAAGGATGCTTAATACATTGCAATAGTAGGTTATGTAAACAGCCCCATTTTACAGACAGCATAGAGGAATACTTAACCACACTGTCCCTCAGAAAGAACCTAAGTCAGAGGTCTCAAACTGTGGGGTGGGGGTGCAGAGGAACATGCGGGGGGGGCACAGCTGGGCTTGGGGCCAGCTCCCACAGGGGCAGGGAGGGAGCATCACCCAACCCTACTCTGTCCTGAGCTCTGCTTTGGGTCCAGTTATGGCACTTCAGCCCCATGTATCCAGGGTCTGCTGCAACCCCCAGCCCTGACATGGCCCCTCTCCCAGCCGCAGCCCCCAGCCCTGACTGTAGCCTCCTCCCAACCCCAGCTGGGGGGGATGTGGACAGAGGTAAGGGGGGCTCAGGCTAAAAAGTTTGGGGACCACTGGTAAGTGATTTAGACCAGTGCCTGCTACAATAAAAATCTGAATGCTGTTCCCTGCTTGTGTAACTTCTTGGTAGGAAACTTTTATAAGATTCTTTACTCAATAATAAGGATTGTGAAGGCTGCAGAATTATTAATTTCTTAAAGTAGAAAAAGTGAGTCCAAAACTCATGCTCTCCTGGTTGCTATCATACTACATTTTCCTCTAGGCCCAATGGCATTTTGATGAAAGAAAAATAGCTGATGCTTTTATGTTATCTGTATTAGTTCTGTGTGTGGAATGCTGAAGTAATTCATTGGATTGTTGTTTGCACGGTGCTAATTGAATGTTTGGGCGATTTAGCAGTAAACTAGGAACAAACTAATGAGCAAAACATCATCATGAAATGGCAACTTTTTAAGGCAGTATTAGCTATCTCCCCACCATAAGCCTGGTCCCCTACAAACTTCAACTTACTGCTGAAAACCATAACAGCAGTGCACCTCATCTTTTAAAAAACACACTTTTTATGGCAGAAAATTTTAGACAAGCTAAATATAGGAGTCATTACCTCCCTCCCTGAAATATATTGCCAAAACAAAATATTTAGTTAAGGTGCAAGTGTTTTACTTGAATTCAGCACCTATTTCAAAACATTTGAACATTAGTCTGAAAATGAACAGCTAAGGGATCTATCTAGTTCTCGCACTACTATGTAAACTTTCGTTGATCAGTATTGCTCCACCAGACTTAAACCAGCTATCTTTAACTATTGTGTATCCCCAAACATTTAAAAAAATGCCTGCAAAGGTTAAAATAGTAGTAAATAATGCAAATAGATCCATTTTGTATTCAAAGGTTTCCAACATAAAATTTCTTTTAAATCTTTTAAAAGGAACACAAAAAAGACAGAGGGAATTACAGACCAGTCAGCCTAGCTTTAGTTCCTGGAAAGATACTGGACCATATTATTAAATAGTCAGTTTAAAAGCACCCAGATGGTAATAGTGATAAGTAATAGCCAACATATACATGTCAAGAACAGATCAAGTCAACCCAAGCTAATTTTCTTCCTTGACAAGGTTATTGGCCTGGTGGATAGGAGGAAGCACAGTTCTGTGTGACATTCTCATGAGCAAACTAGGAAAATGCAGTCTGGATGAAATTACTATAAGGTGGGTACACAACTGGTTGAAAGACCATGCTCAAGGAGTAGGTATTAATGGTTAATTATCAAGCTGGGAGGATGTGTCTAGTGGGGTGTTTCAGGGATTAATCCTGCGTCCAGTGTTATAAAATTTGTGGATGATACCAAGCTAGGAGGTTTTGCTAGCATTTTGGAGTACAGGATTAGAATTCAGAATGACTTTGATAAATTAGAAAATTGGTTTGAAATCACCAAGATGAAATTCAATAAAAGCCAAGTGCAAAGTACTACACGTAGGAAGGAAAAATCAGATGCACGACTCCAAAATGGGAATTAACTTGCTAGGTGGTGGTACTGCTGAAAAGGTTGTGGGCCTACAGTGGATCACCAATTGAATGAGTCCACAATGTGATGCAGTTGTAAAAAACGGTTAATATAATTTTGGAGTGTATTAACAGAAGTGTTTTATGTAAGACACGGAAGTTAATTGTCCTTCTCCACTCAGCACTAGTTGGGCCTCACCTGGATTAATGTCCAGTTATTGGTGCCCCATTTTAGGAAAGATATGGCTAAACTAGATACAGTCCAAATGAGAACAACAAAAATAATAAAAGGCTTAGCATACTTGACCTATGAAGAACAGTTAAAAGCATTGGGCATGTTCAATCTTGAGAGAGAGGGGTTACCTACTAATAGTCTTCAAATATTTATGGGCTATTGCAAAAAAACATGGTGCTCAATTGGTCTCCATATCCTGTGAAGGTAGGACAAGAAGTAATGGCCTTAATCTGTGGCAAGGGAGCTTTAGTTAAATATTAGGTGAAACTTTCTAACTTTAAGAGTAGTTAAGTTCTAGAATAGGTTACCAAGAGATGTTGTGGAATTCCCATCATTGGTGGTTTTTAAGACCAGGTTAGACAAATACCAATCATTGATGATTTAAGTATACTTGATCTTGCCTCAGTACAGCGAGATGGACTAGATGACCTCTTGAAGTCCCTTCCAGCCCTATATTACTATGATATAACTTTATTTTATGTCACTGATTTCTGACAATATTGGTCACTACAAAAACCTGTCTGTTAATGGTAACGAAGTCTAACTAAAATGCGAACTTGCAATCTTTGCTAAAGCCTGCAACACCTTTTAATCAACTCATTTCATAATGCCAAATAGATGTCATTTCAATTCTATTAATAAAACTACTATTCTAATACTCCATTAGAACATCACTTTGCGAATTGTAGAAGTTTCATATAACTTAATCTGCCTTAGCACTCTCTTGAAATCTTTACTCATTTATATAAAATATGTATAATATAAAAACAAGTACAAACCCAGAAGCATATTTTCATTAGTGAACAAAACAGGCTGCATAGTTAAGGTTTGTTGTTGGGTTGTGTAAATTGCATGGAATGATAGTGAGTAATGAAAGATTATGTCCCCGTGGGGAACAGCTGTGTCCCTTACTTCAGTGTTTCCCAATGTTTTTTTTGTTTTTTGTTTTAAAGTTAGGCGCCTCATTAGGAGAACTAAAAGAATCATGGTCTCCTTGTAACCCCTCGTTGTCATTGTCTTGAACGCTTACCCGAACTGTTGGCCATAGCGATCGTTCACCATTTGGTCCATTTGTGTGTGGCCACAAGGGCTTGATGGGCCTAAAGGCCAACTTTGGAACAGACTTGATAAACCCATGTAAGATGGGGTCTGCCTCTGGGCTGACTCCACCCCTTGGTTGGTGGAATTTTATCCAACCAGAGAATGGCGATGGCTGGAATGTCTTGTGGCATTCTCACAGCGTCTGAAAAGCATAAGACACCATCTGTGTACAATAGTCCCCAGTAGTCTGTAGACTGCAGTGACTGTAAACGTGCATTACAAATGAAGTCACTCCACTTTGTCCAATATATGACATTGGCATTTTGTGTGGAAAGTCTCTAGCTTTGCCTAGTCTGAGCAGCATAGTATCCATGTTTCACAGCCATACAACGGTATGGAAAGATATAGGTCAAATAGGTTATGAACTTGGTGGTTGTGTTGAGATGTTGTTTCCATATTTGTTGTAAACGACTTATGACAGATGCAGTAATGCCAATCTGTTGTAGAACTTCAGTGTGAGAGATGGAAGAACTGATGAGTATGGAACTCAAATAGCAAAAGCTGGAGACTTCAGCAGTTTCATTATTCAAAGAGATTGGACCTGATCCTAGATTTTGAAGCTTTGTCTTTGACCACAAAACATGGAAGTCAACCTTAGCTGCCACCTCCTTCATTTGCTGGAGTGCCTTGTGAAACCTGTCAGAGCTCTACTAGAAGAACAATGTCATCAGCATAATCAAGGTCTGAGAGCGAGAGATCACTGATCTTAATGCTTATGGACCTGACAGAATGCTGCATTATGAAATCCATTGCCTGACAAAAGAGTGCAGGGGCCAAGACACAGCCCTGTCTGACACCAGATACTGATTTAAAAGGGACCAACACCCGGTTCCTCAGATGTACATGGGCAGTAGTTCCATTATGCATCTTGCTAATAAAGCAGAGTGGTTGGGACACCTATGCCCTTTAAGGCCTTCCATAGTGCAGCTCAGTCAACTGAATTAAATGAAGCCTTCAGATTGACATGCGCTACGTGCAGGGGTTCTTGAGCTCATGGTGTATCTCTGACAAAAAGCAGAGGGTCAAAATGATGTCTAATGTGGACCTGTTCTTTGTAAAGCTCGTCTGTTAGAGACGACGCTTCCGATGTAGTAGGGACTCCAAATGTGTCAGCAGAACATGTGAAAACACCTTCCCTGGCACAAACATGATCAGACCATAGCTCTTACATTCGCAGCATGGTCCCTTGCTCTTATAAAGTGAGATCACAGTACATCTTTCCAGGTGGTTGGCAAGGTTGCAGTTCTCCACATCTGGCGAAAGATAGCCAGAAGTGATTCTGCTACAGGGTCAGTAGCACATTTTAGCAGCTCTGGGGGATGCCATCAACGTCGGCTGCACATCCATTTTTCAGTTTGCAAACCCAAGTCTGACCTTTATCTCATCGCTGTGCAGGGGTATAACATCTGAAGTAGGGAATTGTTCATTGGAGCTATGCCATCAGTGATGAAGGCTTGTCTGAAATATCGTCTTGGGCATTATGCGAGGTCGACAGGTCCAATGAAAACCCTGAAAATGATGGCTAATGCAGGTGGCAAAGACACAAGGCAGCAGCTGCACCTAGCTACCCAAATTGAAGGAAGCTGCTGAGAGAAACTCAGTGGCTTGGGCCTCATAGCATGAAGCCAATACTGGGAGACCAGGAAAGGGTTTGTAGTACTGTGCCTCCATCTCATCCCAGTAGGGTGAGGTATTCTTTGGGGCAATCATTCATTCTTGCTTTTGATCAACATGAATAACTTAGTGCTCAGCACCAGGGTTAAAGCCCTGCTTTACTCTCAGCTGTAGATGCCCTGCTGGTGCTGTCTTCCTTTGGCGCAAATATGATGGGCTTGTGCTAAAGCCCCTTTTGGGATGTGTGCCCTCTGATGTTGACAATGCCTGGGATCTCTGCCAATCCATCAGAACTACAACCTGGAATGTTGCATCTCTTCACAGACATCATCATGCTTATGTGAATTGGATCAACTTGGCATATCAATTACAGGCCTATCAGAAGTAAGGCTGATAGATCACAGATACCATGAGGTGGAAGATTAATTACATCTGTAGTCTGGCAGTTCCAACCACTTACATGGGGTAACATTACTATTGCAAGGCGAGGCTAAGTCCTCCTTGATAACTTGGATGCCCATGTCTTCTTGGCTACTTATTGTATGTCTTAAACATTGGCACGATCACCTCACTGTCATAGTCTGTGCACTGACAAGAATTTGTTGATTTAGTCAAAGATCAATTATATGATTGATTTGACTCTCGAGCATGCACCATCCCACCACATGATGATCTCATCCCGGAAGACCTAAATGCAGTTACTGGCTCCCTATGAATTGAGCTTGCACAGGTCATTGACCATTACAGTTTAGACGAACTCAGTGATAACTCTTGCTGCTTGCTCACATTCTTTGCCTCTCAGAATCTTTCCATTCTCGTGTCATGGTTCAAATGGTGATGCATACATTGGATGTCACAGATCTTTCATGGTGGTGTCGCTCAGGAGTTGGATCACATCATCACGTTAGGCCTTTCTTCACCTCCTGCAGAGTATGTTGTGCTACAGAATGTGCCGCAAACACAGATCATCACCTAGTTGTTGCCTGCATGGCATTAATGCTCCGATGAGCAAGTAAGCCCTCTATGATGATGAAGTTTGATATCGATGCACTTCTCTGCGTGCTGGATTTAGCCAACAGATTTTGTATCGATGTCTGTTTGCAATAGATTCATGGCTGTAGCCAACCTTCCAAATGATGTTGAGTCACCTGTCCCTGTTCACTGCCATCCTCCTCCAATCTACCGAGCAGGCAATTGGCTATCGGTGCCCACCAAGTTGACCATGGCTATCAGAGGAGGCCTTCCAGACAATTAAATTGAAGGCCACCACCCGCCAGCATGGCAATAAATTCACTTTTAATCAGTTGAAGTGAAAGTTTAATGCCCTTGCACTCTGCAGTCGTGAAGCATATTATAACAAAGTGGCAGATGATGATGAACTCATTTTAGCAAGAGGAGACTTAAAGCCGGCATTCTGCATGATCTGCAACCTCAGCAGGCAAGAGATAGTCACTACGAACAGAATCCTGAATGATAGCCAAGGAAGTCTATGTAAATCAGATGACGACATCCTCTTATGCTGCGTAGAACATTATCACAGCATCCTGAATCTCCCTCCAGCTGCTGCTTATTCAGAGCTGGTCAATTTGCCAGCCACTGTGGTTTCGGACCCAGATACTCATGCTGACGCACAAACATTGAATGAAATGAAGCGTGCCATCTGCATCATCGTTTGTAGTTAAAGGCCTACCCTTTTTCATTTATAAATCATATTGACTCTGCTAAATCTTTAGGAAGCTGATAAAAAATTATCATTGGTTACCTGAGTTAGCAGCCTTTAAAATGAAAGGGTCAACTTGCAGCTGAGCTATTGTTTCAGCTCTGCAAACTTGTGCAGACACCTTTTTGCATTGGGCACACTTTGATCATGTTTTGAAAGCTCTCACCACAACATAACTAGAAATGAAATTATTAAAAAATGGAAGTTGAGACTCTAGAGACTAACTGAGTTGTGTCTCTTCCTTTGAGGCATCTGGTGCTGATCACTGTGGGAGATAGACCAATGATCCATGTTGTCGAGTATCCTGTTCCATTACAGCAGTTCCTATTTTCTTATGTAACCTAAATTATTTTAGCATAAGCAAAAATGGTAAAAATAAATAAAGCATACTATATGCAACTCTAATAAGCTCCATCACAGAAGTTGCTTCCTCCTCCTTAGCCTCTTTCCACTCTACTACCCACTACCCCTGCAACATTTGTTCTGGAGACCCCCAGATGATGATAGTGTTGACTGCTGTGTTGGTGGCAGCAAAGGCCTGGATTTAAAATATTCATGGTAAGTTATTTTGGCATGTTGCTGAAATTTTCCTAAGAATTGCAAGCAGGAGAAGGGAAGTGGTGATTTTTAACAAGTTTATATTTTGGCAAAACCACAACAAAATTTCATGAGAAGATATTTTTCTTACCCCAGAGTTTTGTCACTCGTAACATCAAAGGCCTACTACAAACAATGCCGATGACTGAGCAGGGGTAGTCAATAGGTGGCCTGCAGTCCAAATCTGGATCTCCAAAGGCTTTTCACTGGCAGGTCTGGCAGGGTTCCATTTAGGGAAGATGTGTTCCATTTGGTGGGGGGGCACCTGCTATCCTGAGGTACGTGTCAGCCCCAGGTGCCAGCTCCCTCCCCCACCAAGTCCTCCAGCATGTGGCCAGTCACTCCTCTACCTATACTAGCCCTCCTTTCACACTAACTGCTCATAGCTCCCCAGAGTTTCGTGGTCCAGTCAGAAGCCTCTGGCAGTCTGGATTTGGCCCACAGTCTGCCTATTGACTATCTCTGCAGTAGGCCCTGGGTATATTATACCGCATTGTATGTGTTTGTTGAACAGGAGCACTTATGATGTGAAAAATGTTTCTCTGGAGTCCAGACCGTGACACAAAATAATTGACTACTCCTGTGATAGAGCGTCTAAAAAGTCTAACGCTTTACAGCATTGTGTAAGACGACATAAATATAAGGGTTGGTACTACTTCCCTTATATAATATGGTGGTTTATTTTCTTGAATTTAGTTAACTTTTCTCTGCCCGGAAGTCATGAAAAAGTGAATGGCACTTTGTTGCCAGTTACCTTTTGCAAATTTAAATTTTAAAAAGATTGAATGTCAAATTTGAAAGTAATGTAACTTAAGTCTACAATGAATCATGAAAATTAGAAGTCTGCTGTTGTTTGTTACACACTTGCATTGTCTTTTTATTATACAATTATGCTTTATTAAAAATGGGGTGGCGGTGGTTCAGATCTTAGTTGGGAAAATTATGCTATACAAATATACTTTTAACAGGTTCCTTTGTAGCCAAAATGGGTATAGTCTTATACAGATTCTGAGTTTCATTCTTAAAAGATGATGGCAAGTATGATCAGTGTCAAAAAATGCTTTTCTACTTGCCTTAGGGTTTCTCAAGGCTGGCTTATTATGCTCAGAGGATGAGGGATGGTAGTGTAACTGAGGATGACACTTTTATTCAGGTAAATGTTTTATCCTTGCTTGAATACAAACTTGATAGACAATGATATCTGGTAATAGCAAGTTCCATGGTGGGAATTAATTTCAGTGTTAATTTTTGTATTGTGTAAAATATTTGCTTTTATCATTTTTAAGTTAAGAGCCTTTTCACTGGGTGATTTTTATACTACAGAAGAACATCCAGCTGACTTTCACAGTACCACTTATTTTATTCACACATACAAATCTCTTATCTTGCAGATAAAGTTGCTGTAGCGACTAATATATTTATTTGGTAAAATATGTAATCTTCTCTAAGCCTCCTATTATACCTGTTTTTTCTGTCAGAAAGACTTGCATATAATATCTTGTGCCATAGTTTTATCATGTAAAACTGGACAATCATGTCAATTTGCAAACACTTAGATAAGTGATAACAGCATGGATTTGTCAAAAGCAAATTGTGTCAAACCAGCCTGACAATTTTCTTTGACAGGGTAACAAGCCTTGTGGATGGGTGGGGAAGCGGTAGATGTGGTGTATCTTGACTCTAGTAAGGCTTTTGATACTGTCTCGCATGACCTTCTTGTAAACAAACTAGGGAAATACAAGCTAGAGGGAGCTACTATCAGATGAGTGCAGAACTGGTTGGAAAACAGTTCCTAGGGAGTAGTTATCAGTGGTTCAAAGTCACAATGGAAGGGCATATTGAATGTGGTCTCCCAGGGATCAGCTCTGGGTCTGGTTCTGTTCAATATCTTAGACTCATAGACTCATAGGTCAGAAGGGACCAATATGATC
>ML675706.1:659431-673196 GCA_007922155.1 Mesoclemmys tuberculata
CCCAGCTTCGTGTCATCTGCAAATTTTATTAACACATTCCCGCTCTTCATCAGTGATTTAGATAATGGCAGAGAGAGTACACTTACAAAGTCTGCGGACGATACCAAGCTGGGAGGGATTGCAAGTGCTTTGGGGGATAGGTTTAAAATTCAGAATTATCTGGACAAACTGGAGAAAAGGTCTGAAGTAAATAACATGAAATTCAGTAAGGACAATTCAAAGTACTCCACTTGGGAAAGAACAATCAGTTAGTTCCACACATACAAAATGGGAAATGATTCCCTAGGAAAGAGCACTGCAGAAAGGCATCTGGAGGGCATAGTGTTTCACAAGCTAAAGGTAAGTCAACAGTGTCACACTGTTGCAAAAAAAGCCACCATCATTCTGGGATGTATTAGCAGGATTGTTGTAAGTAAGACATGAGAAGTAATTCTTCTGCTCTACTCTGCACTGATTAGTCCTCAACTGTAATATTGTGTCCCATTCAGGAAAGAAGTAGACAAATTGGAGAAAGTCCAGAGAGGAGCAACAAAAATGATTAAAGAAAACATAATCTCTGAGGGATGATTATAAAAATTGGGTTTGTTTAGTTTGGAGGAGAGAAGACTGAGAAGGGACATAACAGTTTTCAGGTACATAAAAGTTTGTTACAAGGATGGAGAATTTTTTTTTAAAAATCTTAACCTTTGAGGATAGGACAAGAAGCAATAGACTTAAATTGCAGCAAGAGTTCATACATACCTCCTTCCCATCAGTATAAAAAAGCAAGAGAGTATTTTTTGTATTTATTTATTTTGATGTTCATTTACATTTTTATTTTACATTGACACCAAATCTTAACCTTTATTATACTACATATTTTTGTATTGACTGCACCAGAAAAGATATTTATGTTGTGGGTGAGGGGCAGAAACTGGTGCTTTTCCTTTGAGTGGCCTCAGCATATTCCCCATTCAAGGGATGTACCACCTGCATGCAGCTCAGACAGTGGAAACTAACCATCCATGTTTATTGGAGGGCTCCCGCACCCTTCCCTGTTTCTGAGCATTCTAGGGATGAGGCTATAAAAGGGGCAAGATTTTCTGGCTACTTAAATTCCTTCCAGTTGCTAGCTGTATAGTGGATTAAGAATTACTCTGGATTTACTACTCAGCTGTTCGATACAAGTTACTAGTTTTTAGATACCACTAATGTTTAGAGTTACACTGTGTAAGCTTTTAGTGTTTAGTAAGTAAATTTGAAGATAGTGTAGCTTTGTTAAGGCTTTGGCTCCAGACTCTGATTATGGCAAATCCTAAACTCAAAAAATAAGGCTTCAAATGATGTGTATGCTGCCCTTCAATCATTTGTCATAGATGGGAAGCAGGCAGCAAAGCACTGAAACATCTTTCAGAGCCTCAGATTCTGCAGCCATCTGCAACTGTGACTTCTCTCTAAAGATATGCATAGTTCAAATTCCCTGGTTCATTACTAAAGACACAAGTCACAGCAGAAGACCTTCCCTTTGAAGGAGATGATTTGTTTAATACCAGGCTTGAAGAAGCTCTGGAGAAAATGAAGAAAACAAGATACAGTAGATGTTTGTTAGTAGCAACATATTGGTGCATTTTTGCTATGTTGCTCCTGTTGGGGGTAGGGCAGCCACATTGTGGTAGGAGTTGGGGTGTGTAGGAACCTCAAGTTTGGGGGAATGGGGCAGGGGAACCCTGGGTTTGGAGCCCCCCAAAACGACTGAGCGAGCCTGGCTGCTAGGGATAGGCTGAGGATGCTCCCGCTGGCAGCTTCATGCTCCCTCCTGGTGAGAAATGGATGGCTGGGGAGACCCCATGTGCAATCTGCAGTGGAATGGGGGTGGCTTCTAGCATCGATAGTGGAAACAGGAGGGGGCAAGGGGACTGGACAGTGCCCTGAGGAGGGAAGTCCCCTGACTCCCCACTGCAGACTGCACACCCACAACCCTCCACCAGCAACTCAGATGGAGCGGAAAGGGGGTCTCTGATACTCCCCACTGCAAAATAGCAATCCCTTCTTCCCCGTCCCCACTGCCTGCAAAATGGACACTGAGGAAGGGAGGAGGAAACCTTCCAGCTGTGCCTCTGCTGCTCCACTGACTCCAGCTACCCGCTTCCCCGAAAAATCCCTCTTTTCCAGACCTTAACCACTCCTCCCCCCCAGACTCACCCTATGCATGCTCTCCACTCGCGCTTAGGCTCTGTCAGACAGGATAAGTGGATGGCAATGTGTGCCCTGGAGCTTCACTGAAGAGTCAGGGCTGGGAGGGGAGTAGAAAGATGCAGTTTGGGGGCGGACAATACCCATACGTTCCTCCCATCTCCACCACTGGATGTGACATTGCAACATCACAAATGTTGCTCTTATGCAGTGGCTATGTTGCTGTTATCAAGTGGACAATTCACAGTAGGGAAGTGTTCCCAGGGAAAATGTTGCTCGTAAATGGCAGTTGCTGTAAACAAGCATCTGCTATGGACAGCAAGTATGGAAGGTACCTCTCAAGATCCAGCAGGTCCAAGGGAGCAGAGCAGTGTCTGGGGCATGCATGTAAATGGCAGCGAGGCCCAACCAGTAAGAAAATCAAGCTTGCCTGCGAAGAATTCTCCATCTGTCCAACAAAAACAGAAAATCCTTGTTGGAGATTCAATTCTCAGAAAAATTGAAAGAACGTTGTATTAGGGACAGGTGGACAACTGGACAGTGTGCTGCTTTCCCAGAACCAAGACACAAGAAGTTATTCTAAAATTGGGTAGGCTTCTGAAGTCTGTAGGCAAGCATCGATTGGTGATGGTTCATATCAGCTCTAATGATGTGGGATATATTGAAAATCATATATTACTTCAGGGAACTTGGAAGCATGCTGAAGAAGAATGTCCAGGTGATATTTGAGATCCTTCCTCTCCCGTGAGTGAAGGAAGACTTAGACAGATTCTGCTGTCTAAGTTTAATATTGTAGAGTGGAGGGGTTTGGTTTTGTGGAACATCAGTTTGTGTGGAGAGAGGGCTGTATAGTTTGTATTGACTCCACCTCAGTAGAAGGGGAGCAGCTCTTCTTTGGGAACAGGCTGGCTAGAGTATTCAGGAGGGGTTAAACTAATAGCAAAAAGGGAGGTAAAAAGAAGGAAGGCACGAGCACTCAGCATAAAATTGAGTTGTTGAGAACAAAATTAATCAAGGAACCAAATGACATGAAGAGAAGGAATTCTTGAATTGTCTCTACAGCAATACTAGGAATTGGGATAACAAAGAAGAGGAATGGGAATTGCTCATTTATGAGCATGAATTCTATTTGGTAAACCTGGTGGGATGATTTGCACAATTGGAACGTTAAAATCAATTATAATAACTTATTCAAGAAAGACGTAGTGGGTAAACTGGAGGAGAACCATTCTACATAATAAATGGTGTTACCTGCTTTCAAGTCACTAATAACTTGGAAGAAAATGATCTTGAATGCTTATATCAGTGTATTAACAAATAAAGCACAAAATGGGATTATCATGGGCGTGCAGCCTAATGCAGCTTGAGTCTGGGGTACTGCTGAGCCCCCTTACACTTTTGGTTCCAACCATGCTTCTGCTGTTGATACACAGACAGTCTCTCCAGACCCTGTTATCACCCAATATGACAGCAGGTGATGCCACACACCCAACTGAGTGAAATGAATACTTTGCCTGAACCACTCATGCACCCACCATAGAGCAATATGACAACCAGTAACCCACACAGACTCCAAGCTCTTCACTACAGGAGTGCACCCTGAGCTTATACTGTCTTGTATAGAACACTTTTTTGTTCTGTATGTGCCCGTTAAGTCTCTCCCCCTTTCCCCCTTGATGTGGGGACAATATGCACCTACTCTTGTTAACCTGAGCTGAGACTGCCTGAACACTTCACTCAAAAACACACACTGGTTAAGATAAAACATTAAACAAGTTTATTAATGACAGAAAAATAGATTTTAAGTGATAAGTGGTAAGCATAGAGAGACTAGAATTAGTTACCAAGGAAAGAAAAGTAAGATTGCAGTCTAAACACTAACAAGATTTGAATCTAGAAATGTCTCACCCTGAGAGATGGTACAAGAGGATGCGGTGAAAGAGACTGCTTTCACCACCTGTGACCACCCCCTTGCAGTCTGAAGTTCTTTGTCTTCCAGCTGTTTCCTTAGGTATTGAGCTGTGGCAGAGTGAAGCCAAGTAATGATGTCATTCCCCTTCTTTTATAGTCTTTTCCAGCTTGCTGGAACAATCAATGTGCGTGACCTGGGATTGCCACCTTATTGGCCAAAGAGTGTTCATTGCTCACATGCTTCCCTCTGTGAAGTCTTCACTGTAAACCATCTCTGGGATAAGGGATCTCTTTTGATGGGCCATTAGCATGCCTGGCCACTTGATTGTTGTACCTGAAAAGATGGTATGTGAGTGTTTCCCAACTCACAACATGTTCTAGTAGCATATCCAACAATATTTCATAAATTCACATACAATGATAGTGCATACAATCCCCCAGGATGTTAATGTTTAGCAGAGCAAGACTTTTAAAAAAAATACCACCACATAAAGCATAATTTGTACAGAATATAAAATAATAACCCGACATTAGTGAATATGGGGGTTTTGGGGTATTGTTTTCAGACAGTGTCACAGGGATATTAGTTGTCTGCTACAGACCACCAAATTGCATCAAGGAACAAGATGACAGCCTCCTTATGCACCTATCTATAATGTGCAGGGGTGGAGGGGACTGTGTGATCATGGGACTTCAATTTGAGTGACATGCTGAAGGCCTCATGCTGCCAGTATTAAAACATCTTTGGAATTTCTGAGCATTATAGATGACAAATTCCTAACTCAAAAAGTGTTACAGCCAACACAGAGGAATTCTTTCCCAAACCTTGTCTTAATAGATTAAAAGGAAATGAACACAGAACTGAAGGTTAATGGTAGTTTTGATACAAGTGATCATGGCTTGATCACATTTATAATGTGTAAGCAGAATAAAGTACAGACCAGTTTTTTATTTATTTACGTGTGTGTGTGTGTGTGTGTGTGTGTGTATATATATGTGTATGTGTGTGTAGAGAGAGAGAGAGAGAGACTTGATGCTTTAATAGGGCCAGTTTCACAAAGCTGAAAACAATTATGAGCCAAATCCGTTGGGAGGAAGAGCTTAATCAGAAAAATGTGAATGATAATTGGGAATCATTTAAGAACACCTTACTAGAGATCCCTGATAACAGAATCTCATAGTTGAGGAAGAAGGCAGAATTGATTAAAAATCTGACACAAAAAAAGTGTGTGATGTTTTTCTAAAAGATCTGCTCTAAGAATTGTTTTTGGGGAGGTTCTCTGGCCTGTTATAAAGCAGATCAGTCCCAATAGCAAGGACTTTTAAAACTAAAACTTTCTAAACTTGGAGCTCGTACCTTGTGACTGCAGAATTGCTAATACAGTTCCTGTATTTAAGAAAGTGGGGGGGGGGGGGGAAGGTAACAAAAAAAAAAACGGCCCTTTTGTTTTACCCCAGTTGTATGCATGGTGTTGAAACAAATTTTGAAAGAGAAAGTAGTTAATGACATGCTGGTGAATGATGATTGGGATAAAATACAACGCGGTTGTATAAAAGGTAGATTGTGCCAGATCTACCTGATCTTTGAGATAACTGTCTTTTTTAGACAAAGGAAATGAAGTAGATCTAATCTACCTGGGTTTCAGTAAGGCATTTGATACAGTTCCACATGGGAAATTATTAGTTAAATTGGAGATTATGAGAATTAATATAAGAATTAAAATGTGGACAAGGAACTGATTAAAGGGGAGACTACAATGGGTCAGACTAAAAGGTGAACTGTCAGGCTGGAGAAAGGTTACTAGTGGAGTTCCTCAGGGATTGGTCTTGGGAGCAGTCTTCTTTAACATTTTATTAACCTTGGCACAAAAAGTGAGAGCATGCTAATAAAATTTGCGGATGACAGAAGGTTGGGAGGTATTGCCAATATAGAAAAGGACTGGAATATCAGACAAGAAGATCTGGATGACTTTGTAAACTGGAGTAATACAAATAAGATTACATTTAATAGTGGAAGGTCATGCATTTAGAAACTAACAAGAATTTTTGCAATAAGCAGGGAACATATCAGTTGGAAGTGACAGAAGAAAAGAAAGAGCTGGGTGTATCGGTTGATCACAGGATGAGTATGAGCTATCCATGCGATTCAGCCATGAAAAAGGCTAATGCAGTCCTATGATGCATCAGGCGAGGTATTTCCAGAACAGACTGGGAAGTGTTAATACCATTATACAAGGCATTGATGAGACCTCATCTGGAGTAATGTGTGCAATTCTGGTGTCTCGTGTTTAAGATGAATTCAAACTGGAACAGGTGCAAAGAACAGTTACCAGGATGATCAGAGGAATGGAAAATTTAAATTATGAGAGGAGACTCAAAAAGCTTGTCTTGTTTAGCCTAACAAAAGAAGTCTGAGGGGAGGTATAATTGCTCTCTGTAAATACCTTAGAGGGATAAACACCAGTGAGAGAGAGGAGTTAAATGCCAATGTGGACACAAGAACAAATGGATATAAACTGGTCATCAACAAGTTTAGGCTTGAAATTAGGCAAAGGTTTCTAACCATCAGTGGAGTGGATTTCTGGAACAGCCCTCCAATGGGAGCAGTTGGGGCAAAACACCTGACTTTAAACTATGATTTGAGGACTTCAATAACTTAGGTTAGGGGGTCTATGACAGGAATGGGGGTGGGTGAGGTCCTGTGGCCTACAATGTGCAGGAGGTCAAACTAGATGATCACAATAGTTACTTCTGATCTTGGAATCTAGTAGTCCATTTATCAAGAAGCAAAGAGAAGACTAGGAGTGCATATACTTAGGTACTGAAGAGAACACCCGCCAACTTCAGATACGTCGAAATTGACACACATTGATCCTGACAAAAGGAAGAAAGGAGAACAGCAGAATAAAGACCCTAGACTTCGGAAAAGCAGATTTTGACTCCCTCAGGGAGCTGATGGGCAGGATCCCCTGGGAGGCTAATATGAGGGGAGAAAGGAGTCCAAGACGGCTGTATTTTAAAGAAATCTTATTGACGGCGCAGGAACAAACCATCCTGATGGGCAGAAAGAATAGCAAATATGGTAGACAACTAGCTTGGCTTAACAAAGAAATCTGCCTGCAGGCTGATTCACTTGTTTTAGAAGAGTCAAGTGGTCCTATATTTTCATCCTAAATTTCTGTCTAAAATGGTGTTGAATTTCCATCTGACTAAACCCCTAAACTTGATTTCTTATCCAAAGTGACCAGACCTGAATAATCTTCTTTCAAAGAATTTTATGCAGTAGGCATACTATTAGAGTGGTGGGAGTAAGGGGATATAGTGTCAGGTTGTGGGGTGGAGGTAGTGAATGAGACTTCAAAGTCAGAAGGGACCATCATGATCATCTAATCTGACCTTTTACATGCTGCAGGCCACAGAACCTCACCCACCAACTTTATGTAATAGATTCCTAACCGCTGACTGAGTTACTGAAGTCCTCAAATCATGGTTTAAAGACTTCAGGTTATTGAGAAACCACCATTTACACTAGTTTAAACCCAATATTGAAGGAGGGGAGGAAAGAGAAGGGAGTGAATCTTTTTGTTGATCTTGTCCAATTTTTCAGTGAAAATTAGCACATTAGGCAGTAATTGAAGAGTGGCAAAGAAGCATCTATTATTGCCCATGTGGGATTCAAATAAGGGAGTAATATTTAATTTATAAAATACAATTATAGTAATGGAGTCAGTGTGGTTCTTGATTTTTCTCCAGGGGTGCAGGAGGGGAAGAAAAATATGGAAGGTGTGATTTATAGCTAAAAGCTTGAAAAGTTTGGTACTTTCTAGGCCAAGGACTAAGTTTGCTTACTGAGGTGAAAAAATATTTGCACCATCATGCAATTTGAAGGGGAAAAATACTTAAAATTTAGGCCGTTACCTACAGCTGATGAGCTCCAAAAAGAGCGAAACCTTTTAAAATAGGTCCTGTAGTATTGGCCTAAGGAGGTTTGGTGTGAGTTGCTTGCTTTCATTCTTGTGCCTTTATAAAACATAAAGCTAGGAATTAAAGTACCACAGAAACAACCTGGAATGAGGAATGACTTAAACCGAAACCAAGTAGGGGTTTTTCTAAGCAGAGAAGTGCAGATGTGCAAAATAATGTGTGTACGTACACACACGCTGTCATGCTTTCTCTCTCATTGGGAGAGAGAAATCTTATCTGAAAATCCTTTTATTTTTCTTCCACTTTCCTTTTCTTCCCTCCTCGTGGAACAAAGGAATTGAATAGAAAACATTTCTCCCTCACCTTCACTCTTTAATTTAAGACCTGTGAAATAGTAAAAATAACTGTGTAAAAATTATTTCCATTTTTCTGTACATGAAGTTCACAAACTGGATTTCATGTAGAGTCTGGCAAAGGGATCATTTAGGAAGCAATCAAGTAGCTTTAGTATTCTTTCAGGGCTTTAATGTGGGAATGCATACCAATAGAGCAATAAAATACTACTCCTGGGGGAATTCTGCACCAAAAAATTCTGTGCACAAAATTTTAAAATTCTGCATATTTTATTTGTCAAAATAACAATATAATCATGCCAGTTTCAATTATTTTGGTAATTTATTTAAAAATATCTGTTAGCAAGTATGTTTGTAACAATTCAGACAACAAAAAAGATTCAGGAAATGATTTTTGACATAATTCCTTAGTAGGCATATTAATAAAGAACTTTGAATAATAACTTATTTAAACTACAATACAGAAACGTGTTTCCTGCACCCTTCAGAAGCAGTGCAAAGGCTTGGCGGGGAGTCAGTAGTAACAGAGGAACTGGGGAAGAAGGAAGTAATTGCTGGGAAGGAGCCTGGGGGTGAATCTGGAGGGTTGTTTTAAGTGTGTGTGTGTGGGAGAAGTATGGAACAGTGTTTTTTGTTTTATGTGGGAGGATTTTTAGGGAGCTGGGGAGTCTCTCCCATGCAAACTCTGGCTGACCCTAGCATCTCCCATTTAGTCAGGCACATCTCCCCCCCCCGTCCTTGTGTGTCCCTGCAGCCCAACTCCCATTCAGCCCCTGGCTCAATGCTGTCACCCCACTAGCTGCTGTGCCCCTGCCGCAGTCTAACCCCTCCCACTAGCCCTTCGGAACCCTAATATATGTGACCCCCCCCCTCTCCCCAGCAGCTGCATGTGCCCAACTCTGTCTCCCCCCATATCCCATTCTTCCTTACCTGGCCCTGCATGCAAGGTGCTGTGAGGAAACAGCTTCTTCTGGTGGATGGCTGCTGCGGCCCAGAACCAGCTGCTCACTCTTCTGGTACCACTGGAGCCCCTAGTGGGCGAAAGGCACAATTGCGGTGCCTCCTAGGCAGAATGTGTTTTCTGCAGCAGGAAAAAATCTGTGGGGGACATGAATTGTGTACAATGGTGCAGAATTTCCGCAGGAGTAAAATATGAAACCCCAGATTTTAAGATTCACTACACGTTTTCTTATAATTTTGAAAGGAAAGACTGCAAAATGCTGAATTAAAAAAAAAATGCTTCTAGGTGAATATTATAAATTTTGTAACTTGTAAATCCAAATTGTAGGTAAAATGAATAAATATTTTTAGTGCTCTAAGTGAGAGGCCATTCTTTGAAAGTTATCTAGCTACGTGGATTTCTTTTCAGAGGTTATGTGCTCTTGCATATAATGAAAATGGTACCTCCTCAAACTTCAAACTTTAAATCTGTTGGTTTAAGCAATAGGCATCTTGAACCAACACTTGCCATGGGAAATAGGCACCCTTTTGTTGTTTCAGTTGAGAGTTCATTTCAGGCTACAGCTAATAATCAAAGCTTCTCTGGGTTGTTGTTAAGGCTACCTAGTATCTTAGTTAACACCACTTCAACTTTTCTTATTGAACAGTGTGCGTCCTTTATCTAGGCTGAAGCTCTCACCCCAGTCAAGGTAAGTTGTTCAGCAGTACCAACAACTCCCAGTTTGGACATGCTAGGAGCTTCGCACCTTGAGGTGTTTGTTCTTGCCTGGAGCTTCAGGGCTTTTCTGGTGCTTGGTGATGCCTGTTGATGACCCATCCAACCCCTTAGCTGCATGTTTCTTTGCCCTCACCTCTTCATTATTTCAACTCTTCAGAAGAGCCATTCACTTGACTTGGTCTTCGCCAAGCACTGATCTCTGTTTCTGAATTCCCCGCTCTGACCATCACCTCTTGGTTTCTTTTAGCATCACCCATCAGCTCCCACCCTTATGTCTTGTCACTTGGCTTTTTTGTGACTTCCAATCCATCAGAAATGTTGACTCTCGCTAGGTCTCAGACCTCTCCTCCCTGCATGCCCTGTCTTATCTTACTTCCATTAACATAGTAGTGATTCTCTCCATGCTTCTCTCTCCTCCACTCGTAACTCTTTTGCCCCTCTCCTTTCATAAGTTCTGCCCTGCCAACCCCCTATTCCTAGATCACCCCCTACATCTTTTTCCTCCTTTCCCAATCTTGTTCTGTGAAGCAACTCTGGCAGAAATCCCATGGACCAAGCTGATTTCTTCAACTGCAAATTTGATCTGTCCTCTCAGTTCAGCCATTTTACTTGCTAAATATCTCTAATTCACCAAATTAATTGAATCCCATGCCCACAGTCCCAGCAGATTTCTCACTTCCTTTGACTCACTCCTCCAATCCTCTCCGCCTCCTGCCTCTGTGTGTCTCTGCACAGGATCTTATTTACTACTTCCAAGAGAAATTGACAATATACAACATGACCTTTCTCCTCCCATTGGCTTGCTTCCCTTCCCCTCTTATGACTCTCTCCTTCATCTCCCCTGTCAAACATGCAAAGGCTTCTCATCTGCTCTCCTCCTTTAACCCCTCCATATGCCCTGGGTCCACCCATCTGATCTTCCTCAGGCTCACTCTCATCCCTTCCCTTACTCTTCTTAATCTCTTGCTCTCCTCTGGCTCTTTCCTCTCACAATACAAGCATGCTTCAGTCTCTCACATCTTGAAGATACCCATCCTTGGACCCACTTGCCTCTCCAACAACTGCCCCTTCTGTCTTTCATTTCTAAGCTCCTTGAACGTGTTGTCCACATTCTCTGTCTGGTGTTCCTTTGCTTCAGTTCTATCTTAGACATTCAACAAGACTTCTGAAACAGTCCCACATGATGTTCTGTTAAGTAAACTGGAGAAGTGCGGGCTCGACAAAACAACCATTAAGTGGGTACAGAATTGGTTAAACAACCTCAAACAAAGAGTAACTATTAATGGAATGATGTCGGATTGGAGAAAGATCTCAAGTGGGGTTCCACAGGGGTCTGTTTTGGGTTTGGTGTTTAACATATTTATCAGTGAGCTGGATGTAGGTATAGAGAGCATATTGATCAAGTTTGCAAATGACACAAAGTTAAGAGGGGTTGCCAGCATTTTGGAGGATAGAGCTAAAATTCAGAGGGATCTTGATAAATTGGAGAACTGGGCTATAGACAACAATGAAATTCAACAAAGACAGATGTAAGGTGCCTACATTTAGGGAAGAAAACCAAATGCACAAATACAAAATGAGGGATAACTGGGCTGGCAGCAGCACTGCTAAGAAGGTAGCAGAGGGTAGATCATAACCTCAACGTGAGTCAGCAATGCAATGCTGTTGCAAAAAAAAGCAAATGCAATTTTAGGTTGCATTAACAGAGGTGCAGCATGGAAGTCATGGGAGGTGATAGTACCGCTCTACTCAGTGCTGGTTAGCTGGAGGACTGCGTCCAGTTTTGGTCACCAATATATAGAAAGAATGTAGAGAAACTGGAAAGGATCCAGAGGCATGCAACAAAAACGATGAAAGTGATGGAATGCAAGCCATATGAAGAAAGGCTGAAGGAACTGGGTATGTTTAGTTTGGAAAAGAGGAGATTAAAGGGGGATATGATTGCGATCCTCAGATGCTTCAAGGTTGCCATAAAAGAGAAAAGTTGTTCTCTTTTGCCACAGATAGCATGATGAGGCAATGGGTTCAAACTACAGCATAGAAGATTTAGATTAAATTTTAGGAAAAACTTCCTAACTATAAGAACAGTAGGATAATGGAACAGGCTGCCTCGGGAAGTTGTGGAAACTTCTTCACTGGAGGTTTTCTAAAGTAGGCTGGATAGCCAACTCCGTTGGATGATTAGACCCAACAAATCCTGCATCTTCAATTAGTTTCTCCTGGTGTGTTGCCCTACTGGCATTTAAACATTGCCATTTGTGTGGGACCGCTAACCCCGGTGTAACTATCCTTACATTAGATACTTATTTTGTGGGAAAGGACATGTTAAGGAAAGGTGTTCTATTTGAAAGTCCTTTTAAAAAGAGGAAACCAGTGGCTAGACATTTAGAGATTGAAGAAATTTAAGATTGGAGTAGCACCTCAAGCAGGCAGAGAGGCCTCCATGGGTATTGGGAATCACTGTAGAGAGTCAGGCTCTTCTCAGAGTGCTGGAGCTGGTATGGTCTGGGACTTCTCAACTGAACTTGTAATACTTGTCCCTCTTCCTTCTGAGCCTTCAGTGGCCCCCCTGACAAAAGAAAACACAGAACAGATTAGGGCCATTCCAGAGGTTGGGGATACTCATCTTCTTCCAGTCCTTCCAGTCCTCATTCCTGCCCTGGGTTTCTTATCCAATCTTTCTTTATGTCCCTTCCTCCTCCCCTTGTTATGTCATAGTCTCTTCTCCCTCCAGGATCTCTGTCCCAGTCTACTCATTTCATCCTTTCCCAGGCCCAGCTCTTGTTTTCTTTGCATTCCAGATGAGCTGCTTCCTCCTACTGCATGCTGTCTGGGTGCACTAAAGCTTCTCAACAAAATGGCTTTAAGGCTTTTTAAAATGTGGGCAAAATGTGTTTTTCAAAGATCATTAAATACTCAGCCTAAGGCAGGCACTTTGGTGTGGAAAATTTCAGCCCCAACTTATAAAATATGGCAAAGCCATAAGCGTCTGAAAACAAGATGTTTATAGCAGGAAGTGTAGAGCAACCTTAACTGTTTGTTACTACTAGCTATTATTTATATTACTGTGGTGCCTATGAGCCCTACTCATGGACCAGTAAAACATTGTGCTAGGCGCTATGCCAAGAGAACAAAATGAATGGTCCTGCGCCAAATAGCATCAGCCGAAGTATAAGATGAGATGACAGATGGATACAAGTGGAGTACAAGGAAACTTTGATAACTGGATAGATACTGGAGCAAATTATTAAAAAAATCAATTTGTAAATATTTTGAGGATAATAGGGTTATAAATAATAGCCCATGTGGATTTGTCAAGCAGAAATCATGCCAAACCAACCTTATTTCCTTCTTTGACAGGTTAACTGGCCTATAGGATAAGAATGGAGCAGTGCATGTGATACACTTTGATTTTTAGTAAAGCTTTTGACACAGTCCCATATGGCATTCTGAAAAGCAAATTAGGAAAATATGATTTACATGAAATTACTATCAGGTAGATGCACAACTGGTTGAAAGGCCATACTTGGAGTACTTATCAATGGTTTGCTGTCAAACTGGGGTGCTGTATCTAGTGGGGTGCACAGGTGTCTGTCCTGGGTGAGGCACTAGTCAATATTTTCATTAGTGACTTGGATAATGGAGTAGTGTGTGTGTTTATAAAATATGCTGATTACAACAGTCTGGGAAGTTTTGCAACCACTTTGCAGGACAGGATTAGGATTCA
>ML675706.1:673596-719910 GCA_007922155.1 Mesoclemmys tuberculata
TGAATGCATTTGCTTCCAAGACTATATACTTACTCATTTATTAGGATGCCTTATAGGCATAATGAAATCAGTCCTGCCATGCTGCATGAGAATGAACTAGATTTGTCACTGTAGGGGTTCCTTTCAATCCAAATGATTCTAATATCATGGAGTAATTTAATCTGTTACTTTCACTTATTAACAATAAAGCCCCAAACCATCTTCAGTAAATTTCTATTTGGGCAGTTGGTGAAAATTGTGTTCAACCAAAGATTTTATACAGACAAATGTTTATATCCACATCGAGCTGAGTCCCTTGGACTTGCTTTTCTTTGGGGTTGATTCAATTTGTTATCCATCACTAAGGAGAATGTAATAGTGTAATCATGGTCAGTAAGAGATGTTAAGTGGAATTCATAGATTTTAAGGCCAGAAGGGAACATTGGGATCATTTAGTCTGACTTCATGTATAGAACAGCCCAATGAACTTCCCAAAAACAATTCTTAAAACATATCTTTTAGAAAACATCCAATCTTGATTCCAATCATGCACCAAGTTGGAAATGTTTTTTATTTAAATGTCTTGCTGTAACTGGCACTTGCTTTCTTTGGCATTTTGGGAAATCTGAGTTAGCAGAAGCAAAATCTCAATATGTATATTTTCAGTGATATTACTTGATAATACACATCTCTTCAAGAGTTTGCCAACTTAGACCACTTTTTCCATGCTCAGTAGGCTAATAATTTTAATATGGCACCCAAAAGTGTGAAAGGCACTTTAAAAACATAAGATAGTAGCTCTGTTCCAAAGAATGCTAGATTTAAAAATATGTGTTGTTTCTTCTTTGCTGATTTTTGCCTGTTACTTTGTATTGGCCTGTTCTTTGACTAGATGTGAGAAGAACAGATCACAATCAAAATCTTTCATTCGATGAATAAAATAAACTTTGTTTTCAGTAAGATGGTTTTGTACTGGGAGAATTGGTAACATAAACACTGTAATTTTTTTTGTCTTTAGAATGATTGAGGAGAGTGGGAAGAGGAGAAGGACAATGGCAGAGAAAAGACAGCTGTTCATGGAAATGAGTAAGTCACAACATTGAGGATATATCATCATTAAGGTTAAGATTTTGTCAGTTATTTTTAGTAAAAATCATGGTTAGATCATGGGCAATAAACAAGAATTCAGGTCACAGCTCCCATGTCTATGACTTTTACAAAAAATAATGGGGGAGAAAAGGCTTGGGGGGGGAGAAGGAATGACAGCTGGAGCCCCATGGGGGAATGAAAGTCTCAGGCCCACTGCCACATGGGGGCACAGCCCCGGCTCCAGCTCCTGCTGCAGCCACAGGGTGCAGGGACGCATAGCCCTGACATAACTCTGAGAGGAGCTCACAGCTTCGTCTGAAGCCACAGATCAGAGATGCACAGCCCTGGCTTCACTCCTACCGTTGACAGCTGAAGCTGAAGTCACGGAGGTCCAGTAAAGTCGCGGAATCCATGGCTTTTGTGATCTCCATGACTAAATCATATCCTTAATCATCATTAATGTACTTGTAATGGTGGCTTGTTGCTGGAGGGCATGGGGCTAGCAATCCCCGATTACTGAAGAGGCATGCCTGTGCTGGATAAGGTAATTCCTTATAAAGGAATATAAAGCCTGCCTGTCCCCTGCTAGCCACGTCCTGACCTGGAGTTCACAGCCAGAGCTGGAGGCTGCTCTGTAAGTCCTGTCTCTGGAGAGGAGAGCTGGTGCGGGGTGTAAATTTGTCCCATGAATGGCTTCCCAGATTGGGTCCCCTATGGCTCAGTGGGTGGGCTCACCCCTGCCTCTGACTATCTGGGAGCAGGCATCAAGGGATATGTGCCTGACTGGGCAGTCACAACAGGCAGGGTGGTACATGTATTGCATGGATGAGGCCCACATAACTGAGAGTGTGGCATATGCAGCCCACAATGGTAAATAGGTTGAGAACTACTGCTATAGTTAAGCTCCTTAGTGTGACATAACTGACAGACATGTTTGAATTTATGATACTCTTTGCTACCTTGGAAACTCATGTAGTCAACTTGAATTTACAATAAATGCCAAGATGACAAAATAGGTGCATCTTGGAAAATGGATAATAGACCAGATTTTGAAGTGTAACAATGGTGAAGATGTAGAACAAGTAGAATTTTGTGTACTTAGGAAGCTTGATCAGTGCTAACTGTTCCATCAGAGATGAGGTTAAAAGGAGATGTGCCTTAGCTACAAGTGCTGCACAAAAATTAATGAAATTATGTACTGATAAAAACATTACATTTGACACCAAGGTGAAAATTTATCAAACCAGTGTACTAAATATATTACTGTATGGTCTGGAAGCACCAGCATTAAATGAAACAAACACCAGAAGGCTGGAGGAAGCTAAGATGGCTGTTTTTTTTTTTTAAAGAGAAAAGATTATGATCATGGGGTCACTGCAGAAGACACATGATAGGATGCCAAAGAAAATAGTGGAAGCACAGCCAAGAACAGTTTGGCTTAAAGTCTAGCCATCGACTAGATGGTAAGACACTGAATGCAGAGATATGATCAGGCTGGACTTAATGGAGGAACAAGCCATTGACAGGAATGAATGGCAATGCTGTACTGCACCCCAGGTCTGCAAAGATACTCTGGATTGAGAGAGAGGTAAAATAGGTTGCCAATATATCAAAGTCCCTAGATGACTCCTGGAGTCATTGACTTTTCTCCCTTTTTGGATTATTAAAAATCTCTACTTGTGGGATAGAAGCTTCTGTTCAGAGAGTGGACTTGATGGGGTGATTGCTTGCACTGTGAATGTAATTCTGATGGCTCTTTGAAAGTGGGTGAGTGTGGCTCTCATCATAGGTGTGCATGTGCTTCAGGAAGGTACATGAGGGTTGTGCATGTGCCCTTTGCCATCTTGCTCTTCTGTACAAAAGTGTAAAGGGCTGCCCCACTAGTTCTTAGCTTTGGGCTAAATCTTCTGACAAATCCTCTGAATATTTTCAGAACTCTTCTGATTACCTTGATTGTTTAATCACTTTGACTTTGAGTACAGAGTACCACCTGGACAGAATTCTAATAGCTAACCTCCCTGCTTGGACAGGGCTCCCATATGTGGCGGACTGAATCTGCAGGCTTCTAGCTCTGTCCATCCTATGGTAGACTAACAGCCTTAAAAAAATAGACATAATGTCTTATGTACAGGAGAGTAGCACATATGGAGCAGATACTCAATGTGCCTGTAATTCTCCGCTGTGATGCTGGAGTTGCAAGGTGTGAGGCTGAAACACCAACTTCAGGAATAAGTCATGAAGATCTCCTCATCCTTGAACCTACGCATGAGCTCCAACATCCTGATTGTGGCCAATCCAGCTTCCTCCAACATCCCATATAGCATAAAAGCTACACTAAAGACCAGCTCAGAGAAGATGGCATCTGGAAAGCACACGGTATCAAAGCTGACCCCAACATCTATCAACTGGCAATCCGGCCACTCTCCAACTTTGAGTTACATCTTTGTGCATGACAACTGTCACCTGGAAAGTCCAACTGGGCTTGGACTGTGCCAGTGTTCTCTTTCAGGAGCTTGTCCGAAAGCTATTCAAAAGTTTGAAAAGGCATCATTATGAGTTGAGATAGATGGCTCTGACACTGCTGCGAAGTCTGTGACCACCATGGTGGCATGTGCAGAGTGTTGTGTCTGCACCAGACTTTGACATGGGATGCATGCATAGTCCCAGCAGGCACTACTATTAAAGAAATTCTGCTCTTGTGTGCATGAGGCTCATGCATACTGTGGTATAGCAAGGGCAGAGGGCAGTAGGAAAGTTCTGGAAGTTCATGTAAGTTCTTGAATGATCCGGGCTTTATTCCCTATAGACTAGCCAGAGTCATTAAAGGGTAATTAGGGTCAGCTGACACCAATTAAGGCCACACCCAGGTGCCTATAAAAACCCTCTACTCCTGAGAGACAGGGTGGTAGTTGAAGGAGTAGATGTGTGGTGAGCAGAGGAGTGTATGGAGTCGTGAAGAAGAGCAGTGGTGTGTGGAAAGAGAGGTGGAGTCCTGAAGAAGGTATTGGGCTCAAGAAGCCAGAAGAATAGAGGGGGGAGAATAGCCCAGGGGAGAAGTCTGCAGCTACAAGTATGGTGCCCGCAGCACATAGCTGCTACTCAGAGGGCCCCTGGTCTGGGACCTGGAGGAGCGGGCGGGCCTGGGTCCCTACTCCCCTCCCCGGGAAGACGGGGTAACCGGCGACGCCCTGGCCCGCTACAAGAGGCAAAAGTGCGAGACCCACTAGGGAGAAGCCGGCTGTTTTCCACAATAGCTACAGTGGGATCCACACTGATTTACATCTTGAAGAACGAGAGTTACTTCAAGATAAGTAACCATAATTTTATAGTGTACAAGTTTCATCAAAATGGGAAGGCTTTGCGGTATTTCCCAAAGAGTGGTCAGACTTCATAGTTGTCTAACAAAGTTTGTTCTGTAGCTGAATCCCCTTGGCCTTTGTCTTTGTTTTTCACATGCTTCATTAGATGTCTTAATGGGGTATAAAAATGGGGAGAAATCTTCTAAAAATAAAAATCAAATCCCATCATAGCTGTCAAAAGAAACAGTACTCTGGTTCTCCCTCATTAATGCCTGTTTCACATTCTTTTTTTGTGTTCTGTTTTTAGCTAGCTTGTAAACTCTTCAAGGCATGGACCTTGTCATCTGTTTGTGCAGTGTCTAGCACAAGGGGTCCCCAATTCTGTCCAAATACAAACTATTACTATTATATACTTGTATCTACTGCATCTATACATCTATATAATGCCACTCAAAGTATCGAGCTACTGAATACAACTTGTTAAAGATTTATAATATTGCAAATAAACAGGCTATGTTCTCAACTTGTAGGATTTTCACTTTTATTTAGACATTTCTTAAATAGAAGTAACATCAGTTTTGTTCGTGGTGTTTAACCTTCCTGAAAAGGTGGGCTTTACATCAGATACTGAAGGCATGCTAGAATCTGTTATGATCTCCCTTAGCATGGTGAGTTAGAACCTAAGACCCACCACTAAAAATGCTTTTTCTCCAACTCATCCTGGTCATTTATATTTACTGTGTCCCAGATGAGTGTGATGTTCTTGACGTGTCCTGGATATCAAAGCAGTTTGAGGTATCCCACTTTACTCATTAAACTCATCTCCATTGGGGTGACTTTAAAAGTGTCAGCTGTTGAGGGTCCTAAATATTAAAAGAGTGGGACCTGCCACAAAACAGTGGTCTTCTCCCAAAGGAAGATTAGGTAAATGCAGGTATTTTTAAGTGTCTCTGAATATTTAGCTCAGGTCAATGGCAGGATTAAGATCACATGAATCAACAGAGCTAGAATTGGATGCTGTATCACTGAAGCTTGGAATCCTACTTCTCTGATGGGAAGTATGAATGTTTGTAGCCTTTGCTTCACATGATTTCTGATCTGAAACCTCTGACTCATAGACTCTATAATGTGCTTTTCTGGTAGTTTATAATATGCTTTTTCTTAGATTTCTTAAGTGTCACGCATACTAAATTTCTCTATCTTGAGGAGTTCACAGTTGAAAAATAGTCAATTAAGTATAAATCTCTGCTATTGCCATGCAATCATATACTTGAGGTAAATATTTTACCATATGAACTGAACGTTAGAGAAAAAATAAGTTTGAAAAGTAAATCAGTTTTTTTGGTGTTTTTATTTATAGGGGCTCAGAACTTTGATGTCATCAGACTTTCAACATATCGGACTGCCTGCAAACTGAGATTTGTGCAAAAAAGATGTAATCGTAAGTCATAACACTGTACAATTCTATAAGCAGCTTGATTACTACATATGTACTTGATTTGAGAATATACTATACATGTAAACTTAAAGAGCATAGATTATAGTTTGGCAATTGCTATAACAATCATTTAAACCAGATTTTACTTTATTTTAGAAAATAAAAACAGAGCTGGAATAATTAATTAAAGAGAAGTGAAATTTGAAACCTAAGGCTTCATTCACTTAATTCACTTCAGAATATTTATCATACAGTATTGTGACAGGGCCAAACCAGATGGCTACGTGAGGGTGCTGGAAGGCATATATATTAGCCCCAGGCTCAGCAAAGCCTTATTCCCTGGGTGATTCAGCTGGGACTGCTTTAAGGTAATTAGGCCACCTGGGGCCTATCAAGGAGATTGCCCCAGCACTTAAAAGCCTCCAATTCAGGCAGGCAAGCTGTGGAGTGTGGAGTTCAGAAGGTGGAGTTTATAGTGTGGAGTTTACTGTTTACAGTTTGGAGTTTATAGTTCACAATTTATAGTTTGGAGTTTACAGTTTGTAGTTTTGAAGCCTGCAGCTTGGAGTTGGCAGTTTGGAGCTGGCAGTCTGCAGCCTGCAATCTGCAGAAGCTTGGGGCTTCCATGGTTGCTGCCGTAACACCGGAGACAGAGGACCTAGCTGGGGAAGCAGGGAGCAGACCACGGACCGACCCAAAGGGAAGGTATCAGAACTCAGGGGCAGAGCGGGCCCCCGTCTCTTCCCTACCCCTCCGGCTCACCTTTCCCCAGCTGCACCACCGGTCAGGCTAGAAGAGCACAGGACTCACAAGGGCGGAGTACATCTCCCCCTCCCCACCACCTTGTTACAGTATGTTCTAAGGAGTTAAGTTTTGTAGTAGGTTAGTCAGTTTTTCTCATGCTTCAGCAAGTTCATTGATTTCATAGCTCATTAATATAAAGATTAATCCATAGGGTAATGTATGATGATAGTCTTTACGTTAATTCTTCAGACTATGTTGCACTATATTTGTAATCTATTGTGTTGATCAGTATGGAGCACAAAGCAGAGTAGATTTATGCACTTAACAAGTCCATCCCTTGGATGACCCTGGATAAAGTGGAACTGGTGTAGTTCATTTGTGGGGAAAGGCAGGGCAAAACTTCGGGGAACTGTACAGTAGGTATGCACATTGTGTGCTGCAAAGCACAACTCCTCACAGAACTTTCTAGGAGCAGCTGAATGGAGGGGATGGTGCACCTGCTTTAAGGGTTATTGCAGCAACAGCCAAAGGGATTGTCTGTGGTTTGGGAGAGAATTCTTTTCTCTCTTCTCATTCCTGTGGAGAACCCCTTAATCAGGCTGTGCACTGAGGACTGAGGACAACAGTTGCACCTTAATTCATAGACGTGAGTGAAAAATACTACTACTTTGAGTGATTGCTCATATGTATTCCACTTAGGTGTGTGTGCGCCCTCGTGCACGGTTCCCGGACAACTTTTTCCCCCTAGCAGTCCCTGTAGGGGCTGGCTCCAGTGCCCCCTGGAGTGCCGTACTCATGCCGTGGTATATAGGGCGCCACCAGCCATGCGGACCCTCAGTTCCTTCTTTCCGCCCGTGACGGTTGTCTGGAACAACTCTTGCTGCATCGCAAGTATTCTTCCCCTTTTACTGTGTTAGTTAGTTTAGCAGTTCTTCCTGAACTAAGTTAAAGTGTGTTACGAATAGTTTAGTTAGATAGGAAGCCTTAGGGCTCTAGTGACCCGGCCATGCCAGGCTCGCCTGGGTTTAAACCCTGCTCTGGCTGCGGGAAGGCCTTCCCGGTCAGTGACCCCCACGAGCGCTGCCTTAAGTGCCTTGGGGAGCAGCACCACAAGGACTAGTGCCGAATTTGTAAGGCCTTCAAGCTGAGGACCCAGAAGGAGTGGGACATCCAGCTGAAGGCTATCCTCATGGAGTCCGCGCTGCGCCTGGCGTCCGAGCCGCCCCAGACCCCATCAGCACCGAGCGTCTCATCGGTGCAGAGTGCTCCGCCAGCACCGCAGGCGCCTCGGCACCGGTCGTCTCCGGTGCCGAAGAGAAAGAAGCGCAGTCCGCGCGTGGAGCGCCCTCCCTTCCCTGCACTGCAGGAGCGGCCAGGGTTGAGCCCCGAGGTGCTGGAGCTGCATGAGCAGCCTCCAGTGCCGGTGCCGGCACAGAGGGATCCTCCCCCGACTCCTGGGAGTGGGGGAGCCCCTCTCCAGGACCCTGCCATGCTGGAGGCATATGAAGTGGCTCGACCCTTGCCGGCCCTGCCCACACCTCCGGCCCTCCCCTGGCTGGGGGAGTCAGGGCCTGTGTCCCGGGGCAAACCCGTGATGGGTGTCCCCGAAGGGTGGGCATGCCCGGCACCGCAACAGCTGCCCACCACACGGCGTCGGAGAGTTGAGCTCGATAGCTCCTCTTCCTCATTTTCCGAGGACAATGCCTCATGGCACCAGTACTGGTCTCCAAGACGGTACCATTCCAGATCGCCGTCGCTTTCGCCATTCCAGCTCCAACTCGGCACCGAGGCACCGCTCTCGGCACTGTTTGCTGGGACCGGGGAAGAGGCGCCGCAAGTCTTTGGCTTCCCCGGACCGCTTATCCTCGTCATCGTCGGCTTCACCAAGGCGTCAGCATCGGTGCAGACGGCACCACCGCTCTTCGGGATCGTCCGGTAGTGGGTCCTGAAGCGGCTCTTCCTGACGGCACCGTCAGCACTGTTCCCCTGGCTTGTGCTCCCGGAAGGCTCAACACTGGGATGAGGTGCAGCCCCCGGCACCGATGCGGGCACCGGGTTGGCCCCAGCCCCCTTGGCAGTGGCCATTTTGGGGACCATGAGGGGCACAGTTGGGTCAGGGTACTGTGTCGGCCCCTGCCTCTGTCGCCCAGCAAGCTCCCCCGCAGGCACCACCAGTGCAGGAAGGGGACCGATCCTCAGGAGAGGAGTCAGACCCTGGGGAGGGCCTCTGTACAGGACCCCGCCGCCCGTCCTCTTCTTCGTCGCTGGACGAGGTGGCCTTCAGGGACCAGGGGGCTCCTCTAGTTGACTTTAAAGCTCAGCAGGAGCTGCTAAAAAGAGTGGCCTCCAACCTCGACTTGGAGGTCAAGGTGCTAGAGGAAGAGGTGGACCCCCTCTTCGGGCGTGCGGGGACCCAAGGCCCTTCTAGGGTAGCTCTTCCTGTACATGAAAAGGTGTTGCACCTGGCCAAGGCAGTGGGGCAAACCCCTTCCTCGGTCGCCCCAACATCCAAGGGCACCGAGAAAAAGTACTATGTGCCAGCCGAAGGGCACAAGTACCTTTACACCCACCCAGCCCTGGGTACTCTGGTTGTGGATGCTGCCAACCAGAAGGAGAGACAGGGGGCCCAGAGCTCCACTCCTAAGAGCAAGGAGGGCAGGAGACTAGATCTCTTCGGTAGGAAGGTCTACTCCACTGGGGCGCTACAGTTCAGGGTGGCTAACCACCAAGCCCTCTTGGGGAGGTACAATTTGAACTTGTGGGACTCCATGTGAAGGTTCGCAGAGTCCCTGCCCCAGGACCAGACCGCAGACTTCACCATGGTCCTGGACGAAGGACTGGCTGTGGCCAGCACAGCTCTACAAACTGCTTTGGATGCTGTGGATACGGCCAGCAGGGCAATGGCCTCCGCTATCGCTATGCATCGGGCGGCGTGGCTTCAGTCCACGGGGCTGTCCCAAGAGGTGCAGAATTCCATACAGGACCTGCCCTTTGATGGGGCCGGCCTGTTCTCAGAAAGGACTGATGAGAAGCTGCACGTCCTTAAGGACTCTAGGGCTACCTTGCGTTCCCTGGGCCTTTACACCCCTCAGGCGGCGAGGCAGCAGACCCGCCAGCAGCTGCAGTGCCCGCCGCAGCAGCAGCAGCAACCTAGGCCTTTCCCCCCCGCAAGAGGTAGGGATGAGGCAGGGGTTTTGGACGGCACGACCGCTCCGCGTCATCCTCTGCTTCCCAGAAAGGACCCCACCAGGGCTCCAAAGGGAAGTGGCAGTTTTGACGGTGCGCCCAGAGTGGCACCTGTACTCTCCCCCTGGATTCACCCTCCTATTCAGAGACAGGATAAGGTCGTACCTCAGTCTCTGGAGGAGCATCACGTCAGACTGTTGGGTCCCGGACACTGTGTGCCGGGGTTACGCCCTCCAGTTGGTGGCTTTTCCCCCCAATTCACCCCCTTCCCTGTCCCTCTTCAGGGACCCATCTCACGAGCAACTGCTCCTTCAGGAGGTCCGCTTCCTCCTGCACAAGGGGGCCATAGAGCCGATCCCGCCGCTCGAGGTGGGGAAGGGGTTCTACTCAAGGTATTTCCTCGTTCCCAAAGCCAAGGGAGGTCTCAGACCTATACTGGACCTGCGCAGGTTAAACAGGATCATAAAGAAACTGAAGTTTCGCATGGTGTCCCTGGCAGCTATTATCCCCGTGCTGAATCCAGGAGACTGGTTTGCTGCCCTCGACCTGAAGGATGCGTACTTTCATGTCTCCATCCTTCCCGACCACAGGCGCTATCTAAGGTTCATGGTAGCTGGTGGCCACTGCCAGTTTACGGCCTTGCCCTTTGGCCTGTCCTCCTCCCCCAGGGTGTTCACCAAGTGTGTGGCAGTGGTGGTGGCCTACCTGAGGCGCAAGGGGGTCCAGATATTCCCCTATCTGGACGACTGGTTGTTAAGGGGTATACAGGTCTCAGGTATACGAGGCGGTCTCCCTCGTCCAGGCCACCTGCAACAGTCTGGGGCTGCTCATCAAGGAGCAGAAGTCGACGCTGTCCCCGGTACAGCGTATAGCGTTCATAGGGGAATCCCTAGACTCTGTTCGGGCCAGAGCCTTCCTCCCACGCTCGAGGTTCGAGGCCATGGCAGCGATCATATCGCAACTACGCAGGTGCCCCACGACGACAGCCAGGCAGTGCCTTCAGCTCTTGGGCCACATGGCCTCGTGTACGTATGTGGTGTGGCTGGCCTGCCACAGGCACAGGCCTCTCCAAAGTTGGTTGGCCACGGTGTATGTGCCCAGCAGGCACGCCCTGGACAGAGTGGTGACAATGCCCCCCACAGTTCTGGGGTCACTGCAATGGTGGAAGGACTCCGAAATGGTCTTGGAAGGGGTTCCGTTCAGGGACTTGACCCCCTCGGACACCCTGATCTCCGATGTGTCGGACCTCGGGTGGGGGGCCCATGTCAGCAGCGGCCTGAGTACTCAGGGCCGCTGGTCGCAGGAGGAGACTGCCCTCCACATCAATGTAAAAGAACTGAGGGCAGTAAGACTGGCATGCAAGGTATTCCTCCATTGTTTATTGGGCAAAATGGTACAGGTGCTGACGGACAACACCGCAGCAATGTATTATATAAACAAGCGGAGGGGGTGGCGGAGCACTCCTCAGCTCTGTGCCAGGAGGCGCTTCGACTTTGGGACTTTGCGGTGAGGCACGACTTTTGTTTAACTGCCTCTCACCTCCCTCTCCGACGCGTTCCTCATTGAATGGATGGGGGACCCTCTTGTACATGTCTTCCCCCCCATCCCGCTCTTACCTAGGGTCCTCTTGAAAATCAAGAGGGACAGAGTGGACGTGATCCTGATTGCCTCAGCGTGGCCGAGGCAGTATTGGTTCAACATGCTGCAGGACCTCTCTGTCGCCACGCCGATCGAGCTCCCGAGGAGGCCGGACCTGCTGTCCCAGGACCACAGTCACCTGCTGCACCCCAGCCTGGACTCCCTGCACCTGACGGCCTGGAGACTCTCTGGCTGACGGAGGCGGAGAGAACCTGCTCGGCGCAGGTCCAATGCGTTCTGCTGGGTAGCAGGAAGCCCTCCACGCAGATCGTGTACAAGGCCAAGTGGAGGAGATTCACCTGCTGGGCAGAGTCGCGGGGCATAACCCCTGGTACATCCCCCCGTGCAGGCTATCCTCGAGTACCTGCTGCAGCTTAGGCTCCAGGGGTTAGCGCTAGCCTCCCTCAGGGTGCACCTAGTGGCCATCTCAGATTTCCATGAGCCGATGGAGGCGCGGTCCTTGTTCTCCCACCCTGTGTCGGAGAGGTTCCTCAAGGGGGTTGAGAGGCTTTACCCGCAGGTCCGTGACCTGGTGCCTCCCTGGGATCTCAACCTGGTCCTCGGTAGGCTGACGGGGCCCCCCTTTGAGCCCTTGGCCACCTGCCCCCTCCTGATCCTGTCCTGGAAGGTGGCCTTCCTCGTGGCCATTACCTCGGCTAGGAGGGTCTCTGAGCTAAGAGCTTTGACCTCGGAGCCCCCCTATATCGTGTTCTTCCGGGATAAGGTTCAGCTGAGATCGCATCCAGCTTTTCTACCCAAAGTAGTCTCCCAATTCCATTATAACCAAGACGTTTTCCTCCCCGTGTTTTTTCCTAAACTGCACGAGTCAGAGGACGAGAGGAGACTACACACCCTGGATGTGAGGAGAGCCCTCGCCTTCTACATAGAAGGGACGAGGCCTTTCCGGAGGACCACGCAACTCTTCGTCGCAGTGGCAGACAGGATGAAGGGATCCCTGGTGTCCACGCAGTACATCTCCAGATGGATCACCATCTGCATCAAGTTCTGCTACGAGCACGCAGGCGTCCAGCTTCCTGGGGTCGTGACGGCGCACTCCACAAAGGCCCAGGCCGCGTCGGCAGTCTTCCTGGGACGAGTCCCCCTGGACAACATCTGCAGGGCTGCCACCTGGTCGTCGGTCCACACCTTCGCCTCACACTACGCTATTGTACAGCAGTCGGGAGGATGCACGAGTTGGCAGAGCCATGCTGGGAGGAGCTCACCATTGACTCCTACCCACCTCCAGGTATGGCTTGTTAATCACCTAGGTGGAATGCATATGAGCAATCACTCAAAGAAGAAAACATGGTTACTTACCAGTAACTGTTGTTCTTCGAGATGTGTTGCTCATATCCATTCCACACCCACCTTCCGTCCCCACTGTCGGAGTTGGCAGAAAGAAGGGACTGAGGGTCCGCATGGCCGGCAGCGCTCTATATACCATGGCATGAGCAGGGCACTCCAGGGGGCGCAGGAGCCGGCCCCTACAGGGACTGCTAGGGGAAAAAATTGTCCGGGAACCGTGAACGAGGGCGTGCACACACCTAAGTGGAATGGATATGAGCAACACATCTCGAAGAACAACAGTTACTGGTAAGTAGCCATGTTTTTCCCTGGATCAGCCCAAGATGATGATTATTAATTCTCCCCCCCCAGCCCATTATTTTTGTATAGTTTTAATAACCTATCTTGTTAAAGAGCTTTTGTTTTCAGCTGTCTCATAGCTAGTAAAGGATAGGTGTGTTGAAGTGCTGACTTTAGCTTTCCCATATAGTTTCTTTTGCTATGGTTACAATTCTGATGGCCCAAGGATAAAGTTCTTAAAGTTTCCAGATCAGGTTTCCTATTAGGGTAGCAAAATATCTAAATACCTGTAAAAAGAAAAAGTGAAGGTGCGTCTCACTTGCTACTCTTCTTCCTACTTTACTCTTAGTAAATAATGATAAAGCCACCTTTGTAATTAACTAGGAGACAAGTCAATGGTGAACATACAGCTTGTGCTTACAGAGATACTGTTTTCAGATTTGCTTTTACACCATTTTAAAAGTGTGATATATGTTCAGTTCTTGCAAGTGCGGAGGGGAAAGGCTGAAAGTCCTCTAATTCTGTCTAATTTTTTGGGGGTTGCACACAGAAAAGATGGACAGAAAAATATCCCTTTACAAGCATAATTCTGAAAAATATACAGTATTTGTTTCAGTTCACCCAAAAAGATAGCATGACATATTTTAAGAAGCTGACCGTGGATGATAGGGAAAGGTCAACAATCATGTGAGATTACATCACTGATAGAGTGAGAAGAAACACAAGCAAGGTGTGATAGCCTTTCAAACCATAAAATTTATTTAACTTGTTCTGACCAGTGACTCAACAGAAATCAAACTCTACTGCCAAGTGGAAGGTGCAAATTCAAGACTTGTTTTGAGTTTTTCACAATGTGGTAGGAAGCTCTAAGAACATCATAACAGGATGGTGTTGCATGTCTTAACAATTCCTCATGTGTCTTATTCAGGGTTGAGCTTAAAAGGGAAAATAAGTATCGTCATTTATTGCTTATCTGAAATGTAAAGAAGACATGAAATGTCTTTTTTGAGCTCTTCTTTTTTTTTTTTTTTACATTAGAAATTCATGTTTTGTCTACCTTGGAAAGCTGATAAATAGAAGACCTGTTATGATTATGACAGTGCAAGTACCAAGGAAATAAAAACCTTGTTAAACTTGGGCCTGATCTAAACAGAAAGTTGCACCAGTATAACTAAAGATGTGATATTGCACTGATTTTAGGTAAGGCAATGCACTTTCATCTGTGGACATTGCTTTAAATTGATGTACGACTTGCTTAAACACAACATATACTCAACTATGTTCGTTTAGTTAAAAAATTGCATCCCTCCTATTGTGGGCACAATTACAGCAGTATAAAGGTACTCTATGCTGGTAGTTGTAAAATGCCTGTACAGCAAGGCGGATATGTTAAACTGATAAAAAATTGTCTACAATAGGGGTTGTACTGGTACAGCTATTTTGATTACTAAATACAACACTCCTTAACTGAAATGGTTATGCTGGTTCAAAAATTATATGGACTAGACTATAGTATTCACACATAAGCAGTTGCACCAATTTTACTAGGGCTATGATTACGTTGTGCTGCACTGTGTTCTTGGATGTGACCTGAAGAGCTCACCGAAGTGTTGCACTCTAACTGTCCTGCATGGATGCTGCTCATGGTAACTAGAAGGTGTCTAGTTTGCATTAATATAGTCCTCTGTCAAATAGAACTACATTAACACAAGCTAGATACCTTTTAGTTCAAAACAGCAGCATTAGCATGGGACAGTTAGAGTGCAACACTTCAGTGCGCTCTTCAGTACACATCCCCAACATCTGCAATGCAACTCAGTGTACACAAGACCTAAATTGGTTCAACACCACAATTTTAGTTAAACTGGTGTAACATATACATGTAGACAAGGCCTAAGTGGGGTGTGTTTTATTCACCATTTAAAATTAAAGTATTATTTGGGTTCATTAAAACCTACTTAACTAAGGGCATGTCTACAATAGTGACTGTACATGTGCCCATGCATGTGGTTGTCCTATAACCCCTCCTAATGTCCTTGTTTAAACCCCAGAAGCATGTGTCTAAAGGTGAGTAGAGGGAGAGTAAGCTAGTACGGAGGGGTGTGGGTAAACAAATGCCTCAGGCTCAAACATGACCCCATACCCTACCAATTTGCAGTGTGGAGTAAGGGGCATGTACCAGATCTCAAGTTTCAATAGTTATACACTTCCAGTATCACAATACATTGAATGCTTTCCTTCCTGAACTTTGCCAAATTTATAAAGGACCCTGTCTTCTCGTTTTCACCAATTGTAGCGAGCTGTGATGACGATATCAGAACAGATTTTCACTGTGTTCTTTTGATCAGTATAGGTAAATGTGGATGCTACTTTGAGAGCAGCTATCTGGCCCACCAATTACAATTCAGTGCTGTTAATGTGTGATTGGAGTACACTGTCCTCCACGATTTTGCCCAAAGCAGAAGTTACATGTACCTCTACCAGGAAATTTCACAGAAGCTGGATCAACACTGGCCCATTCCATTCAAAGGCATCTAGCATTTGAGGCTCCTGTTCTAGCCTTTTGCCTTCCTGTACAGTCATGAGAACACAGGAAAGGTCATACTGGGTCAGACCAATGGTCCCTCTGGACTGGTATTCTGTCTTTCGACAATGGTCAGTGCCAAATGCTTCAGAGAATGAAAAGAAGGCAATTTATCGAGCGATCCATTTGCTCTCATCCAGTCCCAGCTTCTGGCAGTTGGAGCTTTAAGGATACCTAGAAGATGAGGTTGCATTCCTGGCCATCTTGAGTAGTAGCCATTGATGGATCTATCCTATCTGAACTTATCTACTTCTTTTTTGAATCCAGTAATACTTTTAGCTTGCAACAACTTTCACAGGTTGGCTGTGCAATGTGTGAAGAAGTACTATCTTACATTTGTTTAAAACCTGCTGTCTATTCATTTCATTGGGTGATCCCTGGTTTGTGTGTTATGTTAAGGGGTAAAGAAGACTTCCTTATTCAATTTTTCCACACAATTAATTATTTTAGAGATATTTCTCGTATCCCCCCCTTAGTTGCCTTTTCTAAGGTAAACAGTCCCAGTCTTTAATCTCTCCTCATATGGAAGCTGTTCCATGTCCCTAATAGTTTCTGTTGCCCTTTTCTGGATTTTTTTTCCATTTCTAATATATCTTTTTTGTGATGGGGTGACCAGAATTGCATGCAGTATTCAAGGTGTGGGGATACTGTGGATTTATACAGTGGCATTATGCTATTTTCTGTCTCATTGTCTAGCCCTTTCCTAATGGGTCCTAACATTCCGTTAGCTTTTTTGACTGCCACTGTACACTGAGCAGATGTTTTTAAGAGAACTATCCATGATTACCTGAAGATCTCTCTTGATTGGTAACAGCTAATTTAGAGCCTGTCATTTTGTATGTTTAGCTGGGGTTATTTTTTCCAGCATGCATTGTTTTGCACTTAAATGCTTATCCCATGACATACCAGAGTTAGTAGTTCTGCAGTTTCCTATCTGAGTTCTGTCAGAGCGCTGATCATAGCTTTAATATCATTACCAATTAAATCATCTGCAGGAATAGAATCCCGGACACCAACTACCATGATATCAAATTTCTTCCCCTTAAACTGGATTTTTAGCCAAAGGCACTTTCCTAAAATACTCAGAGAGGGCTACAATGGTCATACTTTCATCTGGCAAATAATCTTCCTGCCTGACAAGACTTGCTTTAACCAAAGTAATATCAGCTGCAGTTTCCCTCCATGCCACACACCTTTTTCCATTAATTTCTTCACTGCTGATGAACTCATGATTATTATTCCCATATTTAGCTTTAATATGAGTCCTAAAGCTAGCTCCTTCAGATGGCAGTAACAGCATTTGCACACACAATGGCAGTGTTGGGTGTTATCTGATCACCGTCCATGCATAAAGAGTTAGAATTTGTTGGCTTTTTATGGTATTTAGTGTTGTTGGTCTATTTTTAAAATTTGGACACTTTGGCTTCATATGTGTAAGTGTACCACAAATGAGAGACCACGTGACTCCCCTTAGAGTAAGTTTTTATGTCCTGGGCTCCCATGAGGTTTTTCTATCAGAAGTGGGGCTTGACCTACTTTTAAACTTTCACTCCTTTTAAACTGGGAGATAAACGTTTAATAATTTCTGTTCTCTAGATAAACATCAGCAATTTCTGCAGCCTTTAAGACTGAATCAGGTTCTCTGTCACAGGTAGCTGCTTTAATATTTTCAGGAACAATGTCCAAAAATTGGTCCAATAAGTAATTAAATCCAGAAATTAATCAAAATTCCTAAAAGATTTTGCTCCCACAACCCACTTTTTAACAAAACCCATACATTTATAAGCACATTCCACAAAAGTACAATCATTAGACGTTTTATAATTTCTAACCTTTAACTTGTAGGATTCAGGAGTGACCTAAATCACTTTAGTACTGAATCCTTAAACAGCACATAATCTAAAGCCTCTTGCTCTGTAAATTCATTAAATACCTCTCTGGCTTTTCCAGTCAACCTGGTTAGCAGGATAGGCTTTGCTGTTCATCTGGAGCCTTGTGAAGAATGCATAGGCATTCACAGGTAGAGCAATTTTTGTCTATGTCTTCAGTGTCTTTATGAATGGGACAAATCCTTCCCCAGTTTTTGCTGTTGTGGAGAAGAGATGGAGTTTTAGGTTGTGGCAGATTCTTTTGCTATTCCAAGACTTGGAGCTGAAGTCTGGCAGCTTCTTGTTCAGCTTCCAACGGCAGCATTCTTCTTTGGTGAGCTTTCTTGTGGATTTTAGCCTTGACTAGACATATTTGGTAAGCTTCTTTTTCCATATCAGCTATAGAATCATTGAATCATAGAATATCAGGGCTGGAAGGGACCTCAGGAGGTAATCTAGTCTAACCCCCGCTCAAAGCAGGACCAATCCCAACTAAATCATCCCAGCCAGGGCTTTGTCAAGCCTGGCCTTAAAAACTACTAAGGATGGAGATTCCACCACCTCCCTAGGTAACCCATTCCAGTGCTTCACCACTCTCCTAGTGAAATTTTTTTCCTAATATCCAGTCTAGACCTCCTCCTCTGCAACTTGAGATCATTGCTTCTATCTTGCTTTTCCTACAATTTAAGATCTGTCAGTTTTTGTTCATGTTCCAACTGTTGCTTGTTTTTCACTGCTAGCATTCTAACTGATTCTGCTTCAGCAGCTGCATCTGGAGCAAATGAGGGCAGAGCCTCTGCTTTCTAATCACTGGCCACTCGCAGATTTTTCAGTTCTTGATCTGTAGCTTTCCCTTAAAGGACACCCCTTTTGTGAGCACAAATATTCAACAGCTTTTCTGTCAAGACCCTCATATGATCTCTGTCATCTGAAAAGAATGGCTTGGGTGTGCGGTTCTTCCCCACGTTCTCTACAGTGAAGATCAATGCAAAGAATTGATTTAACTTCTCTGCAACAACTTTGTCTTTCTTGAGTGCTCCTTTAGCACCTCTATGGTCCAAAGGCTTTTCTGCCTGTCTGGCAGGCTTCCTGCTTCTGATATACGTACATAAATGTTGCTGTTTGTGTGTGTCCTTAGCTAGTTGTTCTTCAAATTCTTGTTTGGCCTGCCTACTTATACTTTCACACTTTGACTTGTTAAAATTTATCCTCCTTTGTATTTTCCTAAGTAGGGTTTGACTTTCAATATTTAAGGGATGCCTTTTGTCTCAGAATGCCTTTTTTACTTTGGTGTTTAGTTATGGTGGCATTATTTTGGTCCTCTTGCAGGTTTTTTTTATTTGGGGTATACATTTAGCGTGAGCCTCTATTATGGCATTTTTCAGTTGTCCCATGCAGTTTGCAGGCATTTCACCCTTCTGACAATTCTTTTTAATATCCATTTAGCTGGCTTCCACATTTCTGTGCACTTCTCCTTTGTGAAGTTAAATGGTACTATTGTGAGTTTCTTTGGTATTCTTCCCTCCTCAAGGATGTTAACGTTAATTACATCATGGTCACCATTATTGAGCGATTGGATCAGATCATGTGCTCCACTTAGGAGTAAATCAGAAATTGACTCTCCTCTAGTGCATTCCATGACAAAGCTGCCCCAAGAAGTAGTCATTTAATGTGTCTAGAAATTTTATCTCTGCATCCCTTTCTTAGTTGATATGTTCCCAGTCAGTTTGGGGCTAGTTGAAGTCCCCCATTATTATCGGGTTTTCTGTTTTTTGTAGCCTTTCTTATCTACCTGAGTATTTCGTAGTTGCTGTCACCATCCTGATCAGGGGGACAATAGCATATCCTGACTGCTTTACTCTTATTGCTCAAGCATGATACGTCTGCATAGAGATGCCATGCAACAGTTTGAGTCATTTAAGATTTTTATTTTATCTGATTCTGCTTTCTTTCACTAGTAATGCCACTTCCCCAAGAGTACGACATCCTATATCATTCCTATATGTTTTGTTCCCTGATATTACCACATCCTATTGATTATCTTCATTCCACCACATTTCCATGATGCCTGTTACATCAATATCCTCATTTAATGCCAGGCATAGTAGTTCACCCATTTTAATATTTAGACTTCTAACATTTATATAAAAGCATTTGCACATTTTGTCAGTATGTCACTGTCTGATGGAATGCCAATGAGGGCCAGGCTGAGGAGGCAGCAGGGAATGCAGAGGATGTCCTAGAGGATGAGGTGCATGTCTTTTATGCCTTTACCTGCAGGCGCTAGCAGAGGTCCCCTCTGTCCCCTACTCCCAATCAAACCTGAGTAGGACCCCGAGCTGCAGCAGGAAGCAGAACCTGAGGCTGGTAAGTTATAATGATCCCCCGTCATCCCTGTCAATATCCCCTCTTGCTCTTACATTGCTGATTTTAAGTCCAGTCCTTGCTCTGCTCAACCCAAAAATGTCCCCAAGCAAGACACTGCTATAAATCAATAATTTTATTGGTTTCTTATGAGTCACTGGGATGCATTTGGCTGAAGCTATGTCTTAAAAACAGATTACTACTGAGAAATCACTGTGCCCCTGAGTGTGTACCTTTCTCTGCCAGTAATCAGGCAGCAATGAGCCAGGGAAAGGGAGCAAGTGGATTTACCAAGTCCCTGTTTGAGTATAGAACAATTGTAAAAATTGTAGAAAACTTAGTTTGTCTAAAGTTAAGTAACAGCTGTCTTTCTTCCCTTGGAATATTACATAGTTTCTGTACTTTTATCACCCAACCCCAATCTCACCATCCTCTTACAAATCTGAGCTGTGTGGAGGGGGGAAAAGGTTTGAGGTGGAGCAGGGGCTGTGGAAGAGGAAGGGAAAATATTGTAGAAAAGTTAGTCACAGCAGTCCTTTCTCCCTTGGAAGATGGTAAAAATTTTCCTTTTCCTATTCCTATCCCTGGTATCTGGCCTTGCCCCATACTAAGCCATGCTGCACAAGCAAAGGAAATGGGAGTGGGAGAAGGATCCGTTCTGGCAGTTGAATAAACACAGTGTGGTGTCCCATTGCAGTGGAGAAGTGAGGGGCTTGTAGTGCTGATTGGAAACTTCAGGGAAGGAAATACAGTTGCAGTATCTTTCTTTTCCTGTCCATTTCACCATTGATTTTCTGTTGTTGCTGGAGGTGTGGAGGGGTGCTATTCATTGTTCATATCTCCCTTTTCACAGAAATTCCATGTTAGCTGAGAATGTAATCAATTTCTAGTTGAGTTGCCTCTTAGTCCTGTAAGTATATTTCAGCAAATTTCTGGTGTAGCAGAAAGTCCAGTTGGGTCTTGAGGTTCAATGGCAGTGTGCAAATCATCTTGGTCCAACTTCAAAGCTGCCCAAACCCCTCCATTCAGTAATATGTAGAAGGGTGACCATTAGCAGAAAAGTCTTTGGCATAAGTTGCCAGATCTTCTCCACAGAACTGGAAAGCCACCTCTTTTCTTTTCTGGTACCTTGAAAACTGTGATGTTCTTCAAATGTTGGCCAGCCTTTAAAGAAGAAGAAATTGAATACTGATAACATAGCCCCCAAAAGGAACTGCACCTCCCCCTGCTGCTCTGAGACACTATGAACATTTTACATTTTTAAAAACATTAGTACATTTTTCTTACCATTCCTAGCCTCGGCTTCTTCTTCATGGACTGCAAAAGTTGTCTGAGAACCAAGGATGTTCTAACAATTACTTTCATGGAATGATGAATAGTATCATAAGTGTGGCCTTCCAGAGCAAAATTATTTATGTGGGGGGATTTCTCAGCTTCTTCCAAAGGAAAAAACATATGCTACCCTTGTCTTTGAATTGGCAGGACCTTCATCTCCTGAGAGGGAAACCATTGTGTCAGGAAGGCAGGCGCAACACCGCAGAGACGGGAGAGGCAAACGGAGAAGGATCCTGGAAGAACTACACAGAGGGATGGACAGTAGGAATCAGGAACAGCATGAAGTCCTCAGGACATGAGGATTGCGCTCTCCAGTAGGAAGACACACTGGTGAACTGGTTCATGGGGCAGGAGGCGAGCCATAGAGGAAGGGAGCATTTCCTAGTGGAGAGGCTCATAGAGCTGACGGCTGAACAAGTTTGGGGTCTGCCTCCTGCCATGGCCTTTGCACATGTCTGTGAACAACCACCGCCAGGCTGTCATCCGGGACGTGACTAAGCCAGAGGACCTAACTCCTTTGTGACTGGAGTCTGCAGGATTTTGGAACCACATCTTCCACTGGCACCCAAAATCCCTTGCAGGGGGACACTCCTGAGCATCCAGGAAGGGAATGATAAGCCTGCAGGAGTCCCTGGATCCCACTAAGTGTCTGCCCCCAAACCCTGTTGAGAAGATGTCCCTTGTTGAGTCCAAGAATAATTTTCCTTTGTTGTTCCTCCTTTGTCAGGGGGAGGGCAAGGAGACAGGTGCAGAGACATTGATATTTGACTGGTATTCATGGATTCAGTCCCATTATGTTTTAAATACCGTTGGCTTACATTTCTTTTTTAAAATATGTTACTTGCACATTCCATATAGTACTTTTAATAAGTGTTATTGTTTCCATGACCTATGTCCTAAGTATGATGAACATAAGGTATTTTTAGGTTTGGGATTGGGCCCCATGGTTCGCAGCACGTGAATTGCAATGGTGTAACTGTCTGGTGCCATTACACTGCATATAATTTTCTGTCTGCGTCCTCTTCCCACACCCTTTTTGGAAATATCTGAAGTCCCAAGGATCTATGCAAGGGATGGGGAAGTGCAGTTAGTGTTATGTGCATAGAGAAAGCATTAATAGTTGTCAGTGCAGCAGTGCCCTGTTGTAATTGTCTCTGATGTGCGAAGTGTCATAGGAATGAATGTCTGACCTTTTGCTACAGGAAACAAAACTCTCACAAAGTTATGTAGTCCCACAAGTATGGGGCAATGTCCCATCGTGCTTTTTCCAGCACCGTACAGGATGTGAAGGCGTCCTTCAGAACATGTAGATGTCATCCTTTGCCTCCCTGATGTGCCTAGATGTGTGCACGTATGGCATCTGTGATTTCCATTGTTCACTGGGAACCAGGACCAATGTGCACGTGGTGGGGTATGGGCTGCCTATACAGAATTTGTAAACCAGACTTGTCCTGAGCCTGTTTGGTATGGAAGCGTTCTCCTTTATCCTCATAAACATTATGGAGTGTGCGGCAGACAAGTTATATGAATGGTGTTTGCCACATTGGCATCCAGATAGGTCTGTAAGCAGTGCTAACAAGATTTCAGCCTTCTAAAAAGTGCACACTGTGACCATTCTGCAGCTAGTGAACTTGTAACTGAATTCCCCTTTTTCAGGGTCACTGTGTCATGGTATGGTTTCATAAGCCCAAGACAGAAGTGGGTATGTGGGGTCCCCCAAAATAAGCATTGGCACAGACACACCATAGCGAGCCTTATTGTTTCTGGGAAATAAAAGTCCCTTCTTTCACCTTCAGATACAATCCTGATCTCAGCATCTTGGTGTCCTGAACCTTTCCAGTGTTTCCCATGTTTGTATTCATGAATCTGCCTCTGTGGTCTAAGCGTTGGAGAATGTATGAATAGTAACCTTTTTGGTTCACATACCTACCTTCGCATTGTGGAGGGCAAAATATTGGTGTATGCCATTGATGGCCCCTACACAGTTTGGAAACTTCATCTTCTGAAATCCAGCTGTTATTTCTGGAACTCCTTCTTGTGGCAACCACCTCTGGGTAAATCAGTATCAATTGCCTCACAAACCTGCACAAACATGGCCCCAACAGTGGACTTTCCAGGTCTGAAGTGGTTTGCAATGGACCTAAAAGTGTTGTGGTGCTGGAGGTTTGATGCAAGCGCCCCTCATGGATCCATGAAAGGTCTACTTTATCATTCAGAAGTTCCTCATTCTAAAGCCACTGCTGGTCATCCCAGATTTCCAAAACGATGTGATCCTACAATACTTATTTGTTCTCTTGCACCAGAAATGATGTTCCACCCCAGAGTATACTGTGGCAATACTGACATTTACCATATCTGTACCATGTGAGCTAAATTACTTGTCATTTACCATTATGGTCAGCAGTCTTTGACATGTCAAATTTCTGCCCAAATTCAACCCATCATCTTGCCAAACACCTACTACACTGCACAACTTTTTATTCCACTGTAAAGGAGCAGGAGCAGACCACATCATCCCATATCTCTGTCCTCCATCCACTTCAGTAGGGAATACCAGTGAGGGGAGACATAATGAGGAACAGCAATGGGCACATTTGTGAAGGTAGGGGACAGTACAAGGAACACAGAGCAAAGCAGTTTTTAGAGTCTCATCTGCACAGAACCCTAGGATACTACCCCTGAAATGGTAACACTAATGTTTGTGTAACATCGGCAGTGTAGATGTGACTAAAGGCATGTACATAGCATTCTATTTGTGTCCAGCACATCGCATGTGGACATTTGGTGTAAGTATGCAGAGCATGCATGAGCGTATATCTGGTCCACTGAGCGTGTATGCGTGCCATTATAGACGTAACTGAAAATGCTTAAAAGAAAAAAATGCTTTGAGGATTTTCTGTTCACTTCTCCTTCAAGAGCTTTGAAAACTGTAGATCCACATTAATCATTCAAGAACTTATACAATAAAAAAAGGAAGACATGACAGTTTTCTAAGAGAAAAAAACCAAAGAACAGCCTAATACTTAAAAACTTTTCAGGAAGACTTTATATATCCTATGTGTTGGAAATTATTTTCCTGTTAGGTTTATTAAAGTTTATCATGACTCAGTTTCTGTACATGCATTCCTTTATTAGTTCACAGGCCACTTTGTGTTGATTTAAAAAGGCCACATACATGCTTATATTCTATACCCTACCAACAATACAGTTATAAGCATTGGTCAACTTAGTCATAACTGGATCATGCCCAGGAGACACCTTCCCATCATCGTGCAGGGTAAGTAAAAGCAATGACAAGGCTAGGCAACCATGCTTTTTATATACTATAATAAACAAGTCATGTCACTGCTGGTTATTGGACCTTAGTTAAAGCTAGATGAGGGAGTTTTAGTGGCAAACCCTGCCTCCTTACTCTTTTAAGATGAAATTAATGGCTGGACCCCTTTCTTCTCAAGGTTTCTTTCTTACCTTGTTTGTCATATTTCTCTTTAACTACCAAACTACACATTTCTTTATTCTACATTAACAATCCATTTACTTACTGCGCCTGATGCCCAGTTAACCATATTTTCTTTATTTCTATTACCTCAACCAAACATTAAAAGAAAGAACTGGTATTTTTAAGGGTCACTATACATTTAACACAAATATGTCTTGTTTCTCATGATCTCATCTTTTTATGTTTTAAAACTACCACTGATGCTAACAATTCAAACTCAAAATCAGTCTTTTTAGGGCTAATGTGGGCCTGTATACCTACACCATGGAATGTTTTTTTGTTTCTTCTTGTCATCTCCAAATTATAACTAGATTTTTGCTTTAGCATAATGAAGGAAAGACGAGGCTTTTTGATACAATGTAGCTTTATTGTGTATTGTATACAAAAACAAAACAACATTAAAAGAACATTATTTAGGATGAAAAGTCAGGCATTCAAAAGTTAAATGTTGCCGGGTTTACAGTTGCTTGTGTAACCTTAAGATTGCCTCCTTGTGTGCCCAGTCTGATTGAGAAAGGGATCCTATAAAATACTATTATATAATTAATAATGTATACATAGAAGGGAGCTGCAATAAGATTGCCTGGGCAACAGTAAATCTGGCATTTCCTACTGAGTGCTTGACTTTGCAACCAAAAGAACATTTTAATGTAGTTTTTTTGAATGCAAGTTCTTAATTTGATTTTTTTCCAAGGAGAAAAAAGGATGAAAATTGTAACCATCATGCATCATCAACAGTGTTTGAACCCTTAAACTTCATCACTGATTTCTTCTACTTCATTTATAGATTCACAGATATTAAGGCCAGAAGAAACAATTATGATCATCTAGTCTGGCGTCTTGCAGAACACTGCGCAAAGAACTTCTCCCAATAATTTCTGCATCATTCTAACTTTTGAGCGATAGCCTATCTTTTAAAAAGATACCCAGTCTTTAAATTTAGCATTCTAGTCATGGAGACTCCTCCATGTACCCTAGCTAAATTGTTCCAAAAGGTAATCATCTGCATTGTTAAAATATGCAGCTTAATTTTAGTCTGAAGATGTCTTGCTTCAGCTTCTAACCATTAGATCTCATGTTTTTTTCTGCTTGATTAAAAATCAGTCTTCTATCACTATCAGAAATCTCTTTTCCATATAAGTACTTGTAGACTGTGATCAAGTCACCTCTGCACTTCCTGTTGGGTAAGGTAAATAGATTGGGCTTCTTTAGTTTCTCACTATCAGGCATGTTTTCCAGACTTTGAATCATTTCTGTAGTTCTCTGCTGAACCCTTTCCAATTTTTAAAAATCTTTTTTGAAACATGGACATCCAAAATTGGATATAGTACCCCAGTAATTTTCTCACTAATACCATATAGAGAGGTGATGCCACCTCCCTACTTCTGCTTATTACTCCTATGCTTACACATTCAAGGATTGTGGGAGCTCATGTCCAGTTGGTTATGTACCAGGATCCTCAAGTGCTTTTTCAGAGTCACTACTTTCTGAGATAGTTCACCAGTTTGCAATTGTGACCTACATTCTTTGTTCCTAGATGTATGACCTTGCATATGGCTGTGTTAAAAACACATGACGTTCAAATGAGCCCCCTTTTATCAAGCAATCCAGATTGGTCTGTGTAACTGAACTTTCCCTATCATTTACCAATTCTTCGATTTTTTGAGTCATCTGCAAACTTTGCCTGGAGTGATTTTATATTTTCTTCCACATTATTGATAAAGATATTCAAAAGCATTAGCTTTTTTCCCACTCCTCTGGAACTTTCCAAGTGTGGAAGATTAGTTAAAAATCATCATTAGTGGTTCTGAAAGTACCTCAGCCAATTATTCAATAATCTTGGGTACAAGTTATCTGGTCTGGCAGATTTAGTAATGTGATTCATTTTAATAGTTGCAGTTAAACATCCTCCATAGTTGCTGATGAAATATAAGGAATTTTATTATCATTATAAAATATGAATACATAATTGTGCATCTTTCTGGAACAGAGCTATTTGAGTAGTTCTGCTTTTCCTGCATGATGACTGATTATTTAACCATACTTGTCTAGTATCAGACCTACACTGCTGCTAGAAATGTTTGTTCCTGATGTTTAAAGAATTGTCCTTCACCTGACTGAACATAGATTTTTTTTAATCAATGCCTTTAGCTTCTCTTATCAATTGTTTGCATTTCCTAATTGTCGGTTTGTGTTCAGTGCTATCAGTTTCCCCATTCTACATATTTTTGTATTTTCTTATTGTTGCCTTCATCTCCCCTTTACTCAGGATAGTTGTTTAAATATTTTTTCCCACTCAGTTTTGTCAGTTGCTTTCAGCTTTGGGAATAATTCCGGTTAGTCCAGTGTGAAAATGCCTGTGTACACCCAACACAATTAACTAAGTGCACTAACTCTGAATTTATTGCAAACATTGGTGTCCTCTTTCAAAATGTACTAAATTTGATGCAAATTGAGTTAGTGCAGTCTGTTTGTGTGCGTGCAGTGCTGCCATGCACTATTTTGGCAATTCTCCAACTGCAAGCCCACACTGCTTTGTGGGCATCTGCTTCTGCCCTGTACTACTCTAGGGCAGTGTTTCTCAGTGATTGGTCCATGGATGGGCACTGGTCCCTGAGATCTCCCTGACACAGTATAGGAAGCCTGAGATCTTCCTGACACAATTTAGGAAGCAATCCTGGTATAAAAAATGGTTGAGAAACACTGTTCTAGGGTGAAGTTGACCAGATGTCCCTTCCCCTGTTTAAAAACTTGTACTGGTGTCAGGATTTGCCCAGTTGTTCCTGTACTCCAGTAGATCAGCATTACAGTGATACTACTCTAGCAGCCTTTACAGAATGCTTCTAGATTCTGCATGGAGCTGTGCTGAGACCCTACATCTCCTATCACAACTGCAGCTGTTTTTGGCAGATATGAACTAGGAGCTTTTATCACTGTGTCTCCCAACCAGTGTGCTGCAGCACACTGGTGTGTCATCAGGTCTGAGCAGGTGTGCCACGGAATTTTTTGAAAAACTACTTGAAGAGTTCTGAATTGGCTCATGAATATTCATGAGTTCATTTGGAGCCTATTTGGTGGTGTGCCTCAAAATAATTAAAGGTATCAAGGTGTGCCACGGCAGAGAAAAGTTTGGGAACCACTGCTTTATCAGTCTCCGGTCCCAACTCCCTCTTTTCGGTGGCCCATGCTGTGCCCCATTGCATTTGCCTCCTCCCCATAGGTGTTTTCAAAATGGCAGCAGCAGTGGGCAGTTGGCTTTTGTCTTGTGCTAGAGCCTTTACCATTGACTGCTTACTAGCCCATGCCACAAAGGGTATGTACCAGCTACCTATTTTCCTTTCCCCTCCCTTCATCTATCCTGGTCAGAATGGCAGCATGGCGCAGCTGCAACTTCTGCCCCTTTCCTCCCCCCACTCTGCTCCCACAGCATATCCAAATAAAGAGAATATTTAGTTACGTGAAATTCAATACTTTGAGACAGGTTACAGGGAAAAAATGTTTGGTTAGTATTATCCGGCCTGGTCTATGCTGACAATGTAGGTCGACGTAAAGTGGCTTACATCAACCACATAAAGTATGCGTCTCCACTGGATTGTCAGTTCTGCCAACCTAAATTGTGGTAAAAATTGACTTAATAAAACCACCTCCGCAAGTGGCATAGCGCTGAAGTTGAATTCTATGGATTGCATGAGCGTCAGCATAGGCTGAGTGCAATGTAAATCGATGTCATTGCTCTCCAGGAGGTATTCCATAATGCTCTGTTGTGACTGCTCTGGACATTTGCACTCTGCTGCACCACAGCCATGTGCACAGGCAAGAGCCCCTCCCCGGAAGCCCTAGGAAATTTTGAATTCCCATTTCCTGTTTGGTCAGTATGGAGAGAGCTTTGCAGCTGAACTGCTCATGGCGACCGCACATCCCGAACACGCACCAGCATGGAGTCGACCTGTGGTCTTGGATCTCATCAGCCTGTGGGATGAAGAGTCTGTTCTGGCTCAGCTCCAAGCCAGCAAAAGAAATTAAGGTATCTATAAGAAGATATCGCATGGTATGGTGGAGAAGGGCCACAACACAGATACGCAACAGCGCCATGTTAAAATCAAAGAGCTGAGGCAGGCATATCAGAAAACTAGGGAGGCGAACAGTCACTCTGACTCGTCACTGAAGACATGCCGCTTTTATGAGGAGCTGCATGCAGTTATTGGCGGTAATCCCACCACTGTGCCACCATGCAGCATTAATTCCTCCAAAGAATCCCAGTCCAGGATGAATGAGAACTCTGTGGACGAAGAGGAGGAAACTGGGGGGCAGGAGTGCAGGGTATCTATTCTCTCTGAGAGCCAGGACTCGTTCGTTACCCTTGAGCAGCCCAGTCATGCTCAGGACAGCGTTACTGACCAAGATGCCGGGGAAGGCACATCTGATGAGGATGTATAGCAAATTGCATTTCTGTGGTTATGTCCCCAGTCCAGCTTCTTGTTTATGGTAAAAAAAGGAGTTTGTGTTTTTGTGGGGATGGGTTTCCTGGCTGTTGGTATTCTTCAGCAGAGGGTTACCCCCAGAACAGACTATTTATGTGCACAGGGTTGCTCCAAGAATCCTCGGTGGATATTTCCAGTAAACTTTCATGTAGGTACTCTGCAATCCTTTGCAGAAGGTTTCTGAGGAGGGCAGCCTTATTTCTTTTGCCATGGCAGGACACTTTTCCCCACCAGTCCACTATTAAATGAGCGGAGCACAGCATAGCAGCATACGGGTCAGGCCTGTACCCTGATGTGTGCAGCAAATCCTCCCTTTCCATTTGTGTTACTCTCAGGAGACTGATGTCACCTAGGGAAGATGGCACAAGTTTACAGTACCCAACTAATATAGTCACTGCTTGTTATTTCCCTGCCGTGGATGGTGTCCTGGGCCCCAGCACAGACAATTCCTACCCATGATATTGTTGGCATGGGCATTAGGGGTACGGGAGCAGGTGTCCCTATGTTGTCTCTGGCGACACTTCACCCACACCTTCTTCTAATTCCTTTTCACCACCTCCTCACAAACTGGTCTTTGAATGGTAAAGGGAAGCCCAGTGATCCTTCTCCTTGATTAAGTGTGGACTGGGGAATTTAGTGCTACAGAGACTTCCCTATAATGGATGCAAAGGCCCCTTACTTAACATGTCTGAAACACCACTCAGACCCATGCAGTAGGTACTGATTGGTATGTGGGTCTGGCTTTGCCTTGACAATATGAAAGGGAGTTCTTTTTGCATTGTAACATTTCTTTTCATCCATGGGGCCAGCTAACAATGGCAACTTTGTGCTTTGCTTGCCTTACAGTGGACACCTCGGCCTTCCCCCCAGCTTCTACTCCTAGAGAGCGCATTTCCCAGATTAGAAAGCAAAAAAACAACCCTCAAGATGATATGTTCAACGAACTAATGAATGCCTTGGCGGCTGCTGACAGAGCACGGAGCCTGGAGGATGTCATTGGCATAAAAACTAAACATGGACATGGACAACAGAAAATCAGCGCAGGAGCAGGCGCATGCAATGCAACAGGAGAGGTTGCATGTTATGAGGGACCAGTCTGACGTGCTGAGGTGTCTGGTACTGCTCCAGGAAGAGCAGCGGCAGGACAGACTCCTCTGCAGCCCCTCCAAAACTCTTCACCAACAAGCTGTTTCTTACCAGCCCCCACCCCCAAGCGCTCTAGGAGGAGGTTGAGCAGGGTGCAGTACATGCTCCACTCCACGCCCGTGGAGGGGAGCAGAAAGAGGCAACGAACCCTTTAAGAACTGGGAATGTGTGCGCTTTGCAGTTTGCACAGTCACACTTTGCTCTGGGTGGCCGCGCAGCCTTAGGAGAATGTTACATTATTTTCCTTTCCCCCCACTGTAATGGGTTACCAATAAAACTGTACAGCTTTAAAAAACATTACTCTTTATTCTTTGAGAGCTCGGGGATTGTCGTCGGGGAAAGACGGGGAGCGGTCTGATGGTGTGAGGGTGGGGTGGGAAGGGAAGGCACCGCACTGACAGACGTACATAACTGCGGCTCATTGTACAAACAGGTTTTCAGGTGCTTTCCTGAGGTGCAGCACTGGAATCTGGCTGCTCAGAATTTGTGGCCAGCCTATCAGCTTTCATGACTCAACCCTGTGGGAACTTCCCCCCTTTGTTTCACATACATTATGGAGCACACAGCAGGCAGAGGTAACAGTTGGGGTGTTGCATTCACTGAGGTCTAATCCAGTGATCAAACTGTGCCATCTTACCTTTAAGTGGCCAGATGCACATTCCATCACCATTCTGTACTTGCCGAGCCTATTATTGAAACGCTGCTTCTCGCTGCTCAGGTGCCCGGTGTAGGGCTTCATGAACTAGGGGAGCAAGGGATAGGCAGGATCCCCCAGGATCACTATTGGCATTTCAACATCTCCAATATTTATTCTTTGGTCAGGAAAGAAAGTGCTTGCCTACATCTTTTTAACAGACCTGAGTTCCTAAAGATGCGTGCGTCATGCACCTTTCCAGACCACCCCACATTGATGTCAGTGAAACTTCCCCTGTGAGCCGCAAGGGCCTGCAACACCATGGAGAAGTATCCCTTTTGGTTTTTGTATTGTGTGGCAAGGTGGTCTGATGCCAAGATGGGCACATGCATGCTATCTATCGCCCCGCCACAGTTTGGGAACCCCATTGTGACAAACCCGTCCCCTATGTCCTGCATGTTTCCCAAAGTCACTGCCCTTCTTATCAGAAGTCTACTAATGGCCCAGCACACTTGCATCACAGCAACTCCCGTGGTGGATTTACCAACACTGAATTGATTCCCAACTGATCACTAGCAGTCTGGGGTTGCTAGCTTCCAGAGAGCGATGGCCACTCACTTCTCCACTGTCAGAGCAGGTCTCAAGCAAGTATTCATGCGCTTCAGGGCTCGGGACAGCTCTGCACAAAGTTCAGTGAAAGTGGCCTTTCACATACGAAAGCCATTGATTATCATCCCCCACCTTTATAACAATGTGATCTCACCAGTCTGTGTTTGTTTCCCTGGGCCAGAACTGTCACTCCACCAACTGAAGATGTTGCATGACTGTCTGCAGCAAATGGGAATTGTTTCACTCTATGACTTGTAGCAGGGCAGCTTCAGTAACATTGCAGTCTTCCATGCTGTCATTCCTGGCTCAGCCTTGAAAATACTGCAGGATAAGTTGTGAGGTATTTGTGATGCTCACAATTACAGAGCACAACTGAGCAGGCGCCATGCCTCTCAGGCAATGCCATGTACGCGGCAGAGACAGGTTTGGAAAAATGGAGGGAAAAAATGTTCGTTTATTTGTTCTGGAGAAATGTGGGGAGGAGAGGAAATACATTGCATCATGGGAGGACGACCTTCCCAAAAAGCACTGTAGGCATTTGTACTGCAGTATAGCTATCCACGGGGCTCTGCTTTGATTATCAATGCAAGCATGCATGGTGGGAACTCAAACCACTGCTGTAATGCACGTGGTGTGACCACACTCCTCTGCTTCCTGCAGCTTGGCGGGTGAAGGTCGATTTTATAATTTTTGTTGCTCTCCCCTGGACTCCCTCCTATTTGTGCATATCTTTTTTTAGTGTGGTGCACAGAACTGGACCCAGTATTTCAGCTGAGTTCTCATTGAATTCTGAGTAGTGGGACAGTTAACTCCTGTGTCTTGCATATGACACTCCTGTTAATAGACCCCGAATATTAGCTTTTTTTTGCAACTGCATTATGTTGACTCATGTTCAATTTATGATCCACTGTAACCCACCAGCTTCTGTTCAGTAGTACAGCCCCCAGCCAGGTATTCTCCATTGTGTAGTTATTTACTTGATTTTTCCCCTCTTAAGTGTAGTACTCTGTATTTGTCTTTATTGAAACTTTATTTTGTTGATTTCAGGCCAGTTCTCCAATTTAAGGTTTATTTTAATTCTAATCTTCCAATGTGCTTGCAGTCCTGCCCAGTTGGTGTTATCTGCAAACTTCATAAGCACACTCTCCACTTCATCATCTAAGCCATTAATGAAAATATTGACTGGTGCCTGACCTAGGACGGACCTGTGCAGTACCCTAGCTCTGACCTTCCATTTGATAATGAACTGTTGTTAACTACTCATAGAGTGTACTCAATCAATCAATTATGCACTCTCCTTATAATAATTGCATCTAGACCACATTTCCTTAGTTTGTGTTTGAGACTGTCACATGGGACATGGGTCTCTATGAAAAGCCTTACTGAAATCAAAATATATCATGGCTACACCTTCCCCCCATTCAGTAGGCCACTAACCCTGTCGAAGAAGGAAAATAGGATGGTTTGGCATAATATGTTCTTGACATACCCATGTTGGCTGCTACTTATCACCCTGTTATTCTCTTTGTGCTTATATACAGATTATATAATAGTGTGTTCTGGTATCATCTAAGCCTCTGAGTTAGGCTGACTGGTCTGTAATTCCCTGGATCTTCTGTTCCCCTTTTTAAAGTTAGATACTATGTTTTCTCTATTGCAGTCCTCTGGGACCTCACTCATCCTTCATGAGCTCTCGAAAATAATTGCTAATGGTTATGAGCTTGCTTCAGCTAGTTCTTTAAATACCTAAAGGTGAATTTCATGAGGCTCTGCTGACTTGCATACATCTAACTTATCTAAATATTCTTTGACCTGTCTTTTCCCCACGTCTGCAGGGGAAGTAAAGCAGAATCTAAGACATAAATTACTTGATTTTGATCTGGACATTAGGGGGATAGTTGCATGGTCTTTGCCCCCACTATAGCTTGCAGTTCCCTTCCACTTGTGCAGCACTTCTGGGAGGACCATCTGGGTGAATTACTTCACAGAGTAACTTTCTGGTCTGCCCTTTGCCTTGTTAAATAACACCATTCTATACTTGCTAGACACCTACCTTAGTGTAACATCATTGAGAGTCAGATCAACCTAAAGGGGATGTAGAGGGAATCACTATCCAGCTTGACCTCAGATGCCCTCAAAACTACATTAGCACCCCCAAGGTACAGCCTAAACAATGAAGCAAAGCGAGAACGTAATCTCCCAAACCTCCACATCTTCTAAGGCACAACTGTAAATCCCGATAGCATATATTGCACACCCAGAAATCCCAATCTAGCTCTTTTCATGCACATATCACATACAATCTCTGCATAAATTTTCTATAAGTCTCACATTATTACAAAAATATGAAGGCACAGACACAAGATAAAATAAATGCCACTTTTACCACCTTCATATTATTATTGGGTGTATGCAACCTGGGAAGGCCAAGCCATAGCGATCTTATCAATGATGTTCAAGGCCACCATACTGCAATGTTCACAGTTCATTCCTCACTCCCACCTGGATGACAGCTGCACATTTTCAGGCTAAGACTCAAAATAAAAGCAGTAAGCATCCCCGACAGTACTGCAATGCCATCTTTCTTCTTAGTGGATATGAGATACTGCATGCTGGTACGCTGCCTCTGCAACTCTGGGGCTAGTGCCTCACAGATCTCAAAAAAGTTTGCCTTTGCCATTTTGAAATTGTTTTGCTACTGCTGGTCATCCCATTTTTATGGAATGAACCTTTCCCATCAATCGACATGGGTTTCCTGAGCCCAGAAACAGCAATGCACTATGTGAAGCTGGTTCACAAACAGTTCCTGATGTAGTTGCTCAGTGTCATCCTTGTCCTTCTTCCTCTGCTGCTAGAGGAGCCGCTGCTGCAGCCACAGTATCAGCTTGGTTGTGGTGCAGTGTGCAAAGTTCAAAATTGAAGTTTCCTGGTTTCAAGAACTCAAGAAGCCCAAATAGCTTCTGTGTATTGGTGGTTGCTAGCACAACAGCACAGATCATCTCTGGGTCCAGGCTGGCTGACAGGAATTCAGAAATGGGTCTAGCCCACCCAGAAAGAGGATGCATGGGATAGAGTGTGGAATCATGGAACTTTTTAATTTTGATTCTATGTCCCAGAATTCTCCTGGCTTCTTCTATGCATCCTATAATGCACAGCAAAAAACCCCTGAATGCACACAGCACAACAGCAAAGAACTTTGGGATACTCTAGAATGCCAAGCGCTTAGGACATATCATACCCCTGCTATCTGCACACCATAATGCAAATTGAAGGAAGGCACAATAGTCCAGTTTGCACACTATTAGTATGGTTTACATTTTACTTCCCAACAAATGCATGTCACCTCAGTGTGAACTAAACCCCCCATGCACAAAAGGCTTTAGTTACTGGTTAGGTCGATATTGTGTTTGTGCATAGGCAATTAAATTAGATAGTACTTGCTGGCACATAGGCATCCATAAACTTCTAGTCCCATGATCAATCCATTTTTATCTGTCAGACTTTCTAATATAGAAATACCCTGAGTTGGTTGGATGCTTTTGTGTGCTACTTGAGCTACAGGGCTAATTGTATTAGCTGACAGTGGCAGAAAGTTGTTATTCCAGAGGGAGATGGACTGCTGAGTCCTTCGAGTGCTAAGGGAGTGCAAACTGGTAGGTACTCTCCTTTCCAGGAGGTGGGGGGACTCCTGCTCTACATGGTATTCCCCTAGACTGGGGCTGATGGGGCTACGTGCTAAGTCCTGGGATAGCTGTGGGGGAACCTTGCTTATTATAGGAGTTCGTATTACATGGCATGTGCTGTTTCTGCTGCTATTTTGGCAGCTGCATGAGCCCACCTCTTTAAATTGTTCAAATTCAGTTCTATTAGGCATGCTTCCAAGCTGTTCAGGGAAATATTGAACTGAGAAAGAGCCTTATACATGCATGGGTAGAAAACTATGGGTGGCTCTGCTTTTATTCAGAAGCTGACCTGGTACTTATTTGTTTAGCACCAAAAATGTGCTCAGCATTGCAGAAGAAAAATGGAAGATAACCCTTTTCCCAAAGGGATTACTGTCCACAGGGCAAATGGAAAAGATACACTACCGTATGAGGATAGTGGCTTGGTGTATTTGGCTATTAATTCCACCAAAGCTTTAATGCTACCTTAGTATATAAGCACCTAACAATTTTAATGTGTTTTTCCCCAAGACACCTCTGAGAAATAGGAAGCGTTGTTATTCCTGGGCAACTAAGGCATGAAAAGACTAAGTGACTTTCCTGAGATCATACAGGAATTCTGTGATGGAATAGGAAATTGAACCAAGATCTTCCAACTCCCTGGCTAGCGTCCTAACCACTCGACTACCCTTCCTCTCTGAGCATAACATGACAAGTATCACACACTAATAATAATGGATTAGACACCGTGGCTGATGGCACGTGTCATAATGACAAGATCAAGGAAGTAGAATGGTTGAAGTGGTGTTTATAAAGGGTATCCTGTCTTGCTCTGTACTTTATTAGAAGGCTACTGTGGAAAGAAACAGACAAAACATTGCAAAGCCATTTCATTTAATGATCAAAAATGTGCACTCAGTGAGTAGGGTACAAGCTCCAACGAAGCAGCAGTCCATAGCAACCTTTGCCTCTTGGATTGCCATCGTTTTCCTTAAAAACTTTAAGAAAAGCACTCAGGTCTGGAAATGCCAAAGCTAAGGTTGCCTGCATGACCTAAAATATGTCCCAGTAATTAGATTTTGCTATAATGCATACACACAAAGGAGCACAGTTATGGTTTAGAAGGAGAGCAAAATTATTTTAAAGCACTTTCTGACTTTTGGATGCTTCACTTTGCAGCCTTAATTTTCTTTTACGGGAATATATACTGTAGTTTAATAGCTCTTAAAGAACTAATAAAATATGGTTAGACTAAATGTTCACTATAATCTGATTTTGACAATTGAAAGGTTTGCTAGATGGCCTGTGTGATGTTTTTTTGATGGAACACACTGTGAGGAATATAATTTATTCTCCAATTTGGTGATTTTAATAGGAAGCCCTCTTCTCCCCTTTCTGAATTTTCTAGTGCATTCCGTATAACATGTTTAAAGGATGGATGCTGCTTTTCTAAAATACCAAAAATGAACATGTTATCTACAAGTGGTGTCGCTAAGTTAGTAAATCTTGACATTACAAAAAAATAACAATTAATTTCTTTCTTTCCTTTTAGTCCATCTTGTTGATATCTGGAATATGATTGAAGCCTTCCGAGACAATGGCCTTAACACATTGGATCACAACACAGAGATCAATGTGTCTCGACTGGAAACAATCATTTCATCCATCTACTACCAGCTAAATAAACGCCTTCCTTCTACTCACCAGATCAGTGTGGAGCAATCCATCAGCCTTCTCCTCAACTTCATGATAGCAGCATATGACAGGCTAGTAACTCTTCCAGTTGCAATCTTTTATTACACTAGTTCATTTAGTTGGGTACACCCTGCTAAGGGCTGTGCCTAAATTTTATAAAGTGGAGCAGATTGCACATCTTTAATATAGTGGCATCATCTCCAGAGAATTACCCATCACAGTAAGCAATGATCCATCTTTAAAATCTTGTTCTTGAGGAAGATGAATCACTGCTGGGATCTGTACATCGCCACAGGCTACATAATGGGATTAAAAATAAAGGACAATCATGCTGTGTGTGAGGGCTCTTAACTGGCCATATCTGGTTCCTGGGTCATATTGTAGCCAAGCCTTTTGGTGACATGCTAGTTAAAATAAAAAATAACATTCACTTAACAGTAGTGGTATGAGGTTGCTGTAAAATTGCATGATAGAAGAGTCTCAAATTTATGAGCATGCAGTTTTTTAATGAAATCTGGTGCACAAGACTATTTTAATGCAACATAAGTCTTGATCCCTCCTAGAGACTGACAAGGAAGGACTAATCCTTCATCTTCTGGGTGAAGGAAGGATCACAGTTGTCTGTTCAGAGCATGGCATTTTCCTTTGGTTTGGTATGGACCCTTAAACATATGTCCAAGTCGCTTCCTTTCAGTCTTCTTGCAACAGGGGTTGACCATGTTCATAGTACCTGTTCACCCTCTTTTTGGGCAGAAGCTTTTTTCTCTGTGGGATCTCTGAATGACAGCAGTAGAGTTCCAGTTGTTAAATAGCAGCTCCACATTTTTTTGAAACATCAGCTATAGTCTTTCATATTGCTCTTCCCCTTATCTATTCCTTTCTTGCCCAGCCTTCCTTTTCTGTTCTTGTCCTCTCCCATAACATTGCCAGGGAATTGTTCAGTCAATATAGTCATGGAGGGTGGGATTTCCAACCCAAGCACAATCTATAAATTTATCTGAGGATCTCAAATGCCTATTCTGTTCACAGAGTCCAGGCTTCAACCTCTCCTTGCTTGACCCAGGTTTGAAGCAATTCCAAAGGGCAGCTGAGCTCCTCCAAAAATTCCAGAGACTCCAGAACAGGATCTGTGGCTTATTGGTCACAGAGCCTACAACGGTACAAAGCTCAGCACACAAATGAATTAGGAGCAGTGAAGAAGCAGTCTTTCAAACGACAGAAAGTTGAAAAAATCCAACAAATCAGATAACACTTTGAAATGAAAAAGGCAGACCACAGCAATTCAGATACTAAGCAGGAAAGATGATGCCCCGCTTTCCTCCTCAGTTGTGTGTTCACTGCTCAGCAGTAAGAGGTGCTCCCTTTCACAATCACTCCCTGCAGAGGTATTGCACTATATTTTCATGACATTGGGAAAGCAAATGTAGCACTCAAGGGAATGTAAGGATTAGATTTACAAATGCTCTGTCCCTGTAAGGATCCAAGGTCTGCTGAATGGGGTCAAAGGGCACAGCTCTGGAACTTGCAACAGCAGAGATGTGTGTGCCCTGAAAGGATGGTGCAGCAATGGAGCTTGTGCAAGCTGTGTTTGTTTTTTGTTTCTTTGTATTTTATATTAAGTTTTATGAAACCCCAGTTTTAAAGCTGCCCCTGGTCTGGGACTATAACTTTAGGCTAGCACAGGCAGGAGAGGCTGAACTGCAGTTATCTGACGTCTCCAAGGGATGAACCGACCTAGAAGGTGCTGTAGACTGTTCCAGGAAGAGCTACCAGGAAAGATTTAATTGAGTATGGGCACTATGGCTGGGAGAGAGTTAGAAGACCTTCATAAGGAGGTAGGAGGACTTTTACAACAGCTAACGGATGAGCATTTAATAGAAATCTGTGGCTCTGGGCATTTTTGAGACAAGTCGCGGTGAAACTGCAGCAAAAAGCAATCTTGCTTTAATCAAATACATAAGAAGCCACATAAATCAGTGGGAAGATCAGGGATTGTCTACACTGCTGGCATTAAAAACAGATTTTACATCTCATTGCTAGAGCATCCAGTGCAATAGAAAATTCAGAAACAGTACGATGAAAAATTAAAGTGACTAGGAAATACAGTTTCAGGAAAACAAGAAAAGTTACAAGCCAAACCTCTGTGGAAAATCTGTCACCTCCCATCCCATAAAACAAAACCAATTTTAGAGAGAGAGGTGTTAAAATAACAGGACAAATTGGGAACTCCCAACAAAAGGGCAGACCAAGCCTATGCAGTGTAGTTGTAGCTGTGTTGTCCCAGGATACTAGAAAGACAAGGTGGGTGAGGTGATATCTTTCATTGGACCAACGTCTGTTGGTGAGAGAGACAAACTTTAAGAAGAGTTCTTTGTGACTGGAAAGTTCCTCTCTCTCACCAACAGAAGACTAAGCCTAAGCAGTTTGGTTTATTGAATTGAAAGTGGGATTCAAAGGGGGTACACTGAGGCAGAAATCATGGACGCTGTGATCAGAGCACTTTTCCCAGGATTGAGCTTCAGGGGACTGCTTGGAGGGGGAAACTAATCTGAGTTTGCCAAACTGAGGCACCTCCTGTTATCGGAAAAAAAAGGTGCAATTGAACTTTAGCTGCATTTCTACAGAGCAGCACAAGAACCAGAAGAGAGACCTCATGATTTCCTAGTCTGAGCACTTAATTTGAGGCACAGTATTGTTTGCCTCACAAGAAGCTGACTCTGACCTGAAATATGACCCTGTCCTTGTACAAAACATGGTTCCTCCATGCAGTCCTGATAGAACTACAGAATGACAATATTTGGGCATTTATTGGACCAACTTGTATTTCTGAGAGAGACAAGGTTTTGAGCTCTTCTTCAGGTATGTGGAATATTCTCAGGCCCAGTCTACACTTACCTTCGGGATTCGGCGGCAGTCGACGGGAGATACGCAAGTGACGTAAATCACTTTGTAAGCTCGAAAGGCCAATAGAAGTTGGCCCAATAAAAGATATTACGTCACCCACCTTGTGTCTGTAATATCCTGGGACCAACACAGCTACAACAGCACTGCATGCAATATTTGGACTGTGATGCAACTTTATTTAGAAGACAGTCAGGTTGCGGATGAGACCGTGTTTGAGAAGCTGCATGCTACTGTAATTGAGGAGGTAGAGAAATATCAAAAGTTGGGGAGTAGAGTAGGTGCGAAGGCAGTAGCTTGTAGTTCTGCTCAATCGTCCTTCACAGAGCATAGGTCAGAGAGGGAAGCAGCATCTTCTTGGAAGGGAGAAGAAACCTCCACTGGCGACTCATTGATGAATGAGACAAGGGAACTAATAGACAATACTGATGAATTCAAATGTATGAAAGCCAAAATGAACACATTAAATCAAACTGTCCAGGGCCATAACAAAAACACTGATAATGGTAGATGCAGACTGGCAAACCCAGAGAAGAGGTTGTGCTAGCTTTAGGCAATCTGTCAAAGACAGTACTTGGGACCACTGTTTCAGATGTGGCAGAAAAGAACACTACCAGTATAGATGTCATGCAGGAAAATCTTAGAGCAGAGACCTGTTGGGCTCATGTACGCCTGGATACTGAAGTTTAACAGCAATGTTTGAGCCAGATGTTACTGTTCAGTGGCCTGAAGATTTGGTCTTAAAAGGAATACTAGTCAAAATACCTAAAAGAGTCATTAGGCTGGATGAATCTCTCTGCAGGTAACCTATAAAATATGATGACTTTTAGAAGGGAAAACTGCACTGGGAAGTTTACAGCAGATTAAATGTGAAATTCCCATGGATTCTCAGCAGATAACATCCTTACAGATGGCATCAGTTTTGAAAAAGAGGGTTTGCGATATCAAGGAGTAAGACAGCAAAGAGAAAAATAGCCTCTAAGCATAGAGGATGATAAAAATATTTTTGAACCAGGATTGAACCTGAGCCAATTGTTTGTCAGAGCTGCAAAGGAAAATGACATAGCAGATGCTGAAAGAGGAGTCCAAAGCTTTCTCCAGAAATGATGGAGACTTGGGACAGACCTTAAATATGCCCAATGGCTGTGATGGGATTCTCTGCAGTTCTCTGGATCCTTTCTTCCCTTTCCTGAAGATGGACACCATATTTGCCTTTTTTTCAGTCATCAGGGACCTCCCCCTATTGCCACAAGTTTCAAAGATAATAGCCAATGGCTCTGAAATCACATCAGCTAACTCCCTCAGCACCCTCGGATTCCTTGCATCTCGGCCCATGGACTTGTGTATGTCCAATCTTTCTAAATAGTCCTGGACCTGTTCCCTCAGCACTGCAGGATGTTCACTTCCTTCCCATTCTGTGCCGCCCAGTGCAGTAGTCTGGGAGCTGACCTTGTCTGTGAAAACAGAAGCAAAAAAGGCATTGAGTACCTCAGCTTTCTCCACATCCTCTGTCACTAGGTTGCCTTCCCCGTTCTCTAAAGGGCCCACACTTTCCCTAATCTTCCTCTTGTTGCTAACACACCTGTAGAAACCCTTCTTGTTCCTCTTCACATCCTTTGCTAGCTGCAACTCCAATTGCACTTTGGCCTTCCTGCTTTTATTCCTGCATGTTCAAGCAGTATTTTTATAATCCTCCCTAGTCATCTGACCAAGCTTCAACTTCTTGTAAGCTTCTTTTTTGTGTTTAAGTTCACCAGAGGCTTCTTTGTTAAGCCAAGCTGGTCGCCTACCATATTTGCTATTCTTTCTTCACATCAGGATGGTTTGTTCCTGTGCCCTCGATAAGGTTTCTTTAAAATACAGTCAGCTCTCTTGGATTCCTTTCCCCCTCATATTAGCTTCACAGGGATCCTGCCCATCAGCTCCTTGAGGAAGTCAAAGTCTGCTTTTCTGAAGTCCATGTTCGGTATCGTGCTGTTCTCCATTCATCCTTTTGTCAGGATCCTGAACTTGACCATCACATGGTCTTATGTCCTTGGATGTACAAAGAGATGGCAAGATATCTTGGCTAGCAACTATTACTACCAACCCTTTGGCAGCAGAATACTTCTCCATGGGCATTAAATCCACCATAAAGCCTATTCCCTAAGAAAACATTTTGTCAGTGTGATGATGTGTACTAGATCCCATGGCTACCTGCTGGAGGCGTCACGGTCCTACAACACCTGGCCCCAGTAAAAGAGCAGAAGAGGTTAGTCACCAAAAGCCCACCTGAAAAAGATAAACTGGCATCAGAGAGCAGTGGAAAAACTGAGAAAGAGCAAGCACACGCACACCTGATAGGAGATGCTCATGAAGTGAGTGGACTCCAGGACAGGCATCTCAGAAGGGAGATCCAGGTTTGCTAAAATTCTTCATTTTAAGTCCTTGGGGCATAAACTGAAAGAGAGCACAAGAGGATGTGGTAAGATTTCTGCCCTGATGCATGAAAGGTATCAGTTGCATTTGGATGCAGATGGAATACTTTATTGGAAAACCAAGTTACGAAATCAACCAGTGTTTCCTAAAAAATACAAAAAGCAGGTATATCAAGAACTATATGAAGTTCAAACATTGTCACTGGAGTCTGTACATGCGTCAAGCAAAAGAAACCTTATCAACCTATCAGAGCTTCATAACTAACATAGTTACAATAGAACTATTTGAGAGTGTGTCACTGAACTTCTTGTATCTAGACAGATGCAAAGGAATCACTTCACTAGGTTTGTCCAACCTTACCTTACCACCTATAGGTCAGGAAAGACTATGGCAAACATGATCTTCAATTACTTGGTTTTAAAATTTGGTTTTCCCCAAAGGATCCATTATGACCAAGGAGCAGATTTTGAAAATAATATAATTCAGAAAGTTATAGCACTACTGTAAAATTGAAACATCTCACACAACCCTACATCACCCACAGGGCAGTGGACAAGTAGAAAGGCTATGAATTGAACTCTGCTGGCTATGCTGAGAACCATGCCATAAAAACAAAAGTTAAACTAGAAGAACTCCTTTAAGACGGCAATCCTTGCCTATAACTGTACATGAAATGAGACTATACTCTTCTATTCAGCCTATGGAAGATCACCACATTTGCCCATTGGTATCACATTTGATCAATCTATAAACACTAAGTCTGCACCTGAGGACTTTAAAGACTACATTGAGAAATGGAGACACCATTTCAGAAGCTTGACGGAAGCTTATAAAAGCTTATATGTCCTGGGTGACAGTTCTTATCCTGAGTCTTTCAGAGAGATGGGCACTAGGCAAATTGTGATCTATTAGGAAGGTAATATTCATGTAGTATTTCAAAGGAAAGGGGATAGTCCAGTCTATGAAGTACAAGCAGAAGATAGAGAAGGATGTTGTAAAGTTCTTCTCCACAATCTTTTACTTCCTTGAGACTTCTTACTCTTGGAGATTGCACTATCTTCTAAACCACCACTGAGGACCACAGAGAGAACTAATGCAATAAGAGATCAAAATGAGGACAGGAACTTGGATTCCAGTGATTCTGATAGTGAGAGTGAAGATGAAATACATTATATGATGGTACCAGATATTGCCCATGACACAGACTCTGAATCCCGAAGCAGAAACATTTAATCTACGACTGGGAAATGAGGATGATGTTAATGCTGTAATCTTGGAAACTGCTGATCAAAATGATGTAACATTTAAATCAAAAGCTGAAACAAAATGAATTCCAGATTGAAATGAAGAAACCTGAAACCAGTGGTACACAAAAAGACACATCAACAGAACAATCCCCTGACACTCAAAGCTGTCTACTAGAGAGATGAGGCCCACAGACACTGACATATGAACATTCAGGGACACCTACTTATCAGTATCTAAATCCAACTATTGGACTAGTGAATACACCATGGGGTTGTCTTCATGTTTGTCACATGCCATAACTGGCTATTCCTGTACCTTATCCTCTTTTCTATACAAGACTGATGTAATAATGTTGGTTAAAAAATGATATTGACCTATGGTATGGATGTTGCTCTAAACCAAGAGTGTCATAATTCTGGGTAGTTTGTTGTTATGTTAATTTAATACATTTTCTAAATAGCTTGGCATATGCCCTGTGCGTTGACGTTATATGAGTAAGCCTATTATCATACAGGAAACGTAATTTCATAAGTAACGTTAAGATTTTATCACAGGTATTTTTAGTAAAAGTCACGGACAGGTCGTGGGCGATAAACAAAAATTCACAGAAGCCTATGACCTGTCCCTGACTTTTACTAAAAATACCAGGGGAGGGTGGAAAGAGACAACTAGCCATTGCTCCATCCCTACCACTGCTTCTGCAGCAGGGGCTGACCACTGCTCCTCCAGCCATTGCTCCAGGCCCTGGCCGTGCTTCTGCTGCTGTTCCCACTTTGGCCACTGCTCCAACCCCGGCTTCTGCTCCAACCTCAGTGGCTGACCGCTGGCCACTGCTCCAGACCCGCTGGTGTGCTGGGGGTTGAAGCCAAAAAAGTCAGAGTTCCGTTAAAGCAGAGGCAATGTATGGGGGAGGAAATGTGGGGTGACATGTTCTCCCTCCCCCCAGATTTCTGCCATGGAAGATTCACACCAGAACATGGCCAGCGGGAGCCTTTCGGTACTGTGTAGGAGGGAAGGGATGGGAGCTGTTTCCAGCTGCAGCATGGGGAGGTGGAGGGATGAGGATGACCTGGCCCATGGTTTTGCAGAGCTCTTCCCTTATTTACTTTCCCCCCTTGCAGCTGGAAGCAGCTCCTGTCCGTGCCTGCCTGCCTGCACGGTGCCGAAAGGCAGCTAACACCTCCAGGTTTCTGCTGGATATTAACATAATCCAGCCGCCTCCTCTCCCCTGGCTGCAGCCTGGGCAGGATGGGATGAAGCCTCAAGGAGGCATTGTGAATCAGGCTGGGAATGTGACTGCAGGAGCTTCAGTGACTGCAGAGCCCTATCAGAGGTGACTCAGCAGAGGAGGGTGTCCAGGGATGGAGCAGCCCCACGCTCCCTTAGACCAAGGCTCAGGTTGGTGCGGGGGTGGTGGTGGTGGTAAAAAGACCGCTAAGCACCTGTCCCAGGGGCTGTTGTGGAGCCTGCGAGTTCGGGGTGGGAACAGCATAGAAATCACTCCCTACCATACTCCAGCACTTATCTGAGGGGCAGAGACTCTAGAGCTGCAGTCCACATCTGTCCCATCAGAAAGACAAAGTCATCTTCAACATCCTGCAGTCCAGAGAAAAAAGAAGGGTAATGCTTTCTATCCCAGGGGGCAACTGGCATCCCTTGCTACCATGCTTGCAAAGGAAAAGGATGGTTGATTGTTTTATACTAGGTCTCACAATTTGAGTGCTGTTGCTTGCCCTCCTGCAAATGCATTGGTTATCACAGCAGTCTGAGAATTACATTTCTCTGAGAACTTCATTCTCTGCCCCTCCAGAGAGGGAAGTCAGAAGATTAGACTCCATTGACAAGAAAGTCAACTCTGGATGTTAAAGTGGCAATCTATGTAGCCCCTTCCTTTTCTTGATGAATTGCTATATATCCAGAAGAAGCTGGCTAAAGTGGTTGCCCAAGGAGAAAAACTTCTGTTCAGACCCTGCGGGTAGCATATGACATTTTCGATGCAGAGGCAAGATTTGCAACCTCTTTATGGACCTTTGTGGTTGTAGATGCCCAGTTCAAAATTTGTGACCTTTCTTTTGAGAAGAAAGAATGTTCAGTAATAAAATGGATAAGATCGTACAGCACACTAAAGAGGCAAGATCAGCTGCGAGAGCTGTAGGGCTGACCCAATCTCCCCGTTCAAGAGGCGGTTTTCTTTTTAAGGTTTCAATTACCAAGGCAATATATCTCCTATCATCCTTTGCATAGATGAAATACCAGCCTCATAGCAGCCTCTTGAACAAGCTTTTAAGAAACAATACAGAAATAAAACAAGACGACCGGGAGCTTGTTCTGGAGGCAGCCCAATCTTCAGCCTTCCAGCCTCTGTTTTGGTGGGTCTACTGGGGGTACAGATCCAAATACATTTAGTTTCTCCCTTTAGAGATCACTTGGTCTATTTCCTACCATCTTGGGAACAGAACATCTGACAATGGGGTCCTGCATGTTAATCAGATGACTACCTCTAATCCCCCCATTTCTCTTCTGAAATCTTAATTCTAGAAGAAGTGGAGTCTCCTCTCCAGTAGGAAATCATTGAAGAGGACCCAAGTTTCCTCTTGACCTTGTACACTATCGTACCTTTTCTGAGTTGCTATCAGAAGTCTGTAAAGTATTATCCATAGCACACACTATGACACAGATAGTTCAGTCAATCTTTTTATTTAGAATTGTAGTGCTTAGAATTTATACATTCCTTATCCACACTTGTGTACATGTTCTTGGCATTCACTATTTATTCTCAACTACTACTAAATTAACTCCATACTGAGCCACACACTAACAATGAGTTTATCCTGAGATCACTATTCTATAGCATCTATAATCCTCTGTTACTATTGTAACCCGTCCGTGCCCAGGGTAGCCCACTGATAATGC
>ML675706.1:724910-743409 GCA_007922155.1 Mesoclemmys tuberculata
TTTTCTTTGCATCACATCCCTGGCACCTATCTACTACATTGAAACACCTGATCACCACCTCCCGCTTCCTTTGCCTGCTTAAGCAGAAATATGGCATTGATCTTTCCCATCTCTTACTCTTACCTTCCTGTGTACTTGAAAATTCACCCTGGCCCTACACATCTCCTTACATCAGCATTACATCAGTGTGTAAATAAAAGCACAAAATTTGAACCAGACCAGATAACTCCTGGGTTACGTCCTGCCATAATCACCATTCCCAAATATCCTCTGCTTTCACTCCCAACAAGAGTAACCATGCCATACCTTTGTACAGTTCATCCTTTTGATGTCCTCTGGTGAAGTTTGTTCGTTCTAAGCAATGTGCTCTTTAGAATCTTCTAACAGAGCCTCTTAGAGACCATGGCTGTGGCCTTGTCTTCACTAGGGGAAAAGTGCGTTCTTAACTTGAGTTAGCTAATGTGAGAGAATATCCTAGTGAAGACCAGAGAGTCTGTACTTTTCACATAAATTAGCAGGTCAAGATAAATCCTAGGCTTCCCTATAATCTTTAACTCCACCTGCTGAAACTACAAACTGCCTGGTCTTCACTAGGATTTTACTTCATGTTAGCTAAGTTGAGTTAGGAACACATCTTTTTTCCTAGTGAAGATGCACCCTGTTTCCCTTCTCTGTCCTGCAAAATGTTTCTGCACTAAAATGGCATTACATTCCTCCCGTACTCACCTGCAACCCAGTGAGTATGCAGATTTCTGCCTTTAGGTAATTCTCTTCACTCCATGACATGCCTGTTTTCCTTACCTTACCTTACGGTTTTATTGGCTCCTCTGCTGACAGGATCTTTAAGTGGAGCATCAGCATAGTGCCAAAGCACTAAGTTTTGCTTGTTTAAATTTTGTGGTTTTCAATTAATTTTTTTTTGTCCTGAGAGCATTTTACCAGCTTCCTCCAAGGATTTTCAATACAGTTTAAGCATCAACTTCTACTTAAAAAAAAAAAATTAAAACTTCTGTCATGAATCAACAGGCAGTTCAATATCCCCACCTTCCTACAGTACCTTTCAAAGTATCCCTATTCGCCAGACCCTAGGTTTAGCTTTATTCAAGGGTGAGCCATGCAACCCCATAACTCTGAGACTGGACCTCCAAGGTACAGTATCATTCTTTCTCAGTATGCGCTCTACAAATGAGTATAGACTCCTGTTAGAGACTATACCCCTTCCAGAAGCAATGCAATCAATAAATATTTGCAATGATGCAAGGCAGGCTTTTCAAAACAAACCAGCATTTATTAGTCAGCTGACATGGAGTATATAAAAGCCCAAGTTAGAATGGTAAAGCAAAGCTTAATTCATAAGCAGCTTCCCTTACTTGCCATGGTTTGCTGGAGTCTTTGTCTCTCTCCGGCTCTGTGTATGTGTCTGTCTGTAGCAGCAAATTTAAACTCCAGTCTCTTCACACCTGGTCCCTTTGCCCCCTACAGAGAATTGGAGGACATAACTTACTCTTGGCTGGTAGTCATTAGGAATTAATCTCTGGTCATTACTCAAGATCCCCCTGTTTATTCATCTAAGGATCACATTAGCCCTTTTGGCCACAGTGGTGCAATGGGAACTCAGGTTCAGCTGATTATCCACCATGACACAAATCTTTTTCAGAGCCTTCCCTGAAGGCAGCCAGGAAACTGAAAAATTCTGTTTCGATTCTCCAGTAACAATTTTTCTTAAAATTCCTTTCCTTGAAAATTTTCACATTTTTGACATTTCACTGTGTTTTGGGATGAAACTTCTTTCTTTAAAATGCAAAAATTTTTGCAGAAAGGGTTTTCCCCTTCTCATCCAGTTCTAGACAGTTCTTGATTGTTCATTGATAGCAACTTAAACATGCTTATGTGCCTGGACCCAGAGAAGGAGGGATTAGCTCTTTCACACCCAGTGGATATGAATACAGAGTGAGTAGGTTGAGTCACTTATATTGCTCATAAAAATATTACAATAATTCCTACGTTCTCCACACGTTCTAAATTCAGCTTTCTTGCCTTCAACATATTAGACTTTGAGGTTTCTAGTACATAGGAAAACATTTTTCTATAGGAATGTGGGGAGAGAGCCTGGAGGATATATAAGAAATTAACTACATGCATGTTCAGTTTCATATTTTACCTTGGAAGCAAGTAATATAAAATTGATATTCATGGTAAAACAAGTAGAAATAGATTGCATGACTAAATAAAAAAAACCTTTGTGTTGGAAAGCATAATACTTTTTTCAATAAACCTATATTTACTCTAAGGTTTTACTTTATTTTGTTTTTCTTGTAGACATTTTTTCCCAAATGTCAGATTCCAGCGGATTGATGATATTTACAAAGTTTGATCAGTTTTTGAGAGAAGTTTTAAAACTTCCAACATCTGTATTTGAAGGACCTTCTTTTGGATACACAGAACATTCCGTACGGACATGTTTCCCACAACAAGTAAGAGTTAACCAAACGTAATTGTATATTCCATGTTGAAATAGTGCAGCCTTCTAAATCCAGTGGCTGCTTCTGTTACGGTCCGTAAGTGCATTCCTTTCAAGATTGTGTATTATGTACACCAAAAAAAGAGGGTCCGAGTAAATGATAGCAGAGTGCTAGCTCTGCTGTAGTTAAGGTTGAGACAAACTTTCTATTTAAAGCTTAACACTAAAATCATCATGGTTACTTGGATTGCTTTGAAGTTAGATGTGTCTCTTGTGGATATGGAGTTTGGGTATGCTGATCCACAGTTCGGGCTATTTGAACAATGGGTTCATCTTTGAGTATTTGCTGTATGGTTTTCCCCTTCGGGTAAGCATGTGCCTTTGATCGGAGACTTTTAGTAGCCTTGCCCATTCAGTCTGTGCATGCACCCTAGCTATCCTTGTGCCCCATAACAAGGATGTATAGAGCAGTGCTGAATGAACAGTCCTCAGTTCCTTTTTCAGTGGAGGGGCTGGGCTCGGTACACCATTCCAAACAACATAGTCGCAGAGGATGTAGAGCAGCAGGCATCAGTCAGGTGGGAGCCTAGATGGGGGAAGGGCCAGAGTGCAGGCTGGCACAGATTTTTATTTCTGAAGAGCCAGAGTGCAAGTGCCAGAGCAATGCTTTGGACTGCTCCAGCAGCACTACATCCTGGCCAAAACACAAGCAACTGGCATCTCCATAGGGAGGCATACCGCCATAGCTTGAGTATCTCTGTGTCAGACCTATTGTCTTAAACTATATTTATCTCCATGGGGTGTTCTCATTCAGCTGAGAGCATCACACTGAGATGAATGGGCAGCTCCATACCTCTCAGAGCTTGCTATGCTTTCAGGATTATCCTGTGCTGGGCATCTGGATGTGGCAAAGCAGTTACTGATGATTAATTTCATGCTGTATTACAGAAGAGGACCAGCTCTTCTACAATTAAAATTGAGGAAACATTTCTGTTTAAAGGATGATTTTTCTAATTTCCAAAATCTGTGTGTGTACTGAGATTGTCTTGAAATTTGCTGTGCTTTATGGGAGAGGGAATTAGGGGTAGTGAGACAAATTTGGGTTTATTTGAGAAAGAGGTTCCTGAGATATAGACCCCTGGGGGGCAATAGCTTATGAAAATTCATATTCTAACCATTTTTGTATTTTTTGTTTCACACCTGGCTTCTAAAGTGCTAATGGCTGAATGGGACAAGAAGGGGGGGATGAGCTGGAAATGGTGGGGGTGGTAGGGCTACATGTTGTAGGGAACAGTTGGAAGATGGGGTGAGGAGAGAAACACTACCCTTCTTTAAAATGATTTAAGTTAAATGTAACCACTCATGTAATAAAACTGTCAAGATTTTGGGACATAGACCGTGTCTGAGATTTCTCTCACAAGCTCTGTTAGCAACTACACACTCTAGACATTTCATGGCACAGCCATTATCTCATCCCACTACAACAAAGTATACAGGGGGCAGGAGGGCACTTCAGAATCGCATAGCAATGGAGTGGCCTAAAGGAGCAAACAGTAGACTGGGACTCAGAAAACCTGGACTCTCTTCCCAGCACTGCCACTGGACTGTTAGATCACTTTGGTCAAGTCACTTCACCGCTCTGGGCTTCAATTTTCCTTTCTCTAAAGGGGAAATTATGATATTTGCCTCCTGGAGATCTTCTGATAAAAAGCGCTACTTAAGAACTAGTTATTATCAAATACCTGTTCACAGGAGTATCTGAACTGCACATATAGACGATAATTACTACTACTTAAATGACCCCTTATGCCTACCAACAACATTTCTTTCTGCTAGAAACACTAGGAAATTAAATGGAAAAAACTTTGCTAAGGGCAGAGTTAAAGTTACCCAGAGATAGCTTGTGCCCTTCCAGAATCTCGATTTTGGCGAAACTCAACCCTGTGAAAACCAGGAAATAGAGAATTGAGGTACATACCCATGCAACCTAACTGTGTCCTGAGGTATGCCCATAACTATACATAGTTTGCCCTGTATTGAACAGGAGCGCCTTAAATTCTCACACTGAGCTTACTCCACATAAAGAATGGTACATCTACTACATTTGCACTCCTTCAACCTTCTGACAGCCCCTTCCCCCTTATTCACACAATAGCATCAAACACTCTTTCACTCACCCTTCCTTAAACTCACAGGCCACACTCATGTCCCACTTAACTGCTGACAATACCCATGGCAAGAAAGCCCCTGTCCCCTGCCAGTGACACAGCCTATAACAGAGTGATGAAATGAGGCATATTGGATCTCCCAAAGTACACATGCAGTTCTTTCATTTAAATCACAAACAGGGGATCAGGGAGAGCTCCCTCCTAGACTACAGTCCTCCACCCAGATCACCTCATATCACAATCACAGCTCTGATCTGCACCAACTTATTCCTCCACCATTCAATACAGCTACACCTAACACATTGAAGGCAACTGGAGTATATGCAGCTAAGTCCCAGTGGCTATTGCCACCTCCAGGAAGGTAAAAGTAAGGTTTATGTAGTGTGTACCTTAACTCTGTATTTCCTGGTTTTCACAAATTTGAGTTTTGCTGAAAGTGACATTCTGGAAGAACAAGAGCTTCCACTGGATAACCTTAATTCTGCGTTAACTAAGCTTTTTGCTATTTAATAAAAATAATGGGCCCAATCATTACTCAGGCTAAAAAAGAATTTCACACCATTTTAGTACCAGATAAAAATTCACTACTTCAAAAAGAAGACTTTTGCATAGTTTGATCAAAGATATTTTTATGAGAAGAGTGTGACGCTTTCTTGGGGTTCCCAGGATGGTGAGTCATCTTGTTATCCCCCCTACCTCCGGTGTGAGGGAGTGTCTTGTGGTAGCTGGATGTCATTTCTCTGATATTGCGAGCCCTTGAGCCACACTCCCTAGGGCTCTTCCAGCCCCTACTTTGCCTTGCAGGTTAACAACCCCTGAGCGACTCCAAAGCATCCTCCTGTAGAATCCAGCCCTGGTCACTGGACATTCACAATAATTACCAGGTTTGCCAAGGGAATAGGGTACACACACATGCACACACACCAGCTTGTTTGATTCAACTAAGCATCAGCTCCAATAAAAAACACAGCACTGTAATCTATAGTAAAACAAATGTAAGTTTATTAACTAAGAGAAAGACTTAAAAGATAGTGAGTGCAGGTAATAAGAATAACATGTTATAAATAAAACAAAAGTATAGTCTGCTAGACTAAGACTAAACTTTAACAGGCTAACCTGGTCTAAAACAATTTCTCATGTAAGCCTTTTCTTGCAGCGTTTCAACCAAGGCTGGCTGAGATCTGTTTTCATGAGTATAACCACACTGCCTAGTTACCCACACCAATGCAGGATAGAAGAGACATCCTTTTGCCTTCCTCTTATACCCCAAAGTCCATTGGCTTTTGTTCCCAGAGTCAGGTTGACTCCCTCTGGTTTCTTTCCTGGGCTTCTAGCTCCAAAGTGTCTCCTCATACTTTTGTTTGTTTCACATCTTCCCTATCAATCTTTTTTTCCTGTTAACTTTCACATGTAAATGGGGCCTCCTCTGGTTTGGCTTTGCAATGCTTGATTTATATATGAATTGAGGCAGGTGATTCCACATCCTTTGTCTGGCAAAACCAGTTTGCCAACCCTGCCTGGGGCTCAGATTCTAAAACACATTTGCAATACATACATACATACAGCTTCTGAAATACCACCTGCACATACATGACGTAACTATGTGAACCCATATGATGTAAGCTTTCTTAGACTCCTCACCTGACCCATTTAGGGTAAATATTATGAAAGTACTGTGCCCTTTCTCCACTGGTGATGTCTGGGCCTGGCTGACTGGGTTCTTTTCCCCTTTTACATGCTGGACCCAGGGACGCCTCCTCTGCCAAGGAGTGAAATTTTTCGGTACTGAGGAAACAGAGTAATGGAGAGAAACAGAAAAGATAATGCAGTATTATTTAGGCATCTAGTGCATAGCTAGATAACATCTGATTCTAAAATTCCAAGTACACTACATAAACTGAACATCCTTATCCACAGGCTTGTTGACTTCCTCGAAGAATTTTAATAGATTGGTGAGGCATGATTCTCCTTTTCTAAAGCCATGTTCACTCTTTTCCAGCAAATCGTGTTAATCTATGTGACTGATAATTTCGTTGTTTCGTATATATTTGACCAATTTGCCAGGTGCTTAAGTTAGGTTTACCAGCCCATGGTTGCCAGAATTGTCTCTGGCATCTTTAAAAAAAAATATTCATTACATTAACTACCTTCCAGTAATCTGGTACAGAGGCTGATTTAAGAAATAGTTTACATACCGCTTTTATTAGTTCTGTAATTTCATATTTGGGTTCCTTCTGAATTCTTGGGTGAATGCCTTCTGGTCCTGGTCCAGTCAATACAGTGAACTTGGACTTTCAGAAAGCCTTTGACAAGGTCCTTCACCAAAGGCTGTAAAGCAAAGTAAGCAGTCATGAGATAAGAAGAAAAGTCCTCTTTGGATCATTAACTGGTTAAAAGATAAGAAACAAAGGGTAGGAATAAATGGTCAGTTTTCAGAATGGGTAGAGGTAAGTAGCAGTATACCACATGGATCTGTATTGGGACCAGTGCTGTACAACATATTCATATATGATCTTGGAAAAGTGAGTAAACAGGGAGGTGGCAAAGTTTGCAGATGATACAAAACTACGCAAAATAGTTAAGTCGAAAGCTGATTGCCAAGAGTTACAAAGGGATCTCACTAAAATGGGTGACTGGGCAACAAAATGGCAGATGAAATTCAGTGCCGATAAGTGCAAAGTAATGCACATTGGAAAAAAATAATCTTACCTTTACATACAAAATGATGGGGTCTAAATTAGCTGTTACCATTCAAGAAAGATATCTGAGAGTTACTGTGGATAGTTCTCTGAAAACATTTGCTCACTGTGCAGCGGCAGTCAAAAAAGCTAACAGAATGTTAGGAAGCATTAGGAAAGGGATAGCTAAGAAGACAGTAAATATCATAATGCCATGGTATCCCCACACATGAATACTGCATATGATTCTGGTCACCCCATCTCAAAAAAAGGTACATTATAATAGGAAAATCCATGGAGGTTTATGAGGAAGTTTGCCACACTACTGTGCAGACAGAGGTTTCCTACAACTCTTCCTACTGAATGCTTGGGCAGTCAGTGGTCTCTGCAGAATTACTGGGCTGCTCCTTTTCTCAGGGAGCAAAGAATAGGTCCGTTCTCCCTGGTCATCCTGTTACTGAGTGGTTCCTCTTCCCTTTTTAAATGGCCCTTCATTACCTAACAATGAGTGCAGGTGTAGATGGCTGAGCGTGTGTGGACCAACAGCAGCTTATTAACCTTTACTGGCTCAGTGTGTGGTTGGTTTTCCTTATCGGATTCAACTATATCAAAGTTTGTTAAATAACTAAAACATACTTGCCAACCAGTCATAGAATCACCTCCTGTCTGAGACCTCAGTGTCATCCGGAGACTCATGGACCATCTCTCAGAATGCTCCTTAGACTTCCTAATTGCTATCACTTCAACCAAAAGACAAAGTGAGCTTCAGGCACTCATTGCTCAGCATCTCTACACAGCTTTCTGTGGAGACAAGGTGGCATATTTATAAAGAGTGAGTTGACTTTTAAAATAAGATGTCTCTACCTCTTATGCTGTATATAAGAAAAGAAGCAGCAGTCATTAAAATTTGAGAGCTTATTGATCAGCATATTTTTATTTGAATGATTTTAATAGAGTATTAATAGAGTATTAATAGTATTAATTAATTTTAATAGAGTACACCCTGATCCTTTGATCTAAACTAGAAAGTTTGTCTGCACATTATCACTTATGTTTACCATCACAGTTCTCCATTCTGTCTTTCTGTGCATTTTACCTCCAATCCCTCCCCAAATGAAATTCACTTGGTTACTTCAGCATTATAATACCATGGTCAGTTACCATAATGCCTACTTTGTGTTTTAATTATAAGCTCCTTAGGACAGGGTACTGAACCCTCTATGTTTGACAATGCATAGCGCATTCTGGGTGCTGCCAGAAACACCACTGATGGCTTGTCCAAAGAATGACTTTCTTTTTGGCTGTCTTACACTCTGAATAACTGCTGACACAAATTTCAGGCAGTGTTTAACACTTGTGAACAAGGGGATAGAGCAGGCTTGCTGTTCAAAACCAGAAGCCTTGAAGGAGCATTCATTTCCCGAAATTGAGACCCAGGGTCAAGCTAGCCAGCCCTTCTTTCTTTATTGGAAGAGTTTGTTCAATTCTAGTACAATCACCAATCAAAACACTGCCAACTGTAATGTAAATGATCGGACAAATTGTTGGTTAATTTGTTTTCCCCAAGTGCCATCCAGTATTTTTTTTTCATTGTAATAGTTCCACACACACTCACGCATTTTTTTTGGTAAGTGATGACACCAGTGGTAAAAGATGTGAATTCCTTGTGATGCTGTCAGACTAGATGCCAGCTCATGCAAGGCCCCTAGGCCTCAAATGAACACTGACCAGTATGTAGCTGGAAATAAGTCTGGATCACCTGTGTATTAGTAGTGTTAAAATAGGTATTACATTCATAAAGTCTAAACACTAAACATATTCTTATAAAATGCTTGTAAGTTGCTGCATGAATTAATCTCACATTTAATATCTCTGTCCCATGTTATAAGATAATATTTGAGTGTTTGCTCTGTACCTGTAAAAGTGTGTGCTCTGAAACAAAACACCAGTAGTCAGGAGAAGTATTACCAAGTGTGAAATACTAGTTTGCCACAGGAGGTGTTACCTCCTGCCCACAAAAGAAGACCCATAGACATCAGACAAATCATTGTGGAACATGAGAAGACAAAAGACTCCAAAAAACAAAATGTTAGCCCCACACTCATGTGGAGGAGATGTGCTTATGGACCCATCCCATCAGCTTGAACTCTGGAGGAAGTGAATATAAATCCCTATGAAGAGAAATTATATCTTTATGCTGCTTGGACTCTGAGAGTTAAGGATTACTAAGTATAAGCAAAAAAGCCCCAGTGCTTGTCTTGGGTTAGCCCTGAAGGACATACGCAAACTCTGTATTAGCTTCTTTTGCTCTTTGAAACTTAAAACTAATAACTCATTTGTGTTTGTATGTTACCTGCTTTAATCTTGTAAATAACTCATTACTTTTTCTTAGTTAATAAATCTTTACATAGTTTATTATAGGATTTGCTACAAGCACTGTCTTTCTTGTGAGAGCTAAGGTGCAATTGACCTGGGGTGACTTGTCCTTTGGGACTAGGAGTAACCTGAATATTATGGTGATTCTATCACAAAGGCAAGATTACCTGAGTGCAAGATACACCTGAGTACCAAAGAGGACTGTCTGGAACTCCATGTTAAGGCTGTTATAGTGCTTGAGGAGTTCACACTTGATACTTGGTTGGTGAAATCTAAATATAGAACTTGCACAAGGCCTTTCACAAGGCCTTTCAACTGTAACTCTCAAAGTACTGACTACATATTTATCTCCTATGAATTTATTTATCTATTAATTGATAATTAATGTGTGTAGTATGTACTTTCTTGTTTTATGATGTACTGTGTAATTAAGAATGAAAATTCCTTGGGGTGGGAGAGTGATTGTATCTGTCCTTTAATATGGAACAGGCTGTTGGTACTCCATAAATAATAGTAAAGAAACCATTGGATGGAGGTAATTACAAAGAATGCAATTCTCTTTGAAAGTGAGTCATGTTTTTCTTTCTTTTACAGAAAAAGATAACACTAAATATGTTTTTAGACACAATGATGGTTGATCCACCCCCCCAGTGCCTTGTGTGGCTACCTCTCATGCACAGACTTGCACATGTTGAAAATGGTAAGTTAAATATTTATTATGCCTGAAATTTCTGTTCAGAAAAGTGTTCTTTTCCATATATTGGATTTCAGTGTTTACTTTCCCAGATTGTCCCCACTGTATGATGTAGTCCAGAGCATTCAGAGCGTAATTCTCAGAGGAGCTGAATACCTTCAGTGCAAATATGGTTGCTCATCCCTCTGAAAACTAGACCCTATAACTACACAGAAAATTAAGCAATAATCTAGAATAATCCTATTGTTTTAAACTATTCTTTTAAATTTGCATTCTAAAATCATTAACAACACAGGATTAAAAATAAAGTATATAAACTTCAGAAAAAATTACTTCTGCAAATGAACAAACTCAGTCCGCAACTTTTAAAGGATTTTCACTTATATCACACTTAAACAAGCATTATCAGTTGATGATCTGGAAAATTTTAGGATGCCAATCCAGGTATCTTTGTTGAGCATCTCATAAATGTCCCAATAATTTTCTGCCTCCCACCATGAACAACGTGGGGGCTGAGCTCCCTCCTTCCACATCTAGAGCTTTTCTTAGCTATTATGGTACGGTGTTTATCAGTGTAGGCTGCGTGCATGTGTCCCCGTGTAGATGCTGTCCCAGCTCTGATCAGGCAACCGAGATGGCACTCATGATTGAATGAATCAACACGACCACGGATTAGCTGGGCAACGAAGGCACCCAGGCCAGGTTTATTGTATGCGGCACATTGAGAAGTGACCTACAGAGTATCTCTGAGTCAGCTTCCTATATGCAGCGTTACAATGGCCACAGCCCAACGGCAGGACTTTCCGTTATCCCCTAGACCAGACGACGTTGTTCCCTCTGACACCCTCTTTTATACATTGTTACAGACAATTTCATTCTGCCCCCTTCAACATAGGTAGTTGCCACCCTCTTGACGTAGGCTAATACCACCCTTTACCTTTAATTGGCTGATTTGAGCAAAACAACTCCATTTATCACCTTTTAGTCATTTCTATTCATCAAAGTGTCATTTTTAGAGAATTAGTTCTGTTTGGTGTCTTGGTGCCTTCTACACCAACTACATATTTTGCATTTTAGTAATATTTTGGCAATGCGTATTCTTGAAGTATCAGCACTTTCCTATGCCAACTTCAGCTAACTTGGGTTTCTCCACTTATACTCCTGTTCAGTTGGCTTTTTCCACTTAGGCCTTAGCCTGTTTTACAGGCCTTATGCTCATTTCTTACTACAAGAAGAAACCTGAAAAGGTGTTGTTCTATCCAAGTAAAAAGTCAACATGTGCCAAATATTGAGGGTGTGGAGTTCTCTTATACCTGTGCACATGAAACTTTGGAAAGAAAACTAGCAGACAAATTAGTTTAGGTGAAAATCAGAGACCTTTGTGGAGAGGAACTTCCAAGGACCCTAAGATAGACTTTGTCCTTGTAAAGAAAGTGTAAGAATGTGACTAATGCATTCAGTTCATCTCCCTCCTGGCAGAGGTGAAGAAAGGAGCACAGCATCAAAGACTCAAAAGGAGGGTCCCTAAGCACAGACAACACCAGTTTCAGATCCCACAGAGGTGTTGGGTCTCAGACTGCAGGAAATAATCTGTTTAAAACTTTTATGAATCTGATCATGACGGAGTCAGTAAAAATAGTCTTACCATTTATATAAGGATGAAAAGCCAAAATGTCCTCCAGATGCACCTTAACAGAGCTGAGCACCCAACCCAACTCCTTAAGGTGCCAAAGAGAATCCAGGATTGTCTGAACGCTGGTCTGAGTTGGGGGGACATTTTCGGAGGCTGTCCAGATGGAGAAATTTGTCTGCTAGTTTTCTTTCCAAAGTTTCATGTGCAAAAGTATAAGAGAACTCCACACCCTCAATATTTGGCACATGCTGCTCACTCAAATTCAAATTCAGACCTACATTCCTGAGATCTTCCCCAGACAGTTCTCAGGAGAATTAGCCCAAGGGTGAGCCTTCAAAGGATTTTAAAAGAAAAACCTAAGATGTCAGTTTCTTTCTCCTTGGTGGGGAGGGAAAGCTTGTGTGTGCAGCTGGTCAGTTGTGGGAAAGCTAGTTTGGAGGGTGTGTTACATTCCATTCTAATGGTGATGAGTCTTTGTGATCATTCTGATGTGTTCCAGGAGTTCCTCCTTCCTGGGTTAGCTGCAAAGAAAGCATTGTTTTTTAATGCTCACTAATCACAGGCATGACAACTCTATTGTTGCAGTTGAAAGCAGGTGTGAAGAGTGAGGCTGTTTCTTTTGTATTCTGGACTGTTTGCATGAAGAAAATTAATAATCAGAGCTGAAGCTTTGAACTTGACTTCACGTTTAACATGTAACTTTGTAAGGAATGAAGCACTTGGGTTGATAAGCTTTTGGTGGCATGTGTTGCTAATTAGGTAGGTAGTTACATTTTTAACTAATTGAATATACTTGGGCCAGCAGTTTCATTCCCTAAGTATATTATTTTAAAATAATCAAATCTATAGATCATGAATGTGTAGATCAGTGTGGCCAGCCCAAGTCTTTCAGGATAGAATGAATTCTCATAGCCATATATTCCCCTATTTTACAGCCACAGCTGTTGATGTCAAGTCTAGGAGGACAATCTAAGGCTGGGTCTACACTGACGACGGCAAATTCGCTGCTGTCAGATCAATTGCTCTGGATCGACTGAGCAGTCTGTGTAGACCCGTTCAGTCGATCCAGCAAGTGCAACAGGAAAACCACCCCGGTAAGTGGCATAGCGCTGCGTCGAAGGGAACACTGTTCCCTTCGACGCAGCGCATTGTGGACAGCGCGCAGAGGAGACACTGCGAAGTCGGTGGGAGATACACAAGTGATTTACGTCACTTGCATATCTCCTGTCGACTGCTGCCGAATCCCGAAGGTAAGTGTAGACCGGGCCTAAGAGTAGAAATCTGAATGAAGATCATTGTTATGGTGGCAGCAAGTTCTTCAAAGCACTTCTATCTCTCAAATCATTGCCATCTGAACTATTATTTCAACCGGCTACCTTTCATCCACATGCTGATGTCCCCCAGAAAATGTTCTTATGCCAAAATCTTGAACATCCTCTTCTTAACTGAGTCTGAGTGCTTAATCCTCATCCTGCTTGACTTTTCTGCAGACCTTTCCTTCTCCTCTCTTTATTTTCTGAAACTGTCCTCTTTTTATTCTCCTTCTACCACTGGCTTTTCTTTTTTTAATGTGTCATTTGGTTTCTTTCTCCTTCCTCACTTCCTAAAGAATTTATTCTTGTCCCCCTGCTCATAGAATCATAGAGATTAGGGTTGGAAGGGACCTCAGGAGGTCAACTAGTCCAACCCCCTGCTCAAAATAGGACCAACCCCAACTAAATCATCCCAGCCAGGACTTTGTCTTCTCCCTCTACATTTTATCCTTTGGTATGCTTTCTTCCCCGTTTGCATAAGTTTAACTATCACATCTAAAATGACAATTTTGATATACTTCTCCATCCAGACCAGTCTCCTGAGGGATAATCTTGCATCTCTCACTCTCTGATATCTTACCCTATATGGATTGCTGTCATCTGAAACTTGACATGGCTAAAATTAAGCTCATAAACTTTCCTCACAAACTCTCTCCCACTGCCATTATGGTTGATAACACCCAGCATTGTCCTACCTTTGAAGCCTGTAACCTGGAGGTCATTTTCAATTCTGTCTCATTTCTCCTACCTCCAGGCTGTGACCCAGTCCTGTCACTTTTCATCACAATGTTGCAAAAATATCCATTTCCTTTCCATTGTGATGACCAAAATGCTTGTCCATGCTCTAATAGCTGTTACTGACTATTGTAACTTCCTCCTCTACAATCTTGTAATATTGTTACCGTGCTCCTTGCTGTCCATTCAAAATGCTATCACCAATATCATTTCTCCTTGTCTCTTGGTTTTGACTTCATTTTCACCCTCATAAGATATTTTCACTGGTTTCCCTGTTGCCCAACATATCAACTTGAAATTCCCTATCCTTGGATTCAAGATCCTACACTACTGGCCCAAGTCTACATCAGTGACCATGTCTTCTTTATGCATTATCCCATTCTCTCCACTCCAGTAGTGTTGATAACATTGAAGTTCCCTTTGTACCCTTCTTCCATTTCCATCTCCACCCTGCCACCTTCCAAATTTATTCCATTTTCAAGTTATCTCCTTTACCTCATACATACCTCATTCATTCTCTCCTAAAAGCTCACTTCAGTCATCTCTTATATGAAGAATGAAAGAGAGGAAAAGATAAACTATATAATCAGATAAAACTGGAAAAGAAAAACTAAATCAACAGAACCACTAAGAGGAGTATGTGCCTTGCGGAGTAATTATATGCTAGTTTGTTTGTTTGTTTGTTTACCATTTCCCCATCTCCTTTTCCCCTCCTTTGTGTCCCTTACTCTTTGTCATGTCTAATTTAGACTGTAAACCCTTTTGTACAGGTACAGTGTCTTTGTTGTCAATGCCCCTAGCATATTTTTGGGTGCTCAAAAATAAACTCAGAACTCAACTTTATATCTAGGTATTGGCTGTATTTTAACAGTGTGTAGCATACATCATTTTGTGATTGACTCATATGATGGAGATGGAAAAGACCTGTCATCGAGTCCATCTTCCTGCTGTTGCAGGATTAAGTATTTTAGTCAATTTAGTTTTAAAGTCAAAAGCAATGTGACTTCCACCAAATTCCTTTGGTAGATTGCCATATGTTAGACTTGAAAATCCTTTGTATACTATGTATACTTTAGGTTGTCAAACTTACTTACAGATATCAGGATCAGACAATATCTGAAGAGGAACACATTTAATAGAAATAAGTTATTTAAACTTGTTTAATGTAAATTATTCTTATAAATATGAATTTGTTAGCAAATTTTATTTTGATGTTTAGGAACTTCATCCTTATTGAGGAATCAGATTTATTCTTTGTGATTTTTTTTCAGATAATAGTAAAATAACACTTTTAAGGTTCTCTTATTGCTTTTCCCCCCTAAAGTCTTCCATCCTGTGGAATGTTCATATTGTCGATGTGAGAGCATGATGGGTTTCCGGTACCGATGCCAGCAGTGCCACAACTACCAGCTCTGTCAAAACTGTTTTTGGCGTGGCCATGCAAATGGCCCTCATAGCAACCAACATCAGATGAAGGAGCATTCCTCTTGGGTAACTTAACTTTGTTTGTAATAATTCACTGACCATCACTATGTAAGTTACTTTTGGAAGCTAAAGATGTTTTTGTAATAGGTTTAGAATCACAGGTTAAATCTTAAAGGTTTTCAAATAGGATCTTATAAATGACACTAAGCTAGGGGGAGTGGCAGATACCCTGGAAGGTAGAGAGAGGATACAGCAGGACCTAAACAAATTGGAGGATTGGGACAAAAGAAATCTGATGAGGTTCAACAAGGATAAGTGCAGAGTCCTCCACTTAGGATGGACAAATCCCATGCACAGCTACAGACTGGTGGCCGACAAGCTAGGCAGCAGTTCTGTAGAAAAGGACCGGGGGGTTACAATGGATAAGAAGCTGAATATGTGCCCTGGTTGCCAAGAAGGCTAATGGCATATTGGGCTGCATTAGTAAGAGTATTTCCAGCAGATCACAGGAAGTGATTATTCCCCTCTATTCGGCATTGATGAGACCACATTTGGAGTATTGTGTCCAGTTTTGGGCCCCCCACTACAAAAAGGATGTGGACAAGTAGTAGAGAGTCCAGTGAAGGGCAACAAAAATGATAAGGGGGCTGGAGCTCAAGACTTATGAGGAGAGGCTAAAAGAACTAGGCCTGTTTAGTCTGCAAAAGAGAAGAATGACGGGGGATTTGATAGCAGCCTTTAACTACCTGAAAGGGAGTTTCAGGGAGGATGGAGCTTGGCTGTTCTCAGTGGTGGCAGAACAAGGAGCAACGGTCTCAAGTTGTAGTGGGGGAGGTCTCGGTTGGACATTAGGAACAAGTTTTTCACTAGGAGGGTGGTGAAGCATTGGAATGGGTTCCTAGGGAGGTGGTGGAATCTCCATCTTTAGAGGTTTTTAAGGTGCAGCTTGACAAAACCCTTGCCGGGATGATTTAGCTGAGGATAGTCCTGCTTTGAGCAGGGGGTTGGACTAGATGACCTCCTGAGGTCCTTTCCAACTCTAATATTCTATGATTCTATGAAATAAGCACATTGTACTTTGAGAGTTATACATAATTTTATTTATTTATATGACATGATCATTTTGCTCAGTGCTGATGATACAGTTCCTACTCTCAAAGGCCTTGCAATCTGAGACCTATAAAATAAAATGTTTGTTGTTTTCCTCTTTTCCCCAATACTGTACCTTCCTACATCCCTTGTTTTTACCAGCCTAATAATCCACAGTAGTTGTGATGTAATCACAAAGCAAGAAAACACTATGTACACAGTGTGCTCTTTTTGGCAAAATGTTCTTCTTGAACTTAGTAGCTCTTTAAAATAAATAAATGTTTGACTTTATTGTGCATGGAGCTGGACTGTACATATTGGGAGAGATAGACTCTTAACCCAAGAATCTGATAATCTAAGATACACAAGCAGTACAGTTTGGAAAAACAGTTCACTGGACAACTAGATGATGAGCATATCCCAAGTCATAGGTAATAATTGAAAGGTCTGGAAACAGGCTGTCACAGGTGGGGTGGTTCTGTAGCACCCTGACAGGATCAAGCATGGTACTGTAGTCATCCCCTGCCTTAGTCCACAAGTTGTGTCCTGCTTGGAGCAGGGTGGTCAGTGCCATAAGCTTGACATCAGTCTCTAAACAGTTAAGGATAACAAAACTCAGAATTTGTCTATCTGCACCTTTAAACAAACAAGCAAATTGCAAAGACAAGCGCTTGAGGGCAAGACTCTGACCTGGCCCTTGGGTTGCAGGCTAGCACTGAGGAGCTTCTCCTCTGTCCCAGTCTCACCCTGCACTGCCCCTGAGAAGATGCAAGCAAGCATTCTTAACTGCCTTGCTGATTGGTAAGTGTCTCCTCCTGGCCTTTCTAAGCTCTGGAGGACTAAATCTCTCACTGGCCTTGAAGCAAGGGATTTAAGAAGCTAATGTGGTTTAATTTATCCAAGAGAAGGTTGAGAATGACTTGATCATGGTCTGCACATACCTATGCATGGGGAAGAGATTTCTGATAGTAGATGAAAATAGAAGAAAAAGGCATATGGGTTTTTGGAAAATAGATTGGTTAGACTGACTTGATACCTTTTTTTTGACAAGTTTGGTTAAAGGTAAGAGTGTTCACTTAATATACTTAGATTTCTGTAAGATGTTTGACTTGGTACTGAACAACATCTTGATTAAAAAATTAGAATGCTATATAATTAACATGGCACACACTAAATGGATTAAAAACTGGATAACTTTTAGGTCTCAAAATGTGACTGTAGACAAAGAATCTCCATCAAGCAAATGTGTTTGTACAGAGGACCCATAAGAATTGGTTGTTGTCCCTATGCTATTTAACATCTTTATCAATGACCTTGAAGAAAACATAAAAACATAACTAATAAAGTTTGGAGATGACACAAAAATTGGGGTAGTGATAAATAATGAAGAGGATAGGTCATTGATTCAGAGTGATCTGGTTCACTTGGAAAACTGGGCACAAGCAAACAATATGTGTTTTTCTTCAAATGCTTGCTCATGTCGATTCCATTCTAGGTGTGTGCATACCTCTGTGCACGGTTACTGAAACCTTTTTTCCCTTTAGCAGTACCCGTAGGGCCAGTTCCTGTGCCCCCTGTAGCCCTGCGCACATGCTGCTGTATAGGAGGTGCTGCCAGCCATATGCCCCCTCAGTTCCTTCTTTCCACCTGTGATGGTTGCTGGAACTGCTACAACTTGTATCACAAGTGCTCAATCCCTTTTGTTACTTCTTAATCGTTTGTTGTTTGTCTTAGGTAGGTAGATTAGACCTTAAGTGTTAATAGTGGTAGTTAGTTAGGAATAGTCCCAGCTGGAGCATTTGCCAGGAGCAGGGCATGTCCTGGTCACCAAGCTTCAAACCTTGTGCTTCCTGTGGAGAGGCTTTTCCACTGAGCGTCCCTCAGACGAGGTATTTCCAGTAGGGAGAAGGAGGTGTTAGTGCCATTA